>CM017190.1:4888438-5280938 GCA_004837865.1 Musa balbisiana
TTCCACACAGCAATCAGCATGGCAAGCTGTATTGTTTCATGGAAAATTAGTTCATCATTAATCATGCTAGAATATGATGACACAAACATTGTTGAGATAACACATAAGCCAAAGACCTGGTCTATTTATCAGATACTAGAACTGAGGAGGTCAGGGTCATCTTCAGAGGGCAAATGCTGCATAGATATATCACAACAAACAATTTCTTTCCTCGATATCAAGTATTGAGTTTCATGTTCTACTATGCTTTGAGCAGCCCTATTTGGAAGAAGAGGGAAACAGGATAAAAAAGGGGTTAATAGGCAATCTACCAGTGTCTTGTAAGGGTTAGTAGGCAATCTGTGTATATCAGCTATCACTTAAAACTTTTACTTTGCCCTTGTTATTTCTTTTCCTGCAAAAGGAACTTGCTGCCCCCTCCTCCCTCTCTCTTTATCTTTCCTTATGTATAACAAAAACCAAAAAAAAAAGAAAAAAGATCAATCTAGTTGCATACTTCCAAGCCTTATATGAAAGGAGAGAGAAAAAAAAGTGTGTTAACAGCATAGGAGGAAATACACTGTAGGTGATAAATATTGGTAGATAATTAGACATTACCTTTGCATTGATAAAATCAGACTCAGGAAGAAGTCAAGGACTTCTTATGGTAATCCAACATGCTTTTGGAAATTAAGAGTAGCACATCATGAAAGACTAGATCTTACACCCTTGGATGTGATGGGATATAAAACGGAATAATTTTTGTATACGAACAAATATTAACAGACCATAATACACAACGAAATTAAATGAAATCATAATCAAATAGAATACCAAGATATACGTGGAAAACCCCTCCAATGTGAAGGGTAAAAATCACATGACAAACTAGAGATAATCTGAGAATAATGAATATACAAATCTCAATCTCTTGCCCTAAACCCTAGCAACAATCACAATAGAATAACTGGGATACAAGGATCACGTCACTGCTCAAAATATCTAAAACCTCCCCAAGTAATCACAGCAAGAGTCTACTGTAGATTTGATCTAACCTGAGATGAGAACACTACTAGATGATTGAGAACAGTCTCTCTACGCTATCCTTGTCTTCTTCCATTTCTTTCTCTTGTTTTTCTGCCTTGTTCTCCTCCTTTTTTTTGGAATCTCGTGGCTGTAGCCTTCTCCCACATTGCTATCTTTTTTCTGCCTATTTTCTGCTTCTAAAACGCAGCCCCCACACCCTCCTTTATATTGATCTGGGGTTAGGTCAAAGGGGGGTAGGTTGTGGGCTGATAAAGCCCACCATGGGTTGAACATGAGCTGTCAGCCCAACAACCTCCCCCTTCAGCCCATAAGGGAGGCTGTCCTGTGACTCCTCAATGTGAAGCCATGTCAACCAGCTGTCGGCATATCTCCTGTCTTTCTTTTGGTAAAATCTTTGTCAACATGTTTGCTCCGTTGTCATCTGTGTGAATTTTCTGAAACTGCAACTGCTTCTCTTCAAATACATTTTGAATCCAATGATATCTGACATCTATATGCTTTGACTTGGAATGAAACATTGGGTTTTTACACAAATGGATAGCACTATGGCTGTCATAATGTACCACATAATTTTCCTGTTTCAGCCCCAATTCTTGTAAGAATTCATTCATCCATAATATTTCTTTGCATGTCTTTGTAGCAGCAATATATTCTGCTTCTGTGGTGGAGAGAGTAATACACCTTTGCAACCTGGATTGCCATGACACAGCTCCCCTTGCAAAAGTAAGTACATAACCTGAAGTAGACTTCCTTGTATCTATATCTCTTGCTATATCTATATTTGTGTAACCTGTTAATACAGGTGGTCCACCTCCAAAGCTTAAACATACCTTAGAGCTCCCTCTGAGATATCTAAAAATCCACTTTGCTGCCCAGTGCTCTTTGCCGATTTGCAAGAAATCTGTTAGTAACACCCATTGCATATGCGATGTCCGGACTCATACATACCATTGCATACATTAAACTTCCGAGGAACCTTTTGCATTTTCTCCTTCTCCTCATCACTTGACGGACTCTGTTCTGAGCACAACTTAAAGTGACCTGCAAGTGGAGAACCAACTGGTTTTGCATTGCTCATACTGAACCTTTCCAATACCTTCTCGATGTATTTCTCCTGTGACAATCAAATCTTCTTGTTTTTCCTATCACGAGAAATTTGCATGCCCGGTATTTGCTTTACTAGCCCCATGTCCTTCATTGCAAAAGATTCACTCAGTTCCTTCTTTAACCTGTCAATTGTAGATATATCTTTTCTAAGAATAAGCATGCCATCAACATAAAGTAAGAGAATAATAAAATTCTCACCAAACCATTTGATGTATATACAATGATCTGAAGCCATTCTTTTGTATCTATTTTCTGTCATAAATTAATCAAACTTTCTGTACCACTGTCTTGGAGCTTGCTTTAGCCCATACAAGTTCTTCTTCAATTTATAGACAAAGTTCTCTTTACCTTTGACTTTGAAGCCTTCTGGTTGTTCTATATAAATTTCCTCCTCCAAATCACCATGAAAGAAAGTTGTCTTCACATCTAACTCCTCAACCTCCAAGTCCTGGCTAGCAGCAATACCAAGTGCAACACGAATAAAAGACATTTTAACAACAGGAGAAAATATCTCTTCAAAGTCAATACTTTTCTTTTGACCAAAGCCTTTCACAATCAATCTAGCTTTGTACTTTGGTTGAGAACAATATTCTTGAGTCTTCAACCTGAAAACCTATTTATTCTTCAAGGCCTTCATTCCATTTGGTAGTAGCACCAAATCATAAGTGTGGTTCTTCTGAAGAGCATCCATCTCTTCCTGCATAGCAACTAATCACTTCTCTTTCTGCTCACCTTCAACTGCTTCCTAGTAACTCTCTGGTTCACACATGTCCTGCAGGTAGATCAACATCAGGCTTTACACCATCTTCCTGCACATCTTCCCCATCACCCTGATATACTGGAGGAGTAACTGGGTCACAATCTGCTAATCCTTCTGCAGAAGTCTTGGCTGTTGTCTTCTTCTTCAAATCCTCAAAGGTTTAATCCTCAAAAAAGACCACATCTCTGCTCTTGAACACCTTCTGCTTTTCTGGATCCCAAAGCCTATAACCAAACTGATCATATGAGTAACCAAGAAAAATACATTCTTTAGTCTTACCATCTAGCTTGGATCTCTCATTGTCTGGAACATGTGCAAATGCACGACAACCAAACACTCTCAAATGCCTGTAGGAAATATCTTTCTCTGACCATATATGCTTTGCAACATCACCATCTAGGACTATACATGGTGACAAGTTGATTACATCAACTGCAGTCCTCAAAGCCTCATCCCAAAACCTTTTGGGTAGCTTGGCCTGTGAAAGCATATATCTGATCTTTTCCATGATGGTGTGGTTCATCCTCTCTACAATAGCATTATGTTGAGGTGTACCAGGAACTATCATCTCAGGTTGGATCTCATGTGACCTGCAATAATCATTAAACAATCATGTATACTCACCACCATTATCTGATCTCATGCATTTCAATTGCCTTTATGTCTCCCTTTCAACCCTGGCATGAAACTCTTTAAAGACATTAATCACCTGATCTTTCGTCTTCAAAGCATAGGCCCAAACTTTCATGAAAAAATTATCTATAAAAGTGACAAAATAAAGTGCACCACTTATACCAAGAACATCAACAGATCCACTAGGAGTTTTTGTCCTCAAAGGACCACATACATCTGTATAAATACGGTCTAAGGCATGCATTTTTCTAGACATAGCAGAACTAGCAAATGAAATTCTATATTGTTTACCAACCAAACAATCGATACAAGGGTTCAAATGTATACCTTTGAGATATGGTAATATCTCTCTCTTGGAAAGAGCTTGCAGCCCCTTCTCGCTCATGTGTCCCAGTCTCTTATGCCACAACTCTATGCTGAAGTCTTTCTCTGTAGTATTTAACTGCTCACCATAAGTTTTAGCCTACAACCTATATAAGGTATAACATTTCTTTCCACTAGCCACAATAAGAGAACCTTACTGAGCTTTCATTGCCCTCTGTGAAATCTATTATCATAGTCTTCATTATCTAGCCTTCCAACTGAAATTAAATTTAGCCTTAAGTCAACAACATGCCTCACATCCTTAAGCACCAACTTGCAGCCAAGGTTGGTCTTTAAATGGATATCACCCATGCCAATGATGTCTGTTGTGCCATAATTACTCATCTTGACAACATCAAAATTTCCAGACCGATAGGTAGTAAAAAACTCCCTCCGTGATGTAGCATGATAAGAAGCACTTGTGTCAATCACTCACTCAAAATCCTGACACACACAAGAAAAAATATCATCAGAAGGAGACAAAATCAAATAATCACCACCCTATTATTCTTTGACTCTGTAGACTTCACTTCTTTTCTCCTTTTCTTGCTCTTCTTAAGTTGCTTACATTGGTTCTTGTAATGTCCTTTCTCACCACAGTTATAGCAAACAATATCTTTTCTTGATCTTGACTTACTCCTACTTATGCGTGAACTGCTTCTAGACTTTGATCTTCCTCTGTTCTCTGAGATAAGTGCCTATGAATCATTCTGAGATGTTGTTGAATTCTTTCTTCTCAACTCCTCATTCAACATACTGCTTGTTACTTGACTCATAGTGACAATACCATCTGGTGCAGAATTACTAAGGGAAACCACTAGTGTCTTCCAACTTTCTAGCAATGAACTGAGAAATAACAATGCCTGCAACTCATCATCAAAAGACATTTTCATATAGGATAACTGGTTAGTAATATTCTACATTTCATTCAAATGCTCAGCAATAGAAGCACCCTCTATATATTTTAGGTTCACAAGTTTTCTGATCAAAAAAGCTTTGTTACTAGCTGTTTTTCTTTCATAGAGACTTTCCAATTTTTTCTAAAGAGAATATACAGAAATTTCAACAGAAACATGGTGAAAGACACTAACATCAAGGCACTGTCGAATAAACCCAACTGTTTTTCGATCTAACCTCTTCCACTCATCATCTGTCATAATTGTGAGTTTTGCACTATCCCCCTACAAAGATCCAAGAAATCTTTCATTCTTGGTTTTCATATCATCCAATTGTTTCCATTCAAACTAATCATGCGAGAAACATTACTGACCTTCATGTTCAAATACAAAATTAAATCACCAAAACCCTACTCTGATACCAGTTGATGGGATATAAAGCGGAATAACTTTTGTATATGAACAAGTACTAGCAGACTATAACACACAACGGAATTAAATGGAATCACAATCAAATAAAACACCAAGATATACGTGAAAAACCCCTCCAATGTGAAGGGTAAAAACCACGGGACAAACTAGAGATAATTCACTATGAGAATAATGAATATAGAAATCTCAATCTCTTACCCTAAACCCTAACAACAATCACAAGAGAATAACTGGGATACAAGGATCACGTCACTGCCCACAATATCTAAAACCTCCCCAAGTAATCACAGCAAGAGTCTACTATATATTTGATCTAACTTGAGATAAGAATACTGCTAGATGATTGAGAACAGTCTCTCTGCATTGTCCTTGTCTTTTTCCATTTCTTTGATCTAATGTTAGATCAAAGGGGTGTGGGTTATGGGCTGATAAAGCCCACCATGGGCTGAACATGGGCTGTTAGCCCAACAGGCTGCACAAATTTATTATAACTGTTAATGTCTCCAAACCTTGCCAAAGATTGAACATAAGAGTTTCCAACATAGAACAAAAAAAAACAAACATTTATTATGATAATATCACCCTCAGACAACAAGCAAACACCACAAAGTCACCAAAATACAAGCTTAAGCAGAAACACATCATAATACAACTGTCCCGTGACAAGAAAAATGCAAACATACACAACTACAAGGATACGATACCAGGAGCAGAAGGGAACCTGCTAATTGTTGCAAATGCACCGATCTTGTATCTTTATTCCTCATACACCAAACCAGAGTAAAGAAACCAAAAGACCATGCAGAGGAAAGAAAAGAGACTCAAAGAAGACAGGAGTTCATCCCTACTTTGGATCTAGGATGAGAAATATTTAGCTGAAGGTGGAATTTCAACATAGGGAGTCTCAAATAGGCACCACAAAACAGATGTTTTAAATTCAAAAGGAACTGACACAAGGAAAGCTAAATGCATGACTTGGACTAGATGTAAATCTTATCACCACATGCTTCTCCACAGGCTTACGGATGTGAGTTATTGACAGCGCACCATATTGCAATGGGTCCGGGATAAATGTGGAGTAAGAAAAACGTAGACCACAGATGAAAGTCAAATTATTCAAGAACTCGACAAATGAGAGGTTTGCAATCAGATGAACTGGGAACTTCATCTCAAGTTACAGTGGATGACACAGCTCTTTGCTATACAATGTGCTGCTTTTTAGACTAGAACTATGATACATCATGTTATCTGTCCATGCATAACTTTACCAAGAAACTGTTTGTGTCCGTCTCAAGCAAAGTCTTTTTGGTCCTTGCTGCTGATTAATCATCTCCGACATCTGTGAGACCAAATTTAGAACATGTTAGGTGTGTAAATTTTCCATAGCTAGCACATTTGGAAAATCAAACAGTAGGGACCAATGGCATTGATCAAGAGAAAATGTGTATGATATGAATACAAAATAGCAATAATCACAGAAAAAATGTTCCAGTATGATGTCCAATATGCACACATCCATTTACATTTGTATGCATGAATGTGACATGAGCAGCTTACTAGATTGTGTTATATCAGTCAAATTACAAAAACCAAATAACCCAATAAATCTGTAATGCATATAAATAGTGCACAACAAATCAAATAGTGCCAGGGTGGCACAAGGCACGATGAACCTAAATTCTTGCTTGGGAGAAGTTAAGGGGCATCTCTGAGAACAAATATAATGTCATTGTAATAATGCGTTGCAAACAAAAACAAGAAGAAACTAATTTTCTTAATAAAATAATTGATACGTTTCACACCTCAGAAAATACAAATCAGCATAGTCAGCAGATATTCAAAAGACAAAATAAATGAGATCTGAAAGTTCAAAGCAACATCAAATTATGAATCTACAAGTACTAGAATGATCTAGTAAATTGAAAAATCTTCAAAAAGGAAAAAAGAAAAGCATTGGAGACATACATGTAATGGTTCAAGTTAGTTACCTGATCTTTCTGCATCTCCATCAACTCTGCCTGAAAATATTTGAACATTGTCAGGAAAGATATAATAACGAAAATAGTGGTTGGAACATTCAGCATAGATAACACATCAACCCAATTTCAGTAAGTTGATGAAAGCAAACGATCATTCTTAACACTAATCAGACATACAAATATCACCAACCTTAATGACACCTACCTGTTTTTTATTCAATTCTTGGTTTACCTCCTGGAGTTTTGCTACTTCAGCTTCCAACTTCATGGTATAAGCCTGATTCATAAAAAAATAATAAGCAGAACCTTTATGTCAAGATAAACAACCAAGCCACAACCAAGAATCACCAAATTACAATCAAAATTTATGTGTATCCATTTTCAACATATAACACAACTGTAGAGTGAGCTATTTAGCTCATCAAAGGAAACCATAATGGTGCAGCTCATGACTTGAAAAAGGCCAAATTGATTTTAATTAGGACCAAACAGAGTCTATATTGGTTGAGTCCAGTGTTCAATAACATCAACATCTAATTTGTTGATGTGCAATTTTTTTTATGGTTATTGGGGTTAATTAAGTTGTATTGGATTTTCAAGAGTCGAATTCATTTTAATTTGTTTATTCTCAGGTTTCATAGGTTAAATAACTCAATGAAATAAAGTATAACTAATTAATATATCACATAAATATATCATAGTCAAGATGAAATCTTTTGGATGTCTAGAAGATATGATGTTTTATGGAATGTCCATTCTGGTCAGAATAGTCCAACTAAAAGATCTTTTTAATAATAGGTTAGCTGACTTTAATGGTGTCTTAGTTGAAGAATTCTCATCAAGCTGCACTAACCTGAACAGGAACCACCTCAGAATCCTTGAGTTATCAGTTTGATGATAAAAACAAAGGAGAGAGTGCAGCTACTGGTTATATAACATGTATGTCATATATGTTTTGTTCAACCTAAAGAACGTTTTAGTCATTTTTCTGAAATACATATCTTTGAACATTTAGCAATGGACCTTATATGTGACTGCTGATTGCATGCCTTCTATGTGGTATCTTCACTACCTGCACACCAATGGCCTTATAAGAACATGGGTTTTCGATGACCAGTGCTCACCATTACTCTTTTCCCCTAACTTTTACTCTTTCTTTCTTGTTGTCTCTCATTTGTTATTCACTCCTTATCATTTGGATATATGATAGCCTAACCTGGATAATGCAGCCTTTTAAACCACATTGTCCTGTCATATCTCACAGGAAATCATTGTGAAAAACTATTCTCTCTCTATGCATCTCTTCTAACCTTAACTGCACACTTGATCTTCTATCCTTTTGTGTTTCTGTTAGCCCTGCCTAAATTTTGATAATACAAGAGAACACAAATCTAGGAGCAATCATTTGCAACATTTCTAAAGATGTGGTTCTACAAAGAATTGTGAGCACAAGATTGTTTGCAACAAACTGAAAGGGTGCAATTTTATTTAGCTTGAAACAGTCAAATCGAGCGCAAAAGGGCTCTTGTCATGAACTAAATTCAGTCTTTTCGTCAATTGACTCCTTGATTTGAAATTAGTGATCTACTAATTGAGTCCTAAACCTGATAAGCTATTTCATGTTATCAATCCAATAATGATGGAAGACCTAATAAGTGTTTCTGAAACAAGATTTGTTCAAGAATTTGATCATCATAAATCGATTCCTGAACTGCATAATTAATTAACAACTGTATATAAGCATGCATCCCATATGTGAATTAAAACTCTACGAGAATCAGCCTTCGAGGTCACCATTGAACTAATAATATAGTGCAGTAGTGCTCTACTTCCGTAAAGGACGCACCCAGTGGACAAGTCTCCTACAAATACGAAGTCTCAGGAGAGTCAATGTATACAGTTTTACCTTTAAGTATTTAAATATGTTGTTTCTGTGACTCGAACCTTGATCTCTGGTGTCACAAAGGATTAACCTTACTGTTGTAGAGGACTCTACTTCGGTGCTGTACAAAAAGAATGAGACAAGTGGCGAGCTAAAAAAGAGTAAAGAGATCACCTGCTTCCTGTCGCGTGATCTAGCAGCTGATTCCCTGTTCTTGATCATCCTCCTCTGCCTCCTCTCCAAGAAGTTGTCCACAGCACTCGACTTCTTTCCCCTCAGTCCTCCGTTAACAACATATGGAACTGGCGATACCGAGGACAGATCCGCACCGTGCTTCCTTGGTGCATCTGAAGGCAGATGGTTTACCGGAGTTCCAACTGCACCCGCACCTCCAGCTGCGCCAAAACCAACAGCCCCAGGCATCAACCTATTATTTATCCCTACATCCCCAATTCCCACAAGGCCTCCCGCTCTAGGGTTCCCCATACCAACAAAACCATCCCCCGGGGGCATCGGCGCGACGTACGGACTCGGCCCTGTGGCCACCATCACTGCTAAATTAGAAGCCGAAGTGTCGGTGAATGGATTGCTGGCGACCACATCTCTATCACTTCGGCCGGCCTGAGGAAACCCAAGAGCAAGCTGCGCGACATTGTTTGCAACTGGTAGATCATGGAAAAGCACATTGCTGATAGCGTTGTTGTTATTCTTGCTGCTGCTGTTATTACCGCTGTTGCCGGCGCATGTCTGTGGAGGAGCCAATTCATCTCTGACCGCCCCAGCTCGGACCAAGAACTCCTCGAGGGTCATCTCCCCGAGCGTCGGCTGGCGGTGCTGGTGCGAGACGCCGGCGGCCGGAGGCATGCCCTGCTGGGCCGGGCAGATAAGGTCCCTCCAGACCTGGTCGACCGTCTTCTGGCTGAGGGTCCGGGGCAGCGTGAGGGAGCCCTGCCGCTGGAGGCCGGCGAAGGCGCCATCGAGGACAGGGGCGGGGGCGGCGGCCGCCATGGCTTGGCTCTCCTCCGTGGACCAGATGTTTCTGAGGAGCTCGTCCATGTTCATGGATCCGAAGTCGTTCCCGGTCACCAGCGTGCTCTGGAACTCGTCGAAGGTCAGGGAGTATATCGACGGCTGCCGCGCCAGCCCGCCACCATTTCCGTCCGTTCCCGACCCTCCTCCTCCTTTCCCTCCTCTTCCTCTTCCCATCATGTTGTTGTTGCCCAAGCAGGCGATGCCGGAGTTAGGTCAACGACGTGGGTGGGACACAGACGTCGTTCCAATTACCAACTCGTGCACCAACCACCCCATGTAATCATCCTCGTCAAAGGCAGTAGAACAGCTCGATCCCTAAATCTAGAAGAAGAAGAAGAATTGTGCTGCCGTTCAATTATTTCGTGGAGGGAGAGCAGGGCGATTGAGCAGTGTCATCCGGCATTCAGCGGTTGGACTCGCAGGTCTGCGACCGCTGCTCTTAATTATTTCTTCCTTTTCCCTTCTGTGCGCGGGCGTGGTGATGATGGCCAGGTGTCGCCTCAGTGAGGCGTCGATGAGCGATGGATCGACTAAGCAGACCAACGGCAAGTGACCCCAGAAGCGCAGTGCTTACACTACCCGTCTGGCCAGGGGGCCCACGCCCTTCGAAAGGCGGGTATTCACGGGGTTACGGAGTTATGGTGGATAAGGTATTACAAACCTCAGAGACGCTACAAAATGTTCGGGGCGGCGCCGCGATACGTGGCGTGACAGTCGGGCGACACCACTTCGGAAGATGACGCACGCAACAAGGACCGCGATTGGTGGGGATCAATCATGGCCCTTGGATTCAGATCTGAAGGTGAAGGAGACTCCTTTGGTCAGTTCACGTGTGACCGTTGTACAAAGCGAGAAGAACACAACGACTAGGGCTCATTTTGCACTATTATAGCTTTGGTTATGGAACGTTGGACTAATTATATATTAGGGTTAAAAGAGCTATTTTAGTTCTGATTTTGTTTATGGTTCACTTAAATTTTTATATTTACTTATATCTAAAATATTTTTTATATTTTAAAAATAATATAATTTTTTTCATTAAATCTGAGTTAACAGACGTTAAAAGTTTACGTTATATGTTGATTCATAATAAACTATTAATATAATGATATGTATAATTTAAATAAAAAAAAAAGTCTAGATTAGACCATTTAAGTTTTTGTAGTTTTGTTTGTATCTAAAATAACTCTTTATATTTTTAAAAATATATTATATAAGCATTTTTCGTCAAGTTTAAGTTGATAAATGTTAAGAGTCTGCTTATGTGTTACGTTGACTCATAATAAATTATTCAATATAATAACATATATAATTTAAATTTAAAAAATTAAAACCACCATCAATGGTTGGAGGGGACGTTGTCGTGAAAGCGGTTATCAATAACAACACCGAGCCACTACTGCCTAGCAGGGTGTCACACACATGCAACCTTTCCTGGGCTAACGACAAGCTTAAAAGCTTCCAGTCCTATCTCAGGTGGATACGCGTCGATCAATTTGACGCTAGGCATGCAATGGTCTCCTAGTCCCTCTTTCTCCTCATAGGTATCTTCGTCCCCACCACCTCCCACTTCGTCCTCTCTCGCACCCCCGTTGTACTTACGACGTAGTGGTCCAAATTTTCCTCACCTCCGCCCTCTCTTATTTCTGTCTCTTCGCTTTTGTCCGACGCTACAACTTCCACCATTTTCTCATCCTTGACAATATAGACATTTTTTTAACTTAAATTACACATATCATTATATTAATGATTTATTATGAGTCAGTATACAACGTAAGTAGACTCTACCGTCTGTCAACTCAGACTTAACGGAAGAGGCTTATATACTACGTTTTTTAAAATGTAAAGATTATTTTAGATACAAATAAAACTATAAGGACTTAAGTGGTTCATGACTAAAATCACTGGACTAAAATGGATTATTTTTTTACTTAAATTATATATGTCATTATATTAATAGTTTATTATGAGTCAACATACAACATAAGCGAACTTTAATGTCTATTAACTTAGACTTGACGAGAGGGGCTTATATGTTATGTTTTAAAAAATGTATGAGTTATTTTAGATACGAGTAAATCATAAGGGATTAAGTGGTCCATGACCAAAATCATATGGGCTAAAATGAATCTTAACTATCTATATTATTTTTTATTAATATTATAACTTATATATTTAAAATATTTATATTAAAATCTCTTAAAAGTAAAATAAATAATTGGAATCAATTGAATTATTTTGATGAAAAATACAATGTATTGTATCAGTGAAAAATAGTAGATAAAAAATAATTTTAACATATTTTTCATTTTCAATATTTGGGATGTTAAAATTATCATTTTACTAATAAAATAATTAAAAACGAAAATAACGTTGAAATTATCTTTTTGTCCGGATCGATCCAACATATATTGATATCTTATTTTATTTTATTAAAATTATCACTATAGGGTATCACGTATTGTGTTTTCCGTCAATATAACTAACATATTAGGACAAATGAGATTATTTATTTTATTTTTAGATTTATAGGGATGTTAATATAAATTTTTTAAATATAAAAAACATGATTCTAATATAATTCAAATACTAATTAGTCTTACTATATATATTGGAATAACAATGATTGTGGTGCATCCCATTTAAATTTCTAATCAATAACTGATCCAAATTAATGCTCAAGCAAAAACCAATTACAACACAATCTAATTTGGAACTTTGAATCTATTCATTTATAATATTTTTATATAGACTTATCGTGTTTATGCAAAGGTGTGAAAAACACTATAATTCTATTCAATAACATTTTGAGTTACATAGAATTTTTTTTATTTTTAAAAATAATAAAAATATTTATTTATAACCCTACAAAAAATGATAAGTTGGTTTGTATTATATATTGAGTAGTCATTTCTTGATATAGGATTTTCTTTAGGCTCACAATGTTTTTATATGGCTGATAAAAATATTATAAAACCATTTAAATATAGGCAAGAGTTTTTTTGATTTATTCTATCAAGATATTTTGGAGATAAAAATAGTGAAATCATTAAGATGAAGACAAAGCTCAAAAACAACAGAAGACATCGATGAAAACAAAGCTAAAAATAAGTAGTTTTTCATGAGAATTCACCCTATACCAATCCCTTTTATCCTTTTACATTATGCATATCATCATCATAAATCAACAGTAAGGGGTTCTCTGAAGAAACATATCCCCACATAAAACACAAAGAGCAACAGCGTGTTTGTAATTCTCAACCATCCACCACCTACTTTGATGGGTGATGTGCTCATTGCATTTGTCCGCTCGTGTCTCCACATGCCGACCTCTCCATGCGACCGCAGACGATGTGAGAACATACACTTATCCCCTTTGTATCGACGGAACCACACACGTACGGAGTTCATGCGCTCGACGCTGCTCTTCACAGACACACGGCCTTCATGGCTCGTGTGGCAACCATGCACCGTTGGGCTCTGCTGCACGGCGGAGAGCTCTTTTAATGCCACCGCGTCTTCATTAACTCGTCGCAGGGATCCGTCACGGGGGCACAGGAGGAGGTCAGGAAACCGTGAGAACCGACGGGTCGAACGTGATGGGTTCGACCGGTTTTGCGGTCGGGCCGATTTTGGTTTACCTAAAGCTTCCGCTACTCCGCGGAGCACCATAGAACCGACCATCGCCTTAATATCTTCCCCCGTGTACAACCAGTACTATCTTTACACGTAAGACGTATTCTTACTCCAACGTCCCATCTTCGAGATATTGTTACCTTGACTTAAGAAGCTTCAGATGTGGGATTGTACGAATCGCTGCTGTTTGGCTCGAGGTAGTGGATCCGGCGACAATAGAGTCCGCCACCGCTCCGAGAAGATTTGTAGGGACGAAAATGCCCTTGGACTAGACCGCCACTTTTTTGTCGTTGTTGAGGTAATCTTTAGTGTCATTTCGGTCACTTCAATATAAAAAATCGCTGCTTCTCTGGAGTTTCAACTCCGCCATTGCAATCACTCGCGCTCTTTAACTTCGCCCCGCTGCCTCGAGTGTGCATTCGGAGGGGTAGTGCGAAGGAGGCGACGATGCCCGTAATAGAGTTGAGGTTAGAAGGGCAGGAGGTGGGGGAGCGGCGGAAGTCGAGGTCCGGGGGGCGGCGTAGGCGGAGACGAGGCGGAGATGGCAGCAGCCCCGACTCGCTGATCCACTACTACTCCGACCGTCACTCTTCCAACGGGAACAGAGAGGGGTTCGTCGTCGTCGGCGGAGGCGGCAGTCTCTTCTCCCCCGCCGCCGGGAGTGTCGCCGACCGCTGCTCCTTCGGATCCGACCCCGACGCCTTCTTCTCCGCTTTGGTTGTCTCTCATCTCTTCTCTCTCTTTCTCTGTGCCTTATTTATTCCTGTTATCTCGAACAAGGAAACTTGTGGAGTTAACGGCATCTTCTTTCGCACTCCGTAGAATCGAAAAGATGGGAGTTCTTAAAAGAGAAAGAAAAGATATCTGACAACTTCTTCCTTTCCCGAACTAATTTGAGCGTAGTGATGATCATACTAATGAGAAGCCGCACAGATTAGTAGAGGGCGAGGAGGAGGAAGAGGCGGAGAGATCGAAGACTGCGAAGAAAAGATACTTCATTTATTGGCAAAATAATTTTGTTGATAATGAATGTTGACTGCTATTCAATTGATTTCTCTTTGGGTTAGCTGTTAATTGGAAAGAGAGAAGCAACAGTTTGACAGGGAAGTCATCAGATCTGAGTCCTGACGATTTACTGTTGCTTTGTTAGCAAGAGCCGAGTAAAATAATACAAAAGAAATGGAATCCGAGGAGAATAAGAACAAGAAACGGGTAAAACGGGGGAAAAAAAGGAATTTTTGTCCAAAAATGACAACTTTTTTGGCCTTCTTTTTGTATATCATATCGAGCTCTATTGCTTCTGTAGCGACGTGCTTAGCTTCCTCTGCGTTTTTTGAGACTGTTGTGATTGGTACAGCCCTTGGCGGGATGCGAGCGTGCCGGTGGTGGCCCTCCGACGGACCCAGATCCGAAGGGAAGGCCCTCCCCTCCCCTCCCTTCTTCTGATATGCTCGCCCCCTCTCCATGTCACAGCCTCCCCCCACCTAATTCCCCCAGAGGTCCGTACCCCACTTCTCCCTTATACTGTTACCGCTCCCAGCAGCTGAGCTGGTGAATTGTCCAATCCCTGAATCCTTTTCAGGTCTGACAGTGCCATCTGAGGACCTAGAACAGAGTGGAGAAGAAGACGAAGGGAAAGAGGAGGAGGAGGAGGAGGAGGAAGAAGAATCTTTGGACCCGTCAAAGCATTCCTTCTCCCACGCTCTCAGAGGTAAATGGCACCCCATTTATCTGCATCCGCATTGTGGAGTCGTAAATTTTAATTTTTGTTCTTGTAGAATGCCAGAACAGGCGTTGCAGATCTGAGGCTGTTGATTTGCCTGGTAGGAAGCCACAGAGGCCGCAGCAATTGTTGCTCGATTTCCACGGCCAGAGCGCCGATGTGTCTGTCCTGTCACCACGTTTCCTTGCTGGGGGTTTAACAGGGATGAAGAAGAGCTCTGCTGCCTCGTCTCGCAGCAGATCTGGCACGTTCCCGAGCCCCGGGACTCCGAACTACGGGCACGGTGCAGGGGCAGCTGCATTCCATAAGGGCTGGAGCTCGGAGCGGGTGCCTCTGCCAACGCGTAGCAACCGCAGGTATGGGGGTAGCGGTGTGTTGTTACCCTTCACCAATGGAAGGACCTTGCCCTCGAAATGGGAGGACGCGGAGAGATGGATCTTCAGTCCGGTCTCAGGAGAAGGGGTTGGGAGGTCGTCAGTGCCCCCGTCACATCACAGGCGGCCCAAGTCAAAGAGCGGCCCGCTCGGAGCTCCTGCTGGAGTAGTTGGTGTCTATTCATCAGCATCGCCACTGGTTCCTTGCTTTGATAGCAGCAGGGTTGGGAATTTCGCTGGGAACTCACCTTTCATGGCAGGAGTTTTGTTGACAGAACACAGCTTCTGCGGCAATGATGGTAGAGGAGAAGGTGGTGGTAGTGGTGGAAGATGCACACGAAGAGTTGGTGGTGGCGCAGAAGCTCATTCAGCTGACGGTGGGGCTTATACAGTCCAATCTGCTGGCATCCATGGGTGGTCAGATACATTGATCGAGTCTTCTTCCTCAGTGCCCAGCTCTCGGGGTATTGGACAATGTTCTGACTTTATTCACCTTCTTATTTGCAATTTTTAATCAATTTATGTTTTCTCCATGTTAAAAAAATTCAGATAGTTGATAAGCAACAATCAGTCTTGCGTGCAACCTATGCACTAGGAAAGTATGACTACAACCGGAAACAATGGATGATATAATTGTTTCTCGTAACACCTTCACTGTTATTTCTTTTTCATTAAGGATAATAAGTAGAGCCATTTAAAAACATGTTATAGTATATTAAACAAATATTATTATAAACAAGCTATGCATTGATTAGTCAATTTTGTGCAGATTAGGCTAGTTTCTCTTTGGATTTGTTCTGGTATGGTAATTAATTTTACCCCTACCTTTCATGTCAGAGATTTTCTACTTGAGTCCGGAGCATGTTTTCGAGATGTGCACTTATCACACACTTTGTTTTCAAGATTTAACTGCATACCATTTGCATATATAAGTATATGGTTACATACAGTTTTTTGAGATGTGTATTTATCACACACATTGTTTTCTGGATTTAACTGCATACCATTTGCATATATAAGTATATGGTTACATACAGTTTTTGTATTATAATTTCACTTTATTTAGATATTCATACTCAATCAGCACTATTGTCGAAAACATTATCTACACTTTCACTGAAGCCTAGTTCTCCTATTGCAAAAAACCATTGTAGCTTACAATGAGTTGTATTTAAACTTTGTTTTGATTGTACTGTTTGATTCTTTGAGAATATTGGATGTTGTAACTAATAACTGATTATTATAACAAATATCAAATGGTATCCATTATCATGTAATGGTGCTGGGTGGTAGTTTTATTCATAGCTGGTATACTTTCTCTCATCTGGGCCATGTTGCAAGTTGCAACTCCGCATCCTGTTCCAGTTATTGCCATTTTCTTTACCAAGTTCTGTTGGTATCATGACTTGTAAATGATAGCATACTTTTGCTCTAGAGTATATTTGCATAAAAAAACACCTACATTTGTTTCATTTGCTGCACCCACTCAGATGACTTTAATGCCTTTGGCAGGTCTCTGGCTGTATATCATGCTGTATTTGTTGGTATAATGAGCACGAACCTCATCATATCTTTGAGTTACTTACCAGAGCATCTTAATTAATTTACAGATGAGAAATTTGAAGGTACCAGAGAGACAGCTTCCACAGTCTCGGCCTCAGTTTTGAGGAAGGATATGGCAACACAAATGAGTCCAGAGGGAAGCACACCATCTTCTCCCAAGCAGGGGCCATCTACCCCCTCTCCGGATTTGGTCCCTTGCATTGAAGAGCTAGAGAGCCACTTTTCAAAGCTTGAGGTTAGGGATGTGCAGGTAGATGATCGGGTTACTGTAACCAGATGGTCCAAGAAACACATAGCACGGGGCTCCGGTAGGTGTTCAGCAAGCATCATAGAATGGAAGAAGAAGACTGTGGAGGCAAATACATCTGCTTGGGAAATTGCTGAGACGACAAAATCCATATCAAAGTAACATCATCTGTTTCCTATGTTACTCTTCGTGGATCAATTAATATTATGCATTCAAAAGATTTCGAGGGAAAATTATATTACTAGCATTTCCTAGCATTAAATGATATTATACTGACACTATAAGAAAAAGTACATGTACTGAATGCCAAAAGGTTAGAACTGATACTTGTCTAACTGATACCTGGATGTTGTCGTGCCTACAGGAGATTGTTCTCTATGCTTCGGTTGGGAATTACAATCTAAGCTGATCCATCTGCATAAAAGTGACTATGTTGCAACAGTATTCTCTTTCAAAGGCCTTTCTTGAGCAATGTTCATTTAGGAAATTTTGTATATAAAGAATAGCCAATCTCTCCAATCAATAATGTTTAACCAATGTCTTCTGTTAAAAATGTGTAATGAATTCTTGTAGCATTTACATGATAATTTTCTGTTAAGGAAATATAAAGATTTGATGCATGTTTATTTGAATTTTCTTGCATGATATGGATAAGAGCAATATTTTGTTCTGATATATCCAAAATTTCTTACCCTGTGACATATTTGGAAGGTACAAGAGAGAAGAAGCCAAGATCACAGCATGGGAAAACTTGCAGAAGGCAAAAGCTGAGGCAGAGATCAGGAAACTAGAGGTGCTCCACAACTTGCATAATTTCCCTTGTTAGGCTGACAATTGTGGCCTTTTAACTAATTTTCTTTTGGACATGAACTGTTCTCTGGGAATAATTACTTATTTATAAATAATAAAAACTTATTCCAGATGAAACTAGAAAAGAAAAGATCTTCCTCGATGGAGAAAATTCTAAACAAACTTAGATCAGCTCAGAAGAAAGCACAGGAGATGAGAAGTGCAGTGACTGCCAACCAAGCGATCCACATAGCAAAGGCTACTAAAAGGGGTTCATACTTTCGCAAGAGTGGGCAGATCAGTTCTCTTAGTGGCTGCTTTACTTGCCATGCCTTCTAGTCCTTCCTCATTTTCACCATAAGCTTCTTTCAGTGTAAGCTTCTGTTAGTTGTTCTGAGTTTCATTCATTTTTTTACCAAAATATCTTCTACTAATAGTATCGTTAGTGAACCCATTAGCTTATTGTTAATCAACTAATCATTCCATAAACCATGTCATGGAACAAAATTAATCTGCTTTAAATGACAGATCTTATGATACTTGTGCATTGCATGTGGATTCCATAAACCATGTCATGGAACAAACTTAGACTACGTTAAATGACAGATTTTATGATCTTGTGCTTTGCATGTGGGGACATGTTACTTGAAATTTCACTTGGCTGCTGCCATCGACTCCTTGATATGGTTTGATGGCATTAATTTAGTTAATGAACCAATGACAGCATATTTCATGGTACCACTTGCAGCCTCTGTTTAGGGGATAACTGGTTTAATATTGTATGGATTGTCAGCAAAGATCTATGCTGGTACAAATATTGTAAATTTGTCTAGTTAGTTTATTGTTGCATTTCAGTAATAATGACATTTCATTTGAGTGAAAAATATCACTTGTGTTGTATATTTTCTTTTTCATGGAGAGGACTCCTCAGTTGTATCACTGTCTGGTTAGTAGCAGAAAGTGATTTACCAAATCATTAAAATTCTATTATGTGTTTAGCTCATACTCATTAAACTTTATATAGCTTGTAAAATATATTCTAGTTTTCCTTTGTTGCTATTTTGCTTTGTTACAATATTTTGGTAAGTCCTTTCTTACAAATATTTTCTTTTTCAGTAAGGTGGACAAATGCGATTTTGTTTATTCATGGAACTAATTGATGACATATGGCACCCACGAAAATCTCAATAATACTACAAAAGCAGTTAATAACACAGAGTAATCCATGGACCTCAAGATGAAAAGCTTTTCAGTCTTGACTATCTCAACAACTTGAACAATGGGGACAATTTGAGCATTTCTTCCATTGTCATTTGCTAAAGCTGTTGATAACACATATTTACTTGGTGATAGAGAACAGTGGAATTTCTTTCACTTCTTTTTTTCTGTTTCTCCCTCAAGTTCACTCCCCAGCAATCTATAATTGTAATTTGTAACAGTTGAGCATTTAAATCATAAGGTCAACTTGCAGACCCACAGAATCGCGATCATCTGTTCAAGATCTTGTCTTATAGTGCAACAATTAGCGCTGATATGAAAACTTATGAGTTTTATCCTTTCTTGTAATACTAAATGATTATATCTTATCATATATTATCCTGTGAAATTCTCCTTTTCTTAATTCAATGTCTTGTTAACAAGTTTCTTCCTTTGTTGCAGGTAAGTGATTGATGATAATGTTTGCCGAAGACGTGGAAATGGAGATGGAAGCCTTAGTGGCATATTTCTGTGGTGTATAATATGTCAGAATCTTCTATATATCCAGTAGTTGGCTAGTTTCAAAGGTATTGTCATTTTAAGCTGCTCAGAGGTAATGTGCTTATGAGAACAAATAAGAAGGTCCAGCTCTTGCGGAAATTGCAAATAATGGTCTTCCATCATAACGAAGCTTGGAAAAGCAAAGCATGAGGAGCTTTCTTTATAAACTACACTAAACATCAAGTTGAATACTGGATATCTGCGAGCATTCTTCACAATTTTTCCTGTTTGCCCTATGGATGGGACTGCATGAGGGCATTGCTTGGAGAAGTCCAGTGTCAGTTGAGAAATATGGTCTGCGAGATAGGTCTCTTGCTGAGAAGAAAATTTTGCCACTAGGTTTGGAGACATTGAATTTGCGACACACTATGTTAATCAAATTTATCAATTACATATATGCTGGAGACTCTACTTCATGTTTTGGTGAATTAGAAGCCAGGTTTATGCAGTTTAAACCTTCTTTATAGCAACTTCACAGCATAGAATGATTTTGCACTGGTGGAATGAGGGCTAATGGTCTTTCAACAGAAAGAACAAAGGGCTCAATAAGCTTGCTGAATTGGCATTTATGTGAAGATTCATTTTGGTTCAGCTGCTACCTCGAATGATGATACGAGGGACTTGTCCAAAACATTCAGATTCATCCTTCATGTGGTGACCTGCTCTATACTGCTATCCTCTTAAATGATGATATGTGCTGCTTCCACTTAAGATTGTATTCTGTTTTGTCATCAGTGCTTCTGGTCCAAATGGGATAATGTGACATTTATAATCAATTATCTATCATCTTTTTGTTTCTAATTGAAATTGTTTTGATGCAGCTGTATGGTATAGTCTGCATAAACTACAGCTCGGCTGCACTTGTGAAGAGGAATTAATTTGTAATAATGTTCATTATAATTGCTACAACAGATACGCCTTCTTTACCCCTTTTCTACTGTAGTTCATTCAAAGCATCACTATCAATAAGAGCATTGCTGGAGAGAGAGAGAGCAATCTAGTAATAAGCAACACGGTCAGAAGGACAAGTGACGGGTCCCAAAATCACATGAAGGAATGACAACAATGTCGACTAGAATCCATCCTGTGCCCGCGCCCTCGGATATTACAGAACTAAGACGAGGAATTCTGCACGCCGAGGCGACCGACCCATGTGAGCCAAGCACTGACCGCCCAACATCCCACACGCCATGGACTGACGGCGTACGACGTCATCAGTGTGGCGAGACCAATCCAATCTCGCCGAGGTGCGGTGCATTCTCCTCGACGTTTCCCAACGACGTTGGTGTGGGGAAGGAAGGTCCATTTTGATGGCTGTTATCTGCAGTACGAGTGCGTGGGGTGGCCGAGGATTGAATGCGGCTGGAGTGATTGGCCGGAATTCCCCAGAGGAGGGTGGGGACGTTGGATGAACTATGAACTTTTGACCTGAGCTATTGTTCATCCTTTGATCCTTTTGTCGTTTTGGCTAGGGGGGGACGCACTGCCATGCAGCAGCAGAATCCGAAGTAGATCTCAGACTTGTAATGTCTTCATGGCGAGAGAGTTACTTTGAGAATTGGCTGCTGCTGTTTCCGGGCTCATATGTTCCATGGTGAGCACAAAACTAGATTCATGTACGCAATGTGGACGCAACACCAATTACGTTATGTACCAGTCGGTAATGGGCTTCGGCGCAGTGAGGATTTGGAAGTTTGTGAAGAGCCTCACCATCTGGGAAATGTGGCCGTCCTTATTATGTTGACCACATCCATGAGAAAGATCCTGTTTGACCCTGTCCCACCCGGCCTGTTCTGTACGCGGAGTCGTCGTTGACCGTGGTCGTCTTCGCGACATCCACATGGGGTCCACCCGACTTAAAAGCCGCGTCTACCGACAGGCCGACCACATCGGCGGTTCTCCAACCGTCGCATCACCATTAAGCGAGTCAGTTGCCAAAGTACTATAACGACCTACCGCCTCGAGGAAAACCCGAATCTATCATATCGATTATAACTGTAAATTTCCTCCTTGCCTACCTTCTTACCTGCCTCACATGGTCGGGCAGGCAGCCAAGGACGTACGTCACCCATTCACATGGCCATGCAATTCTACCAATCATAGTACTGCACGAATCTTCATGTGTGATTTGAAAGATATCGGAGCAGATCTGGATCGGATATTCTGTGACTTCGGTACGCAGCAGTAACCATGCATGCACGCATGCATGCGGTAGTATCTTGTCTCGATTCCGTCACCTTCATGGTGGACCAAGTAACTCTTTATTCACCGATGGAATTAGAACGAGAGAGAACTCCCAGAATTCTATTGACAGCATACAGAGACAAAACATGGTGTGGGTATCACTGCACACACAAGTGGACATACACGATGTAACACGCAGAGGAAGGGTGGAAGAGTCCGGCGCATGGACTCTTCTTCATCAACAACACCACTTCGCAGAACTCATCACTAGCGACTCGACTGACTCGTTACATATCGGCAAAGTTCACGAACCCTTGATCCTGCAGCTGATACATGTTATGGAAGCACGAGTAGCTGCCGTCGGACGGCGTGAATCCTGCAGCCGGAGGCGGCGGCCGACCCATGCCCTGGCTCACCGCCGCCAGCTCCAGAGACTGCACCTGCGTCTTCAGGAACTTGACGTAGTGGATGGCCTCGTCGAGCATCGACGCCGTGTCCATCTTGGTCCCGCCGGGCACCATGTGCTGCAGCACCCGCATGCGCTCGCTGATCCGCCCCCGCCGGAGCCTCGCCGCCACGCTCTGGGGTTCCTTGGAAATCCTCACGTTCCGGCGCTTCGGCGGCCTGACGGACTCCGGATCCACGTACACCGGCTGCATCGCGGCGATGCCGAACATCATGTCCCTCATCGCCGCCGTCGAGGTCGGAGCACTGTGCGCGAGGGACGGGCCGCGCAGCAGCGATGCCTCCGCATCGGCGAGATTGTTCGACGGCGGCGCCATGGCTGGGCCATGGGCGGGGTGGTGGGAGGCTGGAGCGGTGGGAGAAGCACGGAACGTCCGCGGGGGAGCAGCGGAGAGGTGATCATTGGGTGGAAGGGCCTCGGATGATTCCGCAAGTTGCTGCAACTGTAGCATCATGTTCATCAGTTCAACCTGGAACTCCGGAGAAGAGTTCAAGAGGTCGACGTCCATTTGTTCCATGACGGATTGATGGATGACAAGAAACAAAGAAGTGATGGGACAGTGATCTGCAGCAGATGATAGGATGGAAAGACGAGAATTGAACTGTATAGGTGGAGGGCTAGCGATCCAATAGGGTGGCTATATATAAGAATCAGGAAGCGCATAAGCAATGCAACTCGACAACTCTCTCTAGTGTTTGCTGCAGTAGTAAATTCGTACTCTTTATCAAAAGAGGTCCATTTTAATCCGTTTATTCCGATCTAATTATGAGCCAAATAGTATTTATGTCTGTGTTGAGACATCATAGTTTTTAGTGTACTGTTGTTATACAGTTGATAGTTTTCATATATGAAAACATACATTCATAGTAAGATAGTAAATGTTTTTCAAAACAAAAACAAATATAGCTAGATAAAATAGTAATGGTCCTTAAAGTAAAAATAAATGTGGCTAAATGAAATAGCAATGGTCCCGAGAGAATATGAGTATTTATGTTTGTGTTGAGGCATCCTAAAGGTTAATATAATGTGTTGTTTAATGTAACGAATAAAATTTATTTATTTATTTTTAAAAAAGAAATTATATTCATAGAAAACAACAATTATAAGATAGTAAATGTTTTTAAAAACAAAAGCAATTGTGGGAAGATGAAATGGTAATGGTCCCGAGAGATTAAAACCGGGAAACAAAAAGGAATGGTCCCGGTACTGAGACAGTGAGATCAGCCTTTGTTGCATATGAATCGTTCAACTATTACTGCAATGAGAAGCCAACATGGATAGTGTCCTGTTTAATTGCCCGCCCGGCTTCTGGTTGAGTTACGTGTAAGTAAAAGTACGACATATGGACGAATAAATACCATGCCATCGCCGGTGTAACACTCATTCGGATTTCTTGACATGAATTTTTTGACTAAATTTTAGTTGGTTTGGAATATGCAATATATCGAATAATCAAAATATATCATAATTTTATTTAAAATAATAATAAATAATTTATCTGAAAATACTTATTCTCTACGTGGCCTATACGAATTGGTATAGCCAGATGGAAAGACAAGCAATAGGATGAAAGATATATTTGAGAATATAAATAGATGGGATATCTGAAAATATTCTTCAACTGTTAATAGGGATGAAAATGATCGAGGCTATTGCTTGTGAGACCATCTTGGGTGAAAATAATCTTACATTTACTCCAAAACTTGACTACCGTTTAAGGGCTAATTTGTAATTTCAGTATGAGTAATTAGTGCAATTACTATAATGTAGGGTTTCATTACAAGGAGTCACATAGGTAAACTCAACTCAACACACACAACAAATAATAAACTCGACTTGTTTAACTAGGTTGGCTTGTCCGACTTGAGCATCGAAAGAGTGTTGTCGGACTACATCTTGAATTAGTTTTGTAGGGATTGGATGTTCATTTTAACGTATTTTTTTAGATCAACTTGAAAAAAAAACTAGGTTGAATCCAAGTAAGTTCCCAACTTGAACAATATAATTAGTACTAAAATGAGGATCGACTGTTATATCTTAGGGAAATCTTATAGGACCACTTATGGTAAACCCAGAAGATTTGAACTCCTTAAACCTTTATGGACCGACCCTAAGAATCTCAAATGTTCCCGGTCTAAATTTCATAATTTCGGTGATTCCAAATTAGGGTCCGATGAGAGTGTCGATCGAATAAATCTTTCCACCTATTTTTGACCCCTACCTTTTTTGATAACTTTCTCAAGATTTGAACCTCTCAAACTTCCATGGTCCGATCCTTGACAGCCCCGAATGTTTTCGATCTAAATCCTATGGTTTCGATAATCCAAAATTAGGGTTTGATAAGAGTGTCGATGGAATAAAACCTTTCATTTGTTCTCAATCCCAACCTTTTTTTATGACTTTTTCAAGATTTAACCTTCACCCAACCATCTCATGTAGTAATCATGATCGTTCCTATAGAAATCTTTCATACTCTATTTTAACAAATATAAGTTCTAACAAGAATAGCCCAAGCCATCACTCCATACCTTCATTAACTTATCAAATTAATTCATCAAACTCCATCTATGTTTGTGCCCCCTCTACTCCACCATCCGTGTACCTATTCTATAGCTAAGTCGTATAAGGTATAGACCCAAGCACATCCTAAGTCATCTCTGTCACTAATAACTTAAACCTATTCCTATTGCTAGAACTAGAATTTATGAATGAGTCCATTGGCTAGTTGATCGAGCTTTCGATGGAGATACGAGACCACTTACATAAAATGTACTAGTAATTGGTAGACATTCATAAAAAAATTAAAACAAGGGAAGTAGCTAGAAATATATTTATATCTTCTATCTCTTTTCATGAAAGATATAAATAAAGAACCAAATCCTCGTAGATTTAGACTTCTTAATCTAGAGGTATATGAAGGAAAGATTAACCCTTCAAAAAATATAACTATATTCACTTCACAAATGACCCTTTATAGTACTCTGGACTCCCTTATGTATTGGACTTTTTTGATAATCTTAAGAGGAGTGGTATGCGAGTGGTTTGTCAGATTTCTCTCGGAGTCAATCTCATCCTTTGGATAATTAGTTAGGGAGTTCGAGCTCAATTTCATCAACTATAAGCTCCCGTAAAAACCTATCACTTCTCTTCTAGTCGTGCGTTAGGAAGAAAAAGAGTTTTAAGAAAATTATACAATAAGGTTCAATAATAAAGTCTAACAAGTCACAAATTTGACCCCCTCTATTCTTATTAATGGCGTTAAGAGAGAGAGAGAGAGGTGAATTAGTACTATAGTAATTTTAATCGATTTTAAAGTTTGATTGATAAATCTATATAAAAAAATGTGATTAACCAAAAATATAAGTAACGATTGTCAGTAAAATAAATAAGTAAGCAATAACTCAAAGACAAGAGAAGGAATACAAACTGATTTTTAATGATTCAATTTTTTCGACCTATGTCCACTCTCGATTCCTCTTTCCTCGAGGTCATCAACTTTCACTACCGATCTTCTTTCCAACAAGTAAAAATCAACTACATTTGTTACAACTTTTCTCTTTTTAATATGCTTAGGAGAGATCCTCCATGCAAGATCTCTCACTTCTTACAATTTAGAATCACCTTTAAACTTAAGGAGAAAAAGACTTAAAAAATATTCAAAGAGAGAGTTTACGACACTTTTGTGCTTAGAAATATGTGCTCTATCAATTAAGCCTGAGTGAGGTATTTGTAGGCCCCAAAAAGACTGAAGAATGGAGTCAAAAATTTAAATCTATAAAATTTTGAGGTATTGACGATACTTCAGCTGACACCAAATAATACTACCACTATAACAAGGCCACAAATCTTAGCTCTGGAGGTACTATTGCTGGCTTGGGTAGTACTATTGTCGGAACTATAAGAAAAATACAAACAATACTTTTTGGATGACTCAGGTAGTACTACTACTTGAGCCTAATAGTACCACCGCCTAGGTCTTTTTTAAGTTATCGATTTGGCCTTCTAACAGACCCAATTCAGCCCTGGTTCAAGCCCAATAAGTTCCTTGATAAGTTGAAATAGTTTTAATCTAAAACCAACTCAATTGACCAATAAAGACATTGATTAAGATTTTAACACTCCAACCACATATCTAGCATAATTACGAAGCTTTCAACATGTTGTACGCCATTTCAGCATGTCATACAATCTTCCAACATTTCGTTTAAAACTCTAGCACATTATCCTTTCTTTCGGTATATCGTCCGATCTATTGGCATATCGACTTTTCTATAATATTCAATCTTTTGACATAATACCCAATCATTCCAGCGTGATGCCCGAACTTATAGCATGAAGTCTAATTTTCGACTCGCCGATCAATCCTCCAGCTCAACGTCTAATTTTGGACATGATATTTTTCTCAGCACAATACTCGATTCTCCTACTTCAATAATTTGCCCTTTGATAGTTTGAGTTCGTAATTGAAGTATTTCCTATGTCACTCATCTCAAAAATATATTAGTCCATAAACTCATCAATTGATTTCATCATGAAAATCTAAGATTCAACAATCACCTCTTTTTTTATAATAATAACTAATTAATGACAAAGTTTTAACCAAGCTCTTCCTATCTATATATCATTTTGAAAGGTTATGATAAACTTAAATTCAAATGATTGTATATTATTTTAAATACACATACTAAATTTAAATTGAAAGAAATTTGATCTTATCGATATTACAAGTCAATCATTCAAGCCCAGAAATAAATGTTCAATAAAGTTTCAAATTTCAAGTTATAATCATTTTAAATTTCAAAATTTAATAATTACCAATGTGTAATATTAATTAAAATATAACTATAAATTAACTATTTGTATAACAAAAAATCATAACTAAGACACCACTTCTTCCGCTTGGTTATTAAAATTCTTCTTGTTCGTGCATGAGTCACCACTTCTTCTACTTGATTAACAAAAAATATACTTCCCTCCCTTTGCTAACAAAAAATATGAGTTACTATTTCTCTCCTTTGTCATTAGCAAAAGGAATAGAGTGATATCATAGTATCATGATACTACTTGTCCCCCTTCATATCAATATTCTAATTGTGTAAAAATAAAAAATTACTTTAATATCATTGCATATGAAAGATCTTAATAATGTGTGATCGAAGATAAATTTAAGTTATGGATGTTGAGAGGTCAATTGATGATGGATCTTAATAAGACTCCTTTTATCTGTATATCATCTTAAAAATAATATTTACTTAAATTTAAAATGATATTTACTTAAATTTAAAATAATATTTTTTTAATGATACTCTTGAATTTAAGTTGAGATAAATTCGATCTTGATATTATCATTATAAGCCCAAATATTTAATCAAGTTTCAAAAAATAATTAACAAAAGTTAGACACGAGTCACTAGTAATAAAAAGTTATAAAAGTATCATAGTTTTCTTGTTCAACATAATCTAAGTATGAATCGCTACTTCTCCCATTTTATCATTAATAAAAATATGGGTTACTTTTTTTCCTTTATCATCAACAAGATGGAGTATACAAATTATAAATATAAAATAGTTATACAAAATAAATTTCAAGTTATAAATACTGAAAGATCATAATTCATTTGGATAAATCTTCTTTTTAATTATTAACAAAAAAAATCATAGAAGATCAAATAGTAAAAGGTCTTAATTCATATAAAAAAATATCAAATCATGAATATCAAAAGATTATTATTCATTTAAATAAATTTTCTTCTTAATTATTAACAAAAAGAAAAAATCATAGGAGATCAAATAGTAAAAGATCTTGACTCATACAAAAGAAATATTAAGTCATAAATATCGAAAGATCATGATTCATTTAGATACATCTTCTTTTTAGTTATTAGCAAAATGAAACAATAATAAGAGATCAAATAAAAGAAATCTCAAGTTATAAATATCAAAATATCATGATTCATTTAGATAAACTTCGTTCTTAGTCATTAGCAAAAAGAAAAAATAATAGGAGATCAAATAGTAGAATGTCTTGATTAAAAAAAAATCTCAAGTTATGAATACCAAGAAGTAAAAACCATGATTTATTTAGATAAATCTTTTCTTTAGTATATATATATATATATATATATATATATATATATATATATATATATATATATATATATATATATATATATATATATATATATATGAGAACAAATAGCAAAAGATCTTTAATCATGTATTTGAAAGATTTAACATGTGTAATTCTCTTCTAATAAAATTAAATTATTTCATGAAATTTAAAAATATATGATAATTGCTAGTATGATACCTAAGAATAGTTTTTACGTTAGTAGCTAAGTTAGAGTTAAAGTGTTCCAACTTCACGTAAAGTCAACATTTCTTAATGGTAATATCAAAAAATTAATTGTATGTAGAGTAACCTCAAGGCTATGGACAATAAACAAGGTCTATAAACTCTTCGGAGCCCTTTATAACCTAAAATAAGCTCCAACAGTTTGGAACAATAAGATTGATTATTATTTTTGCAAAAGTGGTTTTCAAAGAAGCCCAAGTGAACCATCGCTTTTTATTAAGAATGCTTCTTATTGGGTATCTTTATGTTGATGGTGTTATTTACAAGAGCATATATATGAAGTTAGTGCAGAACTTCAAACAAAACATAATAAAAGAATTTGAAATGATAGATTGTAGAGTAATACAATATCTTATTAGAATTCAAGTGAAGTAATCCAAGAGTGGGATTTTCATTTCTCAAAAGAAGTATATCAATGATCTCTAGAAAAAGCTTTAAATGAATAAATGCAAACCAATATCCACTCCCATGACTTTAAACTTTAAACGAAAATCCACAGCAAAATGATGGTACTTCAAAGGTTGATTCTAACACTTTTCAAACCCTAGTTAGTATCTTGATTTATCTTATAAATACAAGATCTTTTCAAAGCCTAGTTAGTACCTTGATTTATCTTATAAATACAAGATCTGATATTCTACATATTGAGTTTGATTTCAAGATTCATGAGTGATCCTATTAAACTACATTATGCAACAACTAAAAAAAATATAAGATATCTTGAAAGAAGCAAAAAGCAAGGTATCAAATATTAAAAAGAAGATATTAAATTAATTAGCTATACAACAATGATTGGGTTGGTTCTGTAAAAGATATAAAAAATGCTTCTGATTATCTCTTTAGCCTAGATACAAATATGATATCAGAAAGCTCAAACAAGCAGAAGTCAATAGCCTAATTGGCCGAGAAGAATAATCTCATATTTGCAGCAGCTACAAGTGCAACCAACAACTATCTATTGTGACAACATGTCCTCAATTATCATGACAAAAAATCCTATCTTTTTATAAAAGGTCAAAGCATATTGAATTTTATCATCACTTTATTAGAGACTTGATGAACAAAGATAAGATAGTTTTGAAATTCATCAATTCAAGTGATCAACCTACATATTTTCCCACCAAAATAGTCACATTTGAGAAACTTAAGTAGTTCAAAAGGCATATCAAAATTATAAATTAAGAAGAGGTATTAAAAACTAATTTATAATTTCAGTATGGATAGTGAGTGTAACTACCATAATCTTGATTTTTAGATCAAAACAATTATGCAGAATATTCTCTAATAAAAGAGAGAACTAATCTTTATTGTATTTTGTAATCTTTCCCTTCAATACAATAAACCATACCATTCCTCTATCAAATCTCTTCTTTCTTCTCTAACAAGCATGACTAATTAAATCTTATTATGATGAATACATAACTCCTTTTATTCTATAGGCTAACTCATGATCAGTCAAAGTTACCATATACATGAGCTAAATTGATCAAGTTGCAGACCAAAACTTATAAGTTGGACTCATTTGTCCTATCTCAAATTATCTCGTACAAACTTTTCTCCAACATCTCCTCCTTTTTTGCATATATGAATTGTTTCTCTACCGATTATATTTTGTTCTCATTTCAATTTGTCTATGTCTCCTCACAGCTTTGGGGTTGTCTATCCATCCATCCATCCAGTATTATTTGTCTTCACTCAATCAAACTTTAATTTGACCTCATTCGGGTGACCTAACACTTGACTTCAACCAACTTTAGCCATCTGAGTGCCCTTTTAATTTTCTTTTAAAAATATATGATCACATTTTGTTCGAGTTCTAAGATCATATTGGTAGATAGATCGGTAGGTGATTGGTTTGAATAATTCATAGAAAAATATACTAAAGGATGAGAAATATATAAGATATTGAACTTCTACTTTACAGTTAATTAGCAATCTTCAAATCAATACCGTCTCAAGGTATTCTTAGGCCATTTTGTGATTCGAGAATCATGAATTTTCTTAGTGATATTATAACCATAATTATATTATGACAGACATATAATTATATTTATGTAGTTTTTATAATAATAAACCATGGTAAAAAAATTATATTTAAAACCTCAAAAACATTATATTGTTTGTTTCTAAATACGATGAACAAATATCAGTACTGAGAGTGGATCGAACTTCCTAAATGAATCCCAATTCCAATCAGACAACAGGTAATAGAAGCCCAACTCAAGCCTCGTTGGGCTTGGAAAGTGCCTAGTGGATCATAATATGCATGCTTGCTCTTACCATGAGAATCTAAGGTAAATGAGGTAGAAATGATTTGATTATAAAATCTTACCATTAACTTCAAGATCTTTACCAGTAAAGTTAAATAACAAAAATAATAAATAATCTTGTGATACGAGGAATATTCACTCTCAACTAGAATTCGACACATGGAAGCCGCATCATCGACCCAACCAATAGATTGCCTTATGTTCCAAGTCTTGTCTCTCTAACCACTCACAGAAGGAGTCATCGACTAGAAAAGGTAGTCACAAGTACAATCTCCAAGTCAGACTCACTCACCTTCAATCTTGCATTACTCACCTCGAGATGGTATCAGAGGGATTATGTCGGAAACCTCTCCCTACAGTGGTTTTCGTGTGACAGGAAGACGATGTGAGTTCAACACCATGTAGGGAGGCCTCGACACTTGGGGCAGCATGGTTCTCCTAGCACATGTCGATTTCTCAAGAGGAGAAGCACTCATAGCCGTTCTAATGATGAAAAGGAACTGATAAGCCATGGCACTTGCAACTTTTTACAGCCAGTAACCATGCATATGTTGTTCTGATATGTGTTCTGCTAAGAGAACCATCAGTAAATCTCGCTCAGCCAAGTGTTTGAAGAAGTTCGTTGTCATGAATCTTCATGTTCATCTAAAGAATCCAAAGTATTTCTTGTTCTGTTCAAAACGTAGTCTTCGGAGAGAAGGCATTCATGGATTCAAGAAGCTTAAAACAAAAAAGAAAAGGAAAAGATTATCAGGTCATACTTGTTTTAATATTATTGACGTGAAATTCTTAGTCAAAGGAACATAAACACCGATGCAACTTAAATATATATATATATATATGCATGCTGTTAATTCCTGATGATGATCCCCACAGGATGATGAGCATATTGACCTCTCCTAGTCTTCTTTGCGAACACTGATTGGAGTTTGAGTTCCACATGCATGCCGCAGCAATGATGGTTGGGATGATGAGGGGACACCAGGTTCTGTATCACCTCCATCTACCAACATGGGAATCATGACCATCTCCGCTGCGTGGCAGAATGAAAAGAAGAGAAGATGAAAAGAAGACGAGCAGCACGTGATGGGGACAGCCTTTTGCGTCCTCTCGGCATCAGACTGCACCGTCCTCGCCTCTTCTTCCCTTTGTTCTCTTCTTCGCTCTCCTCTCTGAGCCACAGTGTAGCGCTACAGTCGTTTGACTACCCCTAGATTCTAAAGCATGGCGGGGAAATGAGAGGAACTTTTGGCGGTGTCAGGTAACAGGACTCGGATCGATATGCATCAGCCTCAACAGTTGGCCAAATGATTCCCTGCGTCCTTCTTTGGCATCATTCTGTCATGGAATCCTGCAGATGTGTTTCCCTGTGCTGCTTTCGTGAATTGCTTCTACTTTGTCTCTTGCTTTAATGGCTTTTCCACTCGTACACCACTCGACTAAAGATTTGAAATCTTCAGATGCCATTTACTTGAGCCTCTACTGACACTTCTCAGAATAATTGAAAGGCATTTAGAGTCAACCGTGGTATATATTATCTCAGTCTACTATTCATGCAATCTCATCATACTTTGGAAGTTTTTCTTCATCGTCAATGATAGGTTGTGATGATATGATTTGTGCTCGGACACAAGACATTCTTGGTCACAGGAGCAAGTCAATCCTTCTGCAGTTTTCATCTAAGTTTCTTGGAAGAAGAGCAGTGTCAGGGTCAATGAGAAGGACGCTACAAAATGATGCTGCTTTCCCCTACTTTCTAATCTGTACATGTAGAGTATTCGACATGGCCAATCTGAACAATTTGTGTGTCAGTAGAACAACATCAAGCAGACGATCGCGGTGCCAACCGAGCACCACCTTCTCGTGACTCTCCCGTCTGTCCTCTTTCTCTCTCTCCACTTTGCCTTGCACTGGCGCCCACATCTTGGAGCAACAGCGCCCAGTGCACCGTTGGGTTCCTCCTCTGGTAGTAGTCCAATAGCAAAGAAGCCATGGAAACAGTAGGGGAAAAAAAAGAAGATGCTGCAGGTCTTGTGTTTCTCGCCCGCGGCAGGGGGGGGTAGAGAAGGGACAAGCGCGAGTGGAGGAAGACGACATAGAGGAGAACCTTTGAAGAGCCACTCCAAATCAAAGGCAAGGTAAGAAAAAGATTGCTTTGGTGGGATTCCTTCCACGTCCTTCTCCCATGGAAGCACATAGCCAATAAACTAAGCCCTGAACACTCCTCTTTAGCACCCTTTGTTGTCGCTAGTTTATTACTTCCGAGGGCCCTTTTGTATGCATCTGCTCTCTCTCTCTCTCTCTCTCTCTCTCTCTCTCTCTCTCTCTCTCTCTCTCTCTCTCTCCATGCATATGGAATGGAGTAACTCACGTACTGTTGCTGCAACTGGGGAGCTCAGCTCTATTTTTAGGGTCCTTAAGATTGTTGACAGCAATCACATGCGAGGGAGAACATACATCGATATTGAGAATGAGGACTAAAAGAATATACATCGATATTGAGTTAATCATGCATACATGAGCAAAGCAAAAGGAAATCTAACTTGACATGAACATGAAGCTTCAACTTGATATGATTGAATTCGACAATCTAACTTGTTCCGTTGCTTACCAATCTCACACATGAATTTTGTAGACCGCCGTTACCATCAATAAAGCAAAAGGCAATACAAATTTATGTAAAGGTAAAAAAGTCGAAATAGTATATGAGCAAACACATGCTTGTGGCTTGTGCCTTTCGTGAAAAGGTTGGACTACAAAAGTAGACAACTAGTGATATGTAGAAGGCGAGGCTGATATCAGATCCAATGATACTTGATGAGAGGCTTACTGAGGCTCTCCTTCTAAAGGACACATGGAAATCAACAAGGCATGTAGATATATACTCTGCAGGAGAATGTTCAAATGCAACAGGAGGACAAAAATGGCAAAACAATGGCCAAAAAAGTTGTACAAGAATAAAGAAGATGCAAGAGAACTACTATAACTAGCTATATATATATAGATCAACATTTCCTTCATTCCAGTGCTGCATCATGAGGATTACTTCGAAGAGTATGCTGTAGGATTATATACTATAACCTCTCATCTATTGTTTCTAAGAATTTTTCGGAAGAAAAAAAACAGCATGATCATGGAAACATGGCGAAGGATGCATATATACCAGCGGAGAATAAGTCTTATTATGTCCTCCATGACTGAGTCCATCGCCATGGCATTCGACCAGCATTGAAGCAGGACAATGAAGTCACATTGAGCATCATTTTCTTCCATTTGCTATCTCAGTATACGATCCTGCGAACTCTCACAGCAATCCGGAGCCATTGCTTTGTCTCTGTAGCTGCACAGGCATTAAGGCTTACAGTCATCATTAAAGGCGGGGGAGGAGGAAGGACAGACGAGAAAAGTAAAAGTTGCATGCAGCAATTGAATCAGCGATGTGATGACACCCATACATCCTTACAGACCGTCCTGTGGATCAGTAAAGCAGATGAGAATGGTTCGCAGTGCGACTTATCCCCTTGGAATTCCCGCAGCTTTTGCTCACGACGATCCCCATCACCTGATGCAGGAGGCGAGCGGGCCAGGAGGCGAAGCTTTTAGCCCGGAACGAGGAGGGAGGAGCGCGATGAACGGCAAACTGGAGCCATCACGAGACAACGAAAGAGATAGGGAGTGAAATGGCGTCATGGCAGCTTTTGTGGCCCGTTGCCTAGTCCGATGAATCCGAGCTTTGCTGCGAGCGGAAAGGAGAATGATGGGATTCGCATGCAAGTCTCCGCTGTGGCGAGACACATACACAGCATTAAAGCTTCACGATGGCGACGGGGCGTTGCGGGGTCAACCTGTGGCGGTGCATGCCACACCCCGGCCGTGAGGTAGGATAAAGTCATGGGACGTACACATACACATTGACTCCTTCATACACTTGGCGTCGTTTACGATGGGAGGAACAGTGTTATGAAAAATGGCCATACGATGGATGGATCGAGGTGGATGTGGATTTTTGATTCATATAAATTCAATGACACTCCAACCTACCGGGGAATCTTTTCTTCTGTTCATTCAATCAAAAAATCCAACAGCTAGCAATTGAAGAGCATCCCCAGTTTCTGAGATGATGGTTGTGAGCATGATAACACGTACACATGAGAATAGAAACGGCAGGAAAAGGAAGTGAGTCAGAGCACCGTCAACCCCTCCCCCTCGGCTTTGCTGCTGCTTCTGCTTCTGCTTCTGCTTGTGTTAAGTGCGTGCGCGGCCCGGCCAGCATCGGATTCAAAAACCCAGTATAAGAGCAGTGCAGAGTGCAGGGCAGAGGACAGCCAGAGACACCTCCAACCTGCAATCCCAAACCACAGTCCAAAACCCACACCACCACCATAAAAAGATTCACAGAGAAAGCAAGCAAGCCACAAGGAAGGGGAGAGAGGATGGTCACGGGTTTATCTTGAAGGCTGAAACTTAAACTTCCGTCTTCTCTTCCTTTCCTTTCCCTCCCCTTCTCTCTCTTTTTCCGAGACGGACAGACACATATTCCCTCCTTTTACACAGTAGCCGAGGCCACCAAGTAAACAACAAAACCCACCATCAGACGACTTCACACGCACTCGCTCACCTCACATGCTCCCTCCCTTCCTCCCTCCTAAAATACCCTCACCCGCACACTCTCTCCATTCCACTCTCGTCTCTTGTCCGAAGCTATCATGGAGATCGGGTGCTGGGAGGGGGCAGGCGGCGGTGTTGGGGCGGCGGAGGCGCACAAACCTGTGCCGGCGCCTTTCCTGACCAAGACCTATCAGTTGGTGGACGACCCCGCCACCGATCACATCGTCTCCTGGGGCGACGACCGCGTCTCCACCTTCGTGGTGTGGCGGCCCCCCGAGTTCGCCCGCGACATCCTCCCCAACTACTTCAAGCACAACAACTTCTCCAGCTTCGTTCGCCAACTCAACACCTACGTGCGTGCTTCTTGCTCCCTCGCGCCCCTGCGTCTTGTCTTCCAAATGCTTGCCTGCACTGACTGGCCTTGCGTTGATGCTGTGCAGGGGTTTCGCAAGGTTGTGCCCGAGAGATGGGAGTTCGCGAACGAGTTCTTTAGGAAGGGGGAGAAGCACTTACTGTGTGAGATCCATCGTCGTAAGTCTGCCTCCGTTTCCTCCTCGTTACCGTTGCCTTCGTCTCCTCCTCTCTTCCCTCTCTACCACCACCATCATTTCGACGAGCACCAGCTTGCCGGTCCCCATTGGCGCGACGCCCCGTCTCCACGCCTCCTCGTCCTCGGGGACAGCAGCATTGTCAGTGGTAACGATATGGATACCACCATGAGGGGAGGAGGAGGAAAAGAACCGGTAATGGTGGCCGCATTAGTGGACGAGAACGAGAGGCTGCGCCGGAGCAACGCGGCGCTACTGTCGGAGCTCGCCCATATGCGCCAGCTCTACAACGACATCATCTACTTCGTGCAGAACCACGTCCGCCCCGTCGCTCCCAGCTCCGCGGCCGTGGCCTCCGCCAACTTCCTCCTCTCCTCCACCTATAACCAGCGGAGGACCGGCCTCAAATCGGGCAGCACCACGTCCAGTAGCTCTCTCACCATTGTCGAAGAACCATCGCCGCCGTCTCCCCATCTTGAACAGTCCCCGAAGAACCACCACCACCACAGCAGCGGGAATTGCAACGGAGAGAGTAGCAGCACAAGGCCCAAGCTCTTCGGGGTGTCGCTGGACGGGTGTTCCAGTAGCAGCAGCAGCAGCAAGCGAGGGTGGCAACCAGATGAGCCGACGTCCCCATCGACGAGACCTCGCTTAGCATTAGATAAGATGGACTTAGGGTTCCACCTGATGCCTCCTTCTCCATCGGCTTGTTAACCCACTTCATCCCCCTCTCTTCTTTTGTCTCCTCATAATTAGCTTCATTCAACTAAGTACCATTTTTCTCCGTTTTCTTTTCATCTAAGCTTGTTTCTTAGCTTCTTCTTATCAGTTCAGTGTGTCGAGAGCTGATGTCTTGTGTACAGTCTGGGTGTCACCTTTCAAGTGATGCTTAAATGAGCTCTTTTTCCAAATTCCTACTGCTGAGTCCATGGCCATTTAAAGCACCTCAACGAAGGTAGCAAGTAGTGCTAGTAACAGCGTGACAACGGAGCTACTTACCCTACGTTGGTCAAAGGGATCATGAAGCAGGCAATGGCGTCCCTGTCAGGCTCCAAAAAGGAGGAATGGATCAGCAATATATCGACAAGAAACGTGAGCGAGAGGGCAAGAGATCAGGAGTAGAACAGAAGGTTGGTGGTTTCTTTCACGCTCTGCCTCGAAGGAGGAATCCTTGGAACGTGATAGATGACAGAGATTCCCCGTCCTCATGCAGAGGCTCTCAGAGCTCGCTGACCCACCTCATTAGTAAAGGGCACAAGAAAAACCAAAACGGGCAATAAATAGGATTACCGGACTGCCGAGGCAGGCCAGCCTCTAATTCCCATGCAACCAGCATTAGTTTAGCCCTTACATGACGAAGCAACACAACACATTATTGTCCTGCTAAAGATATGAATGACAGCACTGCATGCGATCGATGTGACAAATCTTGTCACTGATGGGCCCGTCATGTCAGATACACTTAATCTCGCAGGTTCCAAGTGCATCGAATATTGTTTACAGTGGATTCATCATATCAGTTCTGATCCAAGAACAAAAAAAGGGTGTTGCCATTACTGATAGTATGTGCTTCGAAGGCACAAATGTTGGTATTATTCCTTATTCCTTCCGGTTTCAGGTGAAGCCTTTTGGGTAGTCCTCAGCCGCTGGCTTTTCTCTCAAGCTAAATTCCATTCCCTTTAAATTCTTCGGTATCACATCTATCTTTATGGGGATGATGATGAAGATGACGAGGCCATCAGGCTCTTTTTTTGGGGGGCCTCACTGCCACTTTGCTTCCTTCTTTTTTCGCCTTCTTTTGCACCTTTCTCTTGCTCCGAGTTCCAACACGAGGCCCCTTCGCCAAATCCCAATCACTGTCACTAACCTGCTTTATCCTTCCTTCAACATCTCTCGTTTGACCTCTACAAAGATTTGCCATGGACTCCACGCCCGGTGCGTAGGCTGCTTTCCTAGACCTGTGCAGTGGCCTTTCGCTCCATGAAGGGAGAGGGGAACTCATTGGAGAAGACATTTTCGTCATGTATTTACAATTGAAGTTGTTTATCGATAGGCTGTTGATTTGAGTCCCACATATTTTAATTTGATTCCGAATGCTGTTGTTTCTGGGGTTGAATGTCATTTGGGCTGGGCCGGGCTTGGGGAAGAAATTAAGCTCAATGGATTGAGTCGGATCACGTAAATGTCCAAAATAATCAGATCCGTTTAATTCCGAACCAAATATATTACAGTTAAATATATGTTAAACCCAAATGCCTGTGAAAAAAATTGGGTATTTTTTTTATAACTTAATTGGAGAAAATACCGTTTTGAAGGAGTTGACTTTGATTTTTGACATTTATATGATGAAAATATGCATTGGTTTTTAGAAATAAAATTATAATTTAAATTTTAAGGAATACTCATTTTCAACATAAAGCATATATATATATATATATATATATATATATAATATATATATATATATATATATATATATATATATATATATATATATATATATATATATATATATATATATATATATATATATATATACAAAGCAAACATTTAGTGCAGATGGACAATAAATATAGACCAACATTGTAATTTTAAGTAAAGCTGTTTCAATTACTCTAAAAGAAAGTCAAGTTTTATACCAAACTTTTATTATTATTATTTTGATAAATATGATTTTAAAAAAATATTTTGCTGTTTTTGTTGGTAATTTATGGGATTATATCAATTCAGATGTAAAAACACTCATTTATTTATTATTATTTTAATTATTAAATTATTTTACAAGTTATTTCTAAAATTTTATTTTATTTCCATTATAAATTACTATATATATATATATATATATATATATATATATATATATATATATATATATATATATATATATAATGGGAAAAAAATAATGAGCTTAAAAGGGACACTACGGAAAAAGTACTAAAACTAAAGATTTTTTTTCCCGTTGATGGCTTGCATCTAAATATTCGTTTATTAGATAAGAAGGATGGAGCGGGCTCCACTTTCTGCTCCAACAGAGTTATGCCAACTCAAAGGGGCCAGCGACCAATATATGATCTTATAAGGGACCCACACATAACGCAAAGCACAGCAATACCCTCATGCAAGAAGAACCCGGTGCGACTTCACTGCGGAAGCTTGTTCAGCTTGCAGTAAGCGTAGTCCTTGTACTTCTTCGTCTTGTACTGAGCGGGCTGTTCGTCGCTGACGAGCTGCGGCAGAGGCCCGATGACCGTCTCACCCGGCGGGGAGCAGAACACAGGCCACGACATCCTCGCCTTCTCCTTGTTCACCGTCGTCCGGTGCAGCACGCTCTTGTACCTGCCGTTGCTCAGAATCTGCAGCCACTCGCCATCAGCACATGAAATTGATGAGGAAGCATAGTTTGAGGTCTGCATACCTCGATCTGGTCCCCGATGTGGACGATGATGGCGTCGGGGACGTACTTGGCGTCGAACCAGTGGTCGTCCTTGAAGACCTGGAGGCCGGGGACGTCGTTGGGGATCAGGATGGTGATGGCGGACATGTCGGTGTGAGCCACCACGCCGAGGGCGAGGTCGGGCCGCGGGCACGGCGGGTAGTAGTTGATCTTGAGGAGGAACTCCAAGTCGTCCCCTCCCACGGCGTGCTTGAGGGCGTCGGCCTCCAGCCCCAGTCCCTTGGACAGGCTTACCAACATCTTCTCCACCAATCCCACCAAATGTTTGACGTACTCCTCATTTGCCTTCCTGCAATAATTAGGTTAGATGAAATCACTTGCACATAATGTAATGTGATGGAAGTGGATGAATACTTAATGTGAGAGGACAAGACGAAACCTGAGTTCCTCGTGACATGTCACCACCCACCACAGGAATGGTGTTTAAGACAAATATTACCACTGACATGATTATATATATATTCAAATTTAACATGAAGATAGGAGATGGGGAAGGGTCTTAGATCTAAATTATAAGAAATATACATAGAGATTAAGAAAAGTAATGATTTTGATTTGGTGTTTAAAAGAATTTTTCTCTTAATAATTGAACTCAATTTTTGCATCAACCTATTGTCTCTCAAATATCATTATTGTTTTATTATATTAGTATAAATTGTATATTATGTTATGAATTCTTGTGAGGTTTATTTTAGGTTTTGATCACTTGTAAAATAGTTTGTGGTCCTGCAGATACTTTAATACTTGTACTTTTTTTAAAATAAACACTAAATATAAATATTGAGAAACCCATCCAATGAATTTTTAAGTACATAATAAATATAAAAAATATTAAACAAATAATGAATTTTGTTGAATTAGATAAAATATTTTTCGCATTATATTAAAGAGAGAGTCTACTTGAAATATTTATTATATCTATAAAGTACACGCAAAAATTAGAGTCCTCACACTTCCTCATAATTAAAGATTTTACTTCTAACAAAAATATCGAAAGTATTATTAGAGATCTAAAAATATTTAAGAATACAATCTAAATTATGTAACTTTATTATTATTTTCTTTTGGTAAATAGATTGGGTTATAGATTTATAATAAATCAAATAATTAAACAGTCCTAGGAAGAGGAAGGAGAGGTAGTGTCAAGAGAGAGAACATATATGTGCTGCATGAGATAAGAGAGAGAACAGTATTTATAGACAAAATTGGACCAAGCGTAGTGTGGTGCAAGGAGAGGTAGGAGCGGGCACCTGTAATCGACCGGATTCTCCGGCCATGCGCGGTGGTCGATGCGCGTCGGCGGCCAGATGTTGTGGAAGAGGAAGTCCACCCACGACTTCTTGCCTTCCAAGTCCTTCTGCAGCTTGGTTCCGTAGCCCTGGAGGCACCCCGGCGCCGCCGCGTACTTCTCCTTCTCCTCCTGTGGCAGCTCGAAGAACTCCCTGCCCACGCGCTGCAGCGCCCGGATCACCTCCCCGGGGATGCCGTGGTTCACCAGCTGGAAGATGCCCCACTCCTCGCTGGCCTCTGCGATGGCGCGCGTCACCCGGTCTTCGTCCCCGTCTACGAGGTCGATCACCGGGATCTCCGGGACCGGGCCGCGGTACGTGGTGATACCCGGCTGCTCGTGCTCCGACCTCACGAACTCCGGCGGTATGTCGTTGGTGGCCACGCTCAGGGACGCGATGGCCTGCACCCTCTCCACCTCCATCCTGCGGTCTTGGCTCAGGAAGCAGCAAAGGAAGTGGTTGTGGTGGTCGGACTTGAGAAGCGGCGAAGGATGTTATAAATACTGGAGAGGAGGTTAGTTTCAACCTTTGTTGTTGGTAGCAGTACTTATCCTCCATGTTTTCTCTTCTTACGTGCATTCACGCTATTCACTTGTTATCCCTACCAACCTGAGAGAGAGAGAGAGAGAGAGAGAGAGAGAGAGATACTTTGAGTCTATACAAAGTCTGGTGATAACTCTTAGCATCCTCTATCTGCAGTATTTTGCATTAACATCAATGTTAGCAGTTGTGTGTTGGATTTGGTGTCGTGTCCACCAGCTAAATCATGGAAATTTAATTTGTGTGCATGAACGGCAGCTTTCACTTCTAGAAATTGGATCAGATTCGAGGCTGGATTTAGAGAGGTAGTTGATATGGACGATCCAGATTGCTCATGTCCCTCGTGACATACATGGAAACAGGTGGCATTCATTGCAACCAAGTGCAATAATATCTCTGCTAGATTTATGACTGTGTCTACTAAATAATACTACGTAGAAGAACATCCATTTCTCTCTCTATGATCGATTACTCTCATCCACACAGTCAAATAATAGAGTGAAGTAGCAATTAGATTCACAGAGTCAACAAGAAATTTAGAATCATGAAATCGAGAAACGATCGCAAGATTGAATAGCATAATGATGGAGAATTCCTAAGAAATGGTGATGCGCCTCAACAATTCATAGAAAAATGATGATCGATGAGAAGGAAAGATGCACTTAGTTTCCTATAATTTCTCACCCTGAATCTCTTTTTTCCCCATAAAATTCTCTTTTGATTTTTATTTCTCTCTTAATACTCAATGCATTACAATGTCCCTTATTTATCAGAACGACAAAACAAGAGTTACTCTAAGCAAAAAAAAAAAAAGACCCCAAGAATTGCTTCAACTTTTTAACTATATTTTTTATCGATTCACAAAGTTTAATTTAAAATATTTAAATATTCAATTACCACTTCCGAGTAGAGTGGCAAGAAAACATCACTCAAACTTAGAATATATCATATTATTTAAGAATTACAATTCTAATGTGTCCTTAAACGTAACATAAAGATACGATCATAACCCTATCAAATTTCCTTCAGATATGATGACATAAGTCGGATGTAAATTTGTGTTGGCCAGAATCATTATCATGTCACATAAATGTGTGGGGAAAAGTTAATTGGCATATGTAATCATCACTCATTCTCTTTAGCTTTAATTAATTATTTTATTTAGGTTTCTAGAAATGTATATGTAACTCTACAAGTTGAGTGTTTCTTCGAAAGGAGGTTGAATGGCATATGTGGATAGCGAGCTGTATCCAATTTGTAGCCACATTCCACCGAATATAATTTAACTTCCGTATTTGTTTATCTTTACTTAAAAGCTGAATTAGAATACTCGCTAAATTTGTCCGAGAGAGACGTAGAGAAGAAAGATAATGACGTAATACAAGATAATGTTTGGTACAATATATTATAGATATGGACCAAAATGTTTGAGCTAAATAGTCAAAATGATATGATCAATGTGGCATTTATTGAGTGGCTCTCTTAATCCTATACGAGAACCTAATAAGTAGACCAAAAGTGGACAAACAAATGAAAAATCGAAAATGTCATGTAAGACTGTAAGGTAAAAACTTGCTAATAAATGGCAAATACACATTATCAAGTCATTTTTATTTATCATTTACTAGGAAGTTTTTAGTACCTTACAGTCTTACTTGACACTCTTATATTGTCAACAAACTAACAGGAGATTAAGTTATTACTGTGGCTATAAGGAACATGGCTAATTTTGTTACAAGAAAGAGTGAAGTTAACTGAGAGTGAGCAATCATACAAAAGAAATGGAAACAAATGATTTGTATATATATATATAATGGAAAGAGAAGAATAGGGTTCATTTTGGAGAAAAAGAATAGATCACAAACACATGTGTTGAAGATAATTAGACTGCCATGCTGAAGGTGTTATCTGTACTGTTTGATGAGTGGCTCACACCCAAGGGAAGGGATCAAAGCCAATCCTCTATAAAGAAAAATACACAGGCAATGGGGTACTCCAACCCAGAATTGGTGTCTTCATTGGCAGAAGACTCGCAATCAAGCAGTAGAAGGAACAGCAGCAGCAACTGACCCAGTCGTTGGCCTGTGAAGAGAAGCATTGATAAATCTCAAAGAATTAGGTAGTAAAAAGAGAAGTTAAAAGCAAAGAAACAAGGCAGGAGATGCTTACAGGCCAGCCATCACTTTGCAAGCATCATAAATTCCCCACTGTGCACCAGTTAGAGTGCCAACCATGACAATTCGAAGGGGAAGCCCCCTCGTACAAAGCCCCCACAGTCCAAGTTTCTTCACAGCCTAATTCAACATCATAGAGTTGTACTCTGTGAGAAGAGAGAGAGAGAGAGAGAGAGAGATGAGAATAGAGGAGCTAAGAAGCTGCTACACAAAGGCTTTTACATCAGAAACAGTGGCGCCTTTGGCGTTGTTGAGGAAGGAGACGAGATTGTCAGCGGGATGAGAGACGACGGCGCAGAAGACACCGGCAATGTAGCCGCCAACCATGCTCACCCCCACCTGAAGTGATCGACTGCACTGCTCCTTCGGCGTTGGAATTGAGTATTTGTAGATCATTTCAACGGTGTTCTCAAAGGAAGCAAATTTCATCATAGTATCTGCATAAACAAAGTGGATATAGCTCTATAAGTTTCATGTGTAGGTGCTAGGTATTTTGCAGAACTTGAACTACACGCAGCCAATTACATTGGGATCATCAAATGGTTTGATAGCAGAAGTTAACACAAAGCAACAAAGAACATAGCTTTAAAAGTTCATCATTGGATAATTGCTCATAATTCAATTGATATAAATAAAGAACAACTTGTGATCTTACACCACAAGGATACTGCACATACCCCATGAGAAAAGAATGTCATGTAACAGCAGATGACATCTTCAACTTCTCAACTCTAAAAGGCAACATGAGAAGAGATAACTCAAGAAAGCAGAGTGGCGAAGAAATGAATACTGATATCAACAAAGAATGATATATAAGAGTGGTATGGAAGTCATGCGTGACTCAATAAACTGGATTTCTGAGAGTGATACTGAGATTTTACGAGAAATGAAATATAAGCACAGATCAGAATTGCGACTTCAATCAAACTTTTCTTGAAGGTCCAAAGCAGAGGGAAGATTTTTCTTTGCTTCAGGCTTGTTTAGCGACATAAGATCACACTTTAAGAGAATGCAAGAACAAGGTGAATTCAACGAAAGATAACCAATAAAAGCAGAAAGTACACGAGAAATAGGTTGGTCGGGTTTGCATATGGAGATTTTTAGCAAAAGATACCCAATAAAGCAAATTGTTTAGCTCGCAATGAGTTCTTTTCCTATGTTTTCCTTCTCAATATATAATTGTTGCTTTCTCATAAGAAAACTTCAATAGCACAGTGGAAAAGCTTCATTGATGTGCAAACTTCATGTGTTGAGGAACATTTACCATATGCACACATCAAATCTTGATGATGACACTGGGAAAACCAGCCAAGAGAACAATACAAAAGATAATAGGTTTACAGAAAGACCATACTAACGAGATTATTACTAATGGCATCAGTTGGAATGATTGTGATGAAATCATTTTGCTGATGCATGGAACACAAAAGTCTGCAAAGAAGTGATATTTTTCTGATGTCCAATTGTTCTGCATGTGAAGTTTGTGAACAAGAAAACCACAATAAAGAAAGTTGCACTTACAGGGAATCTGACGCCCCCAAAGTGGGACCAATCCTTTGTACAATCTGCATTCCAAAGCTTCACAATCGTTAAGCAAAGGATCAAACATGTTATCGGCGAGCTGCCACAAAGAGAAGAAAACCATACCCCAGAGCACCCTCAGATCTGACGAACTTGGGCAATCCGTCACTGAAACCCCGAGCAAATCCTGGCTGCGTCTGGACTCGCACCTTCACGGCCTCGAAGGGGCAGAGAGCTACATCCGCAATCACCTCGGCAGAAGCAGAGCCGGCAAGGTAGATCAGAGTCTTGTACTTGGCGGCGTATTCAGGTCCGGCGATGTCAGAGTAGTACTTCTTGAAGAACTCGTAGAACCCGTACTTGCATGCTCCCTGGGCGCTGTATCCGAGCAGAGTCGGCACCCAGCCTCTGAAGAATCCCCTGACACCTTGTTCTTTGAGCAGCACACCAAACCCTGAGGTGATGCTCTTATACTTCGCTGGGTCGATCTGATAGATAACATCAAAGAAATCTTGCTAAATGCCTGAAAACAGAGGATTCCGGTACTGCGATACCCAAGATCCGAAAGCCACCAACGAACAGGGATTGGGGCTCACCTGCATGTTACACTTGACGAGATCGAGCGGGGTGACGGCCGTGTGGGTGAGGCCGCAGCTGGCTATCCCGCTGAAGGTGCAGACGGCGTAGTACATAGGCGAGTATAGCTCGATCTTCCCGGGTTCGCTCGGCGCTTGGGCGACGAAAGACCCCATCGAAGCGCCACCATTCCCCGCCTTGGAGATGCGGCTGCTCCCCGAGATCATCCGCTCCAGACCGAGGGGTCTGGAGGCCGAGGAGTAGAGGTAGCCGGGGACGAGGGGCCGGCGAGACTTCTCGGAGACATCCATCGAACACTATTTTGTCGATCGAGAACAAGGAACGGATCGAAGACGAAGCGCAACGGCAGTCTTCGCGCTCAGTTTGCTTGTTTATATATCCTACTAAAGGTCTAAAATAGTCTCGCTATTCTATGTTAATTACACATATATATCGTTGTTGTCGATGTTAATAATATGGAGAATTGGGCATTTTAGAAACCACAGAAAGACCAACGACGGCTGCCGCCGCCATTCCATAAAGTAGAAGTCAAATTTAGCGAACGTGGAGCCATTTGTAGCCGTACAATCTGAGGTTGTCCTCAGTGAACGGCTGAGATCACCTGCTAGACTCTTGGGTCTTTCCGGTGGGTCGGTCAACCCGGCTGCTTCGGTCACAGGTCCGCGTTTTGTAAGCTCTTCGGAGTGCACTTTTAATTCAATACGCATCCGCTTCCTTCCCTGTGAGAGCAGCCCTGCATGGGTCCCACAAAGACCCAGAAGATACGCCAGTCATGTGCGGCCACGTGGAAACGTTGGCAGAACTGGTATTGAAATCTGTTTTATCGCGTGCGTAAGCACTTACGCATAGACTTTCCTATCAGAAAGGAACTTATCGTGCCACCATCAGGCGTAACTCGTCGTTCTACCCGCCTCGCAATCACCGGCTTCATGAGGGCCCAGTGCTTAATCGTGGTGAGACGGAGTCGCAATAGCGGGTACTTACCGTGCTGCATCCAAAAAAAAGGCTTAACCATCCGAATTCTCCTGTTTCTTGGTGTGCAAGAGGCAAACTTTGTTTGAACCCTTCTTGCCTTCGATCTATGCAGGCAAATATTCTTGTGGGTTTGACGAAGGAAGTCGAGGCTGACCATCTCACCTTGACCACCCCTGCTTCCATCTCGAAACTCAAAACCCGTACATGTGAAAATGATCTATAAATGCGTCTTCTTCATCATCATCTCCTTCTACATTGAGCAGATCGAACAAAAAGAAACAACTAAAGGTAACAAATTGGACGGTTGACGTCACAATGAGCCATTGATTCCCAGCTGCACCTGCAATTGTAGACTGTTGGAAGCTTCATTTATCGTCCGCCACCATTGAGACGAACGCAGGTGAGGCTGCAGATCTTGATGCACTCGGTGGGAGACTCTTGGCAGACCTTCATGCAGTCATCGAAGCATCCGTTGTGGCTCACGATGACCGGAGCAAACGCAAGAACGACGACGAGGAGCAGTCCGACGAGAGATGCCCTATTCTTGGCCATTCTTTCTTGTGTTTCGCATGTAAGAAAGACCACAGGTTTGGATTTCAAGTGTGGTAGGTTTTAGGGAGTGAGAGTTTATGGCCATCCATTTTGTTCATGGTTGGCATGAAAATGCGGGAGAATGAGTGAGAAATAAAAGATAAAATGTCAAAGGAGTTAGCCACAAATATAGGGCGATAGATGAGTTGTAAATATAAAACCTGTAATTATACTATAATTAGTACGTAGGAAAATTTTAATGCCTAATTATCGAAATCAAATAACAACAATATATTAAGATCAAAATTGCTTTTCTCTCTTCTTCTCCTTTCTTTCGATCCTCCTCTACAGATTTCATAGACAAAAATGGTCATCTCCTGAACAATAGAAGCAAAGGAGTTGGCTACAAATTTATGAGCAGAATGGAGGACGAGAGATGAATGTTCTTGCATGAGTGTAAGTCTTTACATCAAACACTGATGCATCAAATGAAATGCAGTAAGAAATCCGTGTCATTTAGCCATAAAAAATCAACATCATGCAGTATACTAATGTAATTTTGGTAGGTGGGAAACATGCAAAAGCGATCACCGTCGACTTGTTCTATAATTTTCGCGAAAGCTTCCCTGGAAGCTTGATAGATCAGTAGGTAACAGGGGAAGAAGCCACGTGAAATGGCAAAAGTAGAAGGATCATCCTTTTTCTGATCTTTTCCGTGAGAAAGAATTGATTTCTTCTATGCTTTCACAGACAGATGGGAGACACAATTGAGTGGCATGCATCAAAGCTGCATTCTTGTCCTGCTTTCTTTTACTTTAGCAGATGTTTTCCTTGTCATAGTTGATTTAGCACAATCTTAATTCATGATTTATTACTGTTCATGTGTCTTTATTCATGATTTTATTTTGTTCCAAAGGGATTCTTGGACTGCCATGAAAGGAAGAAAGCTTCCAACCATTCCTACTATTAATGCCTCCTAGACCTCACCACCCACCTCCACCCCTCCATTTCTGATCTCCTCCATCTCCCTTACACCATGGAGCAGCACAAGCTTGTCGTCGTCTCCAGCTTTGTTGCCCTCTTCCTCTTGCAGTCCACCCTGGCAGCCTCCCAAGAAGTCGGTATGCAGTGTCTTGGCTCCCCCCCTCTGCTTCACCTGCAACTCTATTCCAAGATTTTACCGATGATTCTGAGCTAGTTTGTTCCCCGCAGAGGATGAGAAGGAGTTCAGCTACGTGACCGGGAGCGAGCTGGGACCGGAACACTGGGGAGAGATCCACAAGGAATGGGTTGCCTGCGGCGATGGCCACATGCAGTCTCCCATCGATCTCTCTCACAAAAGAGTGCGGATTCTCCCTAACTTGGGTCATCTCCGCCGCTCCTATCGCCCGGCCATGGCCGTCGTCGAGAACCGCGGTCACGACATCATGGTCAGAACTCGCCACCCCAATCTCTCTCCCACCAATTGCTTCTCTCTAACCGATGATTTCTTGCTGCACAAAGCTCAAATGGGAGGATGAAGCAGGAGTCATATGGATCAACGGAACCAAGTACGCTCTGAAGCAGCTGCACTGGCACTCGCCCTCCGAGCACACCATCAATGGCCGCAGGTGCTTCATGTCTCGATTTCAGAAGGAATTTAACCCATTTTCTATGATTTTAAGGAATCTTATGTTCATGAAATCGTTTCCAATGCTCATGTCCTTCCAACTCACACGCAAGTGACGTTCTACCAAAACTGTAGGTACTCCTTGGAGTTGCACATGGTTCATGAGAGTGCTGACAAGAACATCGCTGTCGTCGGCATTCTCTACAAGATCGGCCGCAATGATCCGTTCCTCGCCAAGGTCTTTTTGCTTGAACAGAGCTATTGTTTCATTGGATTAGGATTAATGGCTATGCAACCGTGTTACAACTTCATCAGTCGGAAACAATTCATTAAGAACAAGAGACCAATCTGGAATAATTATTCGTTAATCCTGCATTAGCTTATATGTCATCGTTGGTTTTGTATGCTTTAGTTGGAGAGATACATCAAAAAGATTGCAGACAAGCATGATGCAGGGGAGGTGGTGGGCATGGTGGATCCAAGGCATATTAGGAAGGGAAGCAGGAAATACTACAGATATATGGGATCTTTGACTACTCCACCTTGCACTGAGGGTGTAGTTTGGACCATAATTAAGAAGGTATGTCAGATATAAGGAATATGTGCAGTTCATCAAGTAAATGCTGGATATATTTTTGGATGAACATGACATGAATGGTTTTGTTTTGGTGGCAGGTGCGTACAGTGTCAAGAGAGCAGGTGGCTCTTCTGAGAGAAGCTGTGCATGATGTAAGAAGCATTTGTTTTTTGATCTTAACTCTGCATTTAAGAGTATGCAAAACTATAAGTTTGTAGCTAATCTAAGCCAATCTACTTAAATGATCTGTGACATTGTAGTCATTCATTTCATGTGTATATGTACGACATTTCCAGGTAGTATTATCAGCAAAACTAGTTGTTCCTCCATTAAACAGACTCTTACCATTGTCATTGAACTTGCAGGACTCAGAGATGAATGCAAGACCTACCCAGCAGATAAATGGCAGAATTGTCGGCTTATATCGGCCTCAACAATTTCAATATTGATGAATTTGAATGTGTGCTGGCATGATTTTGATGTAATGCTTGTTCTAATACAAAATTTTTTTGAAGAACAAAGAAGGTTTAGCTTCGAAGATCGGCTATAGAATGGCAACTCATCCCTGTTTGATGATCACATCCAAGGGAAATATCACTTGAAAACAGAATAATGTTGTAATGAAAGCCATTTTTCACATAAAACATCAATAAATGATATTATGCCAGTTCATGTTTAAGCATTGTGGATTCCCATCTAAGTCTTTTGTCATCTCAGACATCAGCTTGTTTCTGTAGCAGATCAGACATGATTAATGATATTATCATGTTAAGTCTGAGCTTCCTTTCTTTTGGTAATCCAATAGAGTTTTTCAATTCAACTTCATTCTTTGTTTCCTAACATTAAGTTTTATGTACTCTTGGGAGCCAAATTCCAAAATCAGTTTCAATTAGAGCACTGTTTTATGTACTCTTAACCACCATTACTTTGGAACTTGTAAAGATTTGATGAATGAGTTTGCCGATCCACAAGATCTGAAAACTACACCTGATAGCTACTGATAACTATTTGAGCACTGCTGTCCACATGCAGAAGATGATCATGATGTGACCAAGAAAGTGATCTCATGAACATGTAAAACAAGGTAGACATTTGAACCAGTATGATGGATGACTTGTTAGCAGAGCAGACATCATGTCAGCAACAAACATTCAAATGAAATGACAAAGTTTAATGAACTCAGCCAACATAATTAGACAAGCAGATTCCACAAGGCTTGTCTTGGTTGTGAGATCAGAACTGCATCCTGCAATCCAAAACAAGATGTTTCTCTAGGTATCATATATAATTCAACATTATGTCCAAGAAAGAAAGAGACAACAGGTACTATTGTTTCCTTTCACATACAAAGATTTGAATAGGAAGCAATTTCAAACATCAAGTAGGGCACCACATATGAGAGCCAAGAACAAAATACAACATGATCGACAGGGAAATACCATGACAAGAACAAAAAGATCAATTCAGTTACTGCTGCTCATTTGCACATCCAAACAGAATCAAAAGTAGGCACATCCTATCAACATCTCCGCTGCTCGATTCCATTTTTTCTTATGTAGTATAAAAACAATAAGATCATGGATCGGTCAAGTTGTTTTTAAACTCATTCGCTGATAAGGTACAAGCGGAGTCATGTACACACATTAGAGGGAACACCGTGATTTGCATTTGGAAACTCGGATCAAAAATTGTCATCGATTCTCCTACTCTCTGACTTCGGTAAAGTATGTCTTCCCGGTCGCAAACTCTGGGATCGGTTAGATTTAGTAGATAAATGTACAATTGAACCAACTGCTCGATTTAAACATCAATGTTGCAAAACTTGCCATGGATCTGATTCTGTACAGCTTTGATTGCAGCTACACGAGCAGCTGTGGCTGCTCTATTTGCATTGGTGACTGCTTTATTCACTTGTGCATCCACCCTCAGAACCAGAACAGCATCATCTGCTGCCTTACGAGCAGCCTACATGGACAATATTTAGGTTGTCACAAAGCAAAAGAAAAATCATCAGAAGGACAGAATTAAGGAAACAGAATGGTTTGCATGCAGTTACCTGAACTGCATGCTGGACAGCAGGATCCGATGGGGGAAGGGGAGTCTTCAGAACCCCAGAATCCCAGTCTCCGCATCTTGCTTCTCCATTGCGAAATGTGTACATTCCAAAACCTTGCTTCTTGCCTTCGTGCCATGATCCTTCATAACAGTGACCATTAGCAAAATGATAGACACCAAACCCCTGGATAATGTCACCGAAGTACTCGCCAGCATACTTATCACCGTTCCTAGACCCATGAAAGATTTTCAATCAGTAGTCCTTTACTTCAAACCAAAGAATAAGATGGAAGATTCCTGCCAATTTATATCTCCCACAGTTATGTTTATAGTTGTGGTAACAAATTTCTTCTGATCATACTTAATAGCTCCTAAAAATCACTTCGAAATAATTATATTAATAAAGTAAATCAGTCACGATGGAGAAATAAGAAAAATAAATTGTGGGAAAAAGAACTTTGGCAGGCTATCAGAGACATATCTTCACCAAAAAAAAAAGGCCATAAGTTCTTGCAATGACATTGCTTGAGCCATCATGATGAACCAGAAATCTGCGAGTAGTTTAAACTTCATGAATTAAAGTTGAGAAAAATAAGAAAAAAATCAGCAAAAACAAAAGCAACCACATCTATATTCCACCTCCAACACAAAAAAAAGGAAAAAATTTGTGGTAGAGACTGTCAGAAGCCTGCAGGCCAAGAAAAACTCTAATAACTGAAACCGGCAAGAACATTTCACCAAGTCGAACCAGCATAATAATATTACTACATCCCACATCGACCTACATACTCAGTGCTATAATTAAAGCATAGCTCCTAGCCATTACCATCTAAATTGATCCATGACTTCATCTTCAAGTTCCCCATATTAGAAGGAACAGACTTTATGTGATAGGGATGACTTTCTGGACACACTGTCATGACAGGATCATAACAAAAGAAATCAAACGCAGATTTCATTAATTCCCAAATGCAGAACCTCAGAAAAACCCTATTGTACAATCCAGTCATCAGCCACTAAAAGGTGAAAAACCTCAAATCAAATACTTTAGAGATGAAAGCAACAAGCATGTTAAAGATCTGTGCCCACCAACATATGTACTGTTCGATCAACCATGTTCAACAGTAAAGCTGTAAATTTTTTGCATACCCAACACAAACAAAAACCTAACTTTCTTCAATCAAGGCTCTTTAAATAAAAAGAAATCGCACAATCGACATCAAAGGCGCCAACTTTGCTCCATATAACCAACCAAAACCTACAGAGATAAGCTAAAGTGAGCAAAATTCTTGCCTGAACTGGTAGTAGCCAAGGCCGTGCTTGACGCCGCACTTGAACTCGCCGATGTAGGAACTCCCGTCGGAGCACGTCTGCACCCCGACCCCGTGACTCTGCCCACCGATCCACTCCCCGGCGTAGCTGTCGCCGCTGTAGAACTTGTACACCCCGAAGCCATGCCGCAGCCCCCGCCTGTACTGCCCCCGGTACCGGCTGCCCCGCGCCCAGCTCTCGATCCCGCACCCGTCGTACTTCCCGTCGATCCAGTCGCCCTCGTACCGCCCCTTGGCGAAGAAGTTGTAGACGCCGCTTCCGTTGCACCGTCCCTTGTGGAACTCACCCTCGTAGTAATCCCCATTGCTGTAGAACACAACCCCCTCGCGGACGATCCTCCCGCCGGCCTTCCTTTCCTTCCGATTGTCATCGTCGCCGATGAACCAGTCGACGGAGGAGGCTCGACGGGCGGCAGCCCTGCCACTACCGGAGCATCGGCGGGCAGCGTACGTCACGGTGGCGACGAGGGCGAAGATGAGGACGAGGCTGGCGAAGCGTGGGGAATCGTCCCGGAGGTAGATGAAGAGGAAGAAGATGAACGCGAATGGGAGGGAGAGAAGGAGGAGGTCGCGGTAGTGGCGGTGGGGGTTGTGGCGAACAGGACGGCGGTGCTTCTCGTCCTCCTCATCGGCCGCAGCGGCGGAGGTGAGGCTGTGGACCGAGGATCGGCCCGTGGGTGAGCGGAGAAGGGAGGACTGCGTGCGGGTGAGCTTACCCTTCTGCGACTCCATTTCTTTATGACCGCTACTCTTACTCTTTCGAACTCATGGTGAAGAGACGGGAAGGAAATAAAGGGGAGGGGGAAACGATTTAAACGTCGAAGGCTTTCGGGTTGGGCGACAAAAGACGGTGGGCTGGAGGTACCGATACCGCGAGTTAACGGATCTTGCTTCGAGGGTGCTGCGTAGGATTGGGAACCGACGGCTGTGATGCCGCTCTCGCGGAGATTTTTTTAGCCCCGACGATCTGTACCTGATTCGTGGTGGGGTCCACCTTTTGGTTCCATCGGTAAAGGCAGGTAAGTGATCGGGTTTCTGAAAAGAAGGTAGAAAAAGTATTCCTGTCATCCCCGCGCGTTTTAGATCTTGCGCAGCGGGATTCTTGAAGCATTTTGGACGGTCGATCAGGATGCAACTTTTCTTGCACGCCAAAGGAATACCGTCCGTTACCTGCCTTAAAGACGGACCACGTCTGGGTTCCACATAAACGAGCCTACCCACAAGGCCGGCAGGTCAACAAGTAGGTCGTGGACGGGTAGGAAAGGCAAAAAAACAGCATCACCCTTCGGCACCCGCGTGATCAACGTGGGACACGTGATCCTGGCCGTCCAAATCATGCAACGAAGGAACCAAAGGTGGCAGAGGTTGACTGTGAGGTTAACTTGAATGAAGAGTCACTGGAAAAGCTTCCAGCAGCAATGGTGCTGTGAGACTCCTCCTTTTCCCTTACCTTTGAAGCTTGATAGCAAAGAAAGATGACGCAGGTGACAGTGTTTGATGCACTCTGAAGCGTGGCAAGTGGCAAAGTAGGTGAAGTCGGTTCGGGAGCATGATTAGCTTTGGGTCATAGGTAGTGGAAGAAGGCAGGCCAAGTCATCATGTTAGGGTTCCATATGGCCATTCAGCATGCGATTTCTGCCATCAGGAACGACGTGGGTGGATGTACATGTTTGAGACATGGATGGAGGCCTCAGGAAAAACAACTTGGAGGAGTCAAGTAAGTAAGATGATGTCTTCTTCTTGGAGCAAAACCAACGTCAGAGCATCAGGTCTAATGGAAGACCAGCACTAAGACAGTGGTTGATGGAGTGCATGGACAGGAAGAGGTGGCATAAGGTTGGAGAGAGAACGAACAGTTTGAAAGGAGCATTCGAAATAGCAGCCGCACCTCGTGTGAGACCTATGTGGTTTGGTCAATCAATGGGCTTAAATCAACTAAAGAAGATGGACTATAGTCTCCGTGGTCACCCCAAATACAAGATCTACGTCTCATATGTATACTATAGTCTACTTGTTTTGGTCCATATCTAAGTGAATAAGGACTAAAATTGCCCCATCAGGGTTTGATGTTTGTCAATTGTTGGCTTAATAATTTAGTCTGCAGATAAAGACTTAAATCGATATGAAGTACAATATTATTAATTTGGGTCTAAAGATCTTCAGCAATTTGGGTTGGGAGTTTATGCCTTCAACCTTATGATTCATAAACAAAAAACTTTTCACAAATCACGTCAGAATATGGTCATTTGATTTTTCTTATGTTCTTTCATGGTTTCCTTTTCATACATTTCACATCTTCTGAAATGAAATGTTGGTCTCTTTGGCTTCAAGCTACCATATAAACCAAGTGTTCTGCAGGATTCCAATTTATTCACAGGAGCACCAAGCCGGTCTCAAGAGCAAAACGAGACAATACAATAGTTTTTGTTCATGACAATTTGATGCCTTCACTTAGCTTTTAGTTCCATTTTTCTTATACTCTTGTCCAAGATTAGGTGAATTGTCTCTGAGCTGTACTTCTTTTCCCTCTTCTCCAGGTTTAGATAGATGTCAATCTCACATTCAAGTGCTAACAATTGTTGCTAGTCTTTGAACATGACAACAATTGTTGCTAGTCTTTCAACAGTGCTAATAATCTACATAGTCTTGCGGAAAAAATAATCTTAGACTGTCTTCGTCTATGTATCCTGAGGGCTCTATTTCATGTGGACACCATTTGTTAGTGTCAACATCATCAATGTCTTATGAGGGCTCTATTTCATGTGGACACCATTTGTTAGTGTCAATATCTTTATGCCGTGGCCTCGGGGCCAACACGGCTGGGTTCGGATCCGAATGATTGGAGATCTCCCTGAACGACTCTTGAGACTACTGAGGTAGCCGACTCCGGTGGTCCGATCGTGGCGAGGTCACTGTTTTCTCCGGGAGAGGACTCATCGCCTGCGCGTTCGGTGGGAGGCACTCCGTCTTCGTCTCTAGGCACAGGTCGGGTTGGGAGAGCTCGGCCCGACCCCTCCGACGATCAAATCAGTCGATAGTCTCAGGGGGTTTTTCTTATTTTTCTTCCCCTCCTTCTTTTGTTCCGAATGTAAGGGTTTTAATAGGGAAGGTTATCGTTTCCTGATATGCCTGCCTGCAAGGAGCATGGTCGTCTTGGATAACGTCTAACATCGGCATTGGCGTTGCGTGAAGGACCGGGCTCTTGCAGGATGGCGACGTGCCTCGGTCGGCATCTTGGTCTGCTTCGACCAGGCACTGTCAGGTCAGACCGAGGCAGGCGACCCCCGTAGCTCCTCAATCTCCGTGACCTAGGAGACGTCACCCGGGAGCAGGTGATGTTAGTTCGTATCCCATCATTATTATTACCCTCATCATCCCCCCCCCCCCCCCCCCCCCCCCGACTGTTGTTAGGGAGGTCCGAGGCATAGCTTCTGCTTTAAGTGGTTGTTCTTGCTAATAGTGGTTGTTGTTAGTCCCACATCGATTGAGACAAACGTGGGGGAGCCAAGGACTCAGACAACCGTGCCTCCTTTACAATAATAATAACGATGTTCACCCCATTGATTGTCTCGCACCCTATCACCATTTATTGCCTCAGCATTCAGGAAGCAGCAAGGAAATGTCTACTTATGACAGGGAGATCCATCTTATCATGCATCGAACTGGTCAACCGTAGAGCACCGTTTATATCTTCTTGTTCAGTCTCTGAAGGTAGCATATGAACGCAGATATTGTTTTGATCAGTGCAAACATCCACCTTACTTCTGCTCAAAGCATGCCTCAATTGCCAGCTCCCCTTCCACGTCTTCTTCTTCTCCTCCTCCTCCTCCTCTCCATCTATTCTCCAACTCTAGCCACCGAGTTCCTCTTCAATGGGTTCAAAGAAGCTGCTAATTTGAGCTTGGATGCCTCGGCCCTTATCACTTCCAATGGAGTTCTCCAGCTGACAAATGACAGCAAGAGACAGATAGGTCATGCTTTTCTTTCTTCTCCGGTGCACATGCTTCACAACCGATCCGTTGCCACCTCATTCAGCACGGCCTTCGTGTTCGATATCGTCACTGTCAATGGCAGTGGAGGCGATGGCCTGGCCTTTGTGGTTGCCACCTCCAAAACCCTGCCTGGAGCTGAGAATGGCCAGTTCCTTGGACTCCTCAGCACCCAGAACAACGGCAATTTCTCCAATCATCTCTTTGCCATAGAATTCGACACGGTGAAGGCCATTGGTCCATTCACTGACATCGATGAGAACCATGTCGGTGTGGATGTCAACAGCCTCGAATCAAATGTCTCAAAGTCCGCCGCCTATTACGCAGATGGTGGCAAGAAGCTGTCGGTAGATCTGCTGAGCGCGCAGCCAATCCAGGCCTGGATCGACTACAACGGTGTCACAAGCATTCTGAACGTGACCATCGCTCCGCTGCCGCTCCTGAGACCACGCCGCCCTCTCATATCGCACGCCATCGATCTATCGCCAATTTTCCAGGAGTATATGTACGTTGGGTTCTCCGCCGCTACCGGAAAGCTCACGAGCTACCACTATATCATGGGTTGGAGTTTCAGCACGGATGGAGTCGCGTCGAGCCTCGATCTATCTCAGCTGCCCCTTCCACCAAGGCAAAAGGAAGCATCACCAGCTTCAAGAGCTAGTATACTGAAGACCGCAGTGGTGTCTTCCATTGTGACGCTGCTCTTTATAGTGCTTGTGATCTCCATTTTCATGCACTTAAGGAAGCAAGCGAAACTGTCTGAGAACCTCGAGGACTGGGAGTTGTATTACCCCCACAGGTTCCCATATAAGGAGCTCTACAAAGCAACCAAAGGGTTCAAAGATACGGAACTCCTCGGCTCGGGAGGCTTTGGCCAAGTCTACAGGGGCACTCTGCGGCGCACCGGAGAAGTGGTCGCCGTAAAGAAGATCTCCAGCAATTCAAGACAAGGAGTAAGAGAGTTCATAGCCGAGATCTCAAGTTTAGGCAGGATGAGGCACAGGAACTTGGTACAGCTCCAAGGATGGTGCAAGCGGAACGAGGACCTCCTCCTCGTCTACGACTTCATGCCCAATGGGAGCCTCGACACCTTCCTCTACGACCACGACAAGAGCCAGCAACTGAGTTGGAACCACAGGTTCAAGATCCTCAAGGACATAGCTTTCGGCCTCCTGTACCTGCACGAAGAATGGGAGCAAGTGGTCGTCCACAGAGACATCAAGTCCAACAACGTGCTACTGGACGCCGACATGAACGCAAGGCTGGGTGATTTCGGCCTCGCTAGACTGCACGAGCATGGAGAGAATCCTCACACAACCCATGTCGTGGGAACTCTCGGATACATCCCGCCGGAAATGTGCCACGCCGGCAGGGCTGCTCCCAGTTCTGACGTGTTCGCCTATGGCATACTGCTCTTCGAAGTGGCCTGCGGCCGGAGGCCGATACAGCCTACTGCTCCGCCGAGTGAGCTGGTGTTGATGGAGTGGGTGAGAAAATGCCACATGGAGGACAAACTACTGGAGGTTGTGGATCCACGACTGGGCGGGTTGTACCAAGAGCAGGAGATGAAGCTGGTGCTGAGGCTTGGGCTGCTTTGCTCTCAGTCCATCCCAGAAGCGCGGCCAACCATGAGTCAGGTGACGCGGTATCTCGACGGCACCGACGGCCTGACAGATGATGTTGCGTTTGTGTTCTCAGAAGCCGATTCAATGGATTTGGCATCTCGGCTGTCGATCACTTCATCTTGGAGTGGTATGGGCTCCCGGTCACTCCATTAAGGGAAATGACAAAGATCTTGTGGTCAACGGCACCCACCGGGTAGGTAAGAACAGAAATAAGGAATTCTGTGCAGCTCGTCGCCTACCACTTCACTATAATTGTAATATTAGTGTTTTTTTTCGACAAAAAGGTATGTAACGAAAGTATAATTTAAGCTCAAAATCTTACTATAAGTTATCAAGATCTTTACTAACCAAATTAAATGAGACATTTGATATTAGTATCTATTACCTCTCTGTCCAATCATTTCAATAAACACAACCTCATGTAATTCCCTTTTTTTTTTGTCTTACCGAAAAACTTAATTGAAGTGAGAGTAAAACTAATTAAAGATATTATATCCTGAACAATTTATAAACCAATTTTTAAGTGCATATATAAATATATAAGATTATGTTTGTTACAAATTGATTTCTTTCACGGAGGCAAGATGGATCTCACGATATGAATATCACCGATTGATCTTTATTGGCTAGGACTCATGAGTTAGTCCATACAAGTTATCTCATGGCTCAAGCCATAGGGCGGATGACGAGTGTCGGCATAACAATCTTGCCCAGATGATCTAGGCCTCACAGATTGGGTCGCTCCGATAAGCTTGGGATGTTCGACTTCTCAGGTCAAATCGCATATGACTGCATCGGAGGGATCATGCCTTGATCACACATATAAGATGGATCGTGCTTCATCATATATACTATCAAAATAATTAAAACTAAAATAATAATTAAATTTATTTTTTTAAAAATAATAAATTTTCATAAAATCCATTTAACATGATTTCACGAATAACTACATTAATACCATCATAATTCATGCAATTTTAAAATCCAAAAATAAGTAAAATCTCAAACTAATTTAACATACAAAATTATTAAGATCTCAAATAAATTAAGATCCAAGTTAAATGTGTAATAAGTGAGAAGTGTTATGTGTGAGAAGAGTTATAGTAGGAATTGTATATTTATTTACAAAAATAGTTAGGCCTTGTTGGATAATTTTCTTCGAAGATTAGAGAAACATCAATTATGATGATTGAATGATTTCTTCATTCAATTTTGAAAATATAATATGAGTTTTCTCTCATATTATAATATAATATAATATTATTTACTATCAAGTGAGTAAATCATCATGTATCCAACTACACTATAGTGATTAGTGTGAATGAATACATATTTGGTTTTGTATATTATTTTACATAAGAGCACCAACAATATTACTCCACTCATCATTACAAATATCATATTTATCAAATATCTAATTTATATCCATGATCTTTCATATACTTTTTTTGTATTCCTATATATTGATATCTGCCTTATATATCATACACATAGTTGATTATGTGCATGATCTTTTACCAACATAGTATTATGGATCTTTCCTTTGAATTCTATTTCGGCATTCGTGCTTAAAAAGAAAAACTTCCTCTATGGTCTATAATACACTGAGTTATAGAATAATGTTAAACAAAGTTAGGTAATCGACTATCAATTGTAATATATATTAAATACTTGTGAAAAAAATAATATAGCTCTTAAAGATAGATTCATGTATGATTTTATTTTGTTGACATGTAAGTTAATTTATACCATAACGTCACTTGATATCATTCGTGAATAAAAACTGAGGTATGCTACTAAGGAAGTATCAAAATAGGCAAACCTCGAGGATGAAAAATATGAATAGAATGGATAAATTTGAAGCGGACTTCCACCCAAAATAAAAATTAAGATTCATTTGTATTTTACTAAGCGGATCTAATTCTCTTTCAACAATCAAATGGTCCCAAAAAAAAAAAAGTTTCGAACTTTTTTTAATGCAAAAGAGAAGAAAAACAAAATATTAAATAAAAAAATCATGAGGCCTATCACGAATATGCATAACTACCAATTTGCTTTCTTATCCCCTTCCCTAAAAATTCTTATATTAAGTAATTTATAAATTACTAATATATTTATGATAATATTCAAGATTATCCATCAACACCTTCAAATCGTATTCCCTATAATTTAATGAGATTTCCTCGTTCCACATCATTTGAAGATTCTGCAGTATCAGAGATTCCCCATCGTTTCAAACTTCAAATCCATCTCTCTCTCTCTCTCTCTCTCTCTCTCACACACACAGACCCAACTGAACCTAACGTCCAGCTTTTCGAAAGAGCCTAAAATGAGCGGGCCAAACTCGATCCTCTCTCTCTCTCTCTCTCTTCTTCTTCCGTCTGCGTGTGCTATAATAGGACATCCCTCGGGCCCCACTCCCCCGAGGCTCCAACCCTTTTCGTTTCGCCCCCATTTAAAATTTGAATCGGCCGCACTCCAACCCTGAATCCCACCGCCTGCCGCCGTCTCCCTCTCCCTTCCTCTCCCCCGTCTTCTTCTTATTATATACTCCACCCCCACCACCATCCCCTGAAGAAGAAGAAGAAGACGACGACGACGACCAGAACGACTCTCTACGCCCATCTCCAGTCGATCACCTCCCTCTTTCCCTCACCCGTAATCTGGTAGACGCAGATTACAGACCTATTCGTGTATTTGCTTTCGATCGAAGCAGGCTCTACACAAGGTCTGATTTCGCTGGTTTTCTTGTTACATTTACCAATGCGGATTTTCTAGTCGTTGCGTGCTTGATGGTGTTGTGGATCTCCGTATTTGTCCCTTGTTTTGTCGGTTTTTGATTCGGCGCTTTGAGTGGTGGTGGCTTGCATTTGTTGTGGTTGCAATTCATCGTCTCTCTAGGGCATTTCCTCGAGCATTAACCTGACGTCGCTGTGGTTGCGTGCTTCATTTATAAGAGATGGGATTTGGTGGATCAAGCAACGGTTTGATATTTGGTTTGTCCGTTGCAGATCCTTCTCCGAGGATGAACTCGGTGCCGGATGAGATTGTGGAGCACATACTATCCTTGCTGAGCAACGCGCGCGACATAGCGGCCTGCACCTGCGTCTCCAAGAGCTGGAAGGAGGCCGTCCCCTACATCCCTTCCCTCTACTTTCCCCGCAACTCGTTCGATGGCGTCCTGCGCCTCGCGGACGCTGACGTCACCATTGGCCGCATGATCACCGCCGCCGCTTACCTTGAGGAGCTCGTCATCTACTGCCCGTTCTCCTCCGCGGCTCTTGCGTCCTGGCTCGCCCTCCGTTGCCGATCCCTCCGCCTCTTAGAGCTCCGGATGGACGGTGTCGCGGATAAGGCGGCGGCGGCGGCGGCGTCCGACGGGGAGTACCCGGCCAACGAGCTGGACTGTATCGGCATCGTCCGGGGGTTGGAGACCTTGAAGTTGTGGGGCGTCTCGTTGACGAGGCCGCCAAACTGGAGCTCATTCGAGCGGCTGCGCACGTTGGAGATCATCGGGGCGACGCTGCGCGACGCGGCTTTAAGGGACACCGTGCATGCTTGCCCCAACCTCACCGACCTGGCGTTGCTCGGGTGCGATGGGGTCGGCGCGGTCTCCATCGATCTGCAGCGGCTGGAGAGATGCCGGCTCGATTTCTTGGGCCCAGGGAACTCTTCCCTCCACGTGAGCTCGCCTAGGCTTGAGGTCCTGGAGATCCAAGGCTTCAGCTGGATCCGAGTCGAGCAGAATCATCGTATACGGAGGCTCTGCATCGCCAAAAATGCAGGTGATTCCACAAAACCAGAGACACTTTGCACGCTCGCTTGGTGTTTGATGATCTGTTTCAATGGGTTGAACAAATCACTTTGCACGTCTAGGTAGGGTATACAAGGTCGATATGTGGAAGCTGGCAGACTTAGAGTTCATGTCGCTTCGAGGAGTTCAATGGAGCTGGAATGCCGTCAGCTCCATACTCCAATGTGCAAGCGAGGTGCAGCACCTGGTCATGAAGATCGAGTTTTGTGGCGATTTTGACACGCTCCAACCCTTCCCAGAGATCGACTTGGTTGAATTCTTCAACAACCATCCCAAGCTGCGCAAGTTCGAGATTCATGGCGCACTCTTTGCAGCCTTGTGCCAGAAGAACAGCCTGAAAAATGTAAGTTATTAACTGACCCCATTTTGATTGCTTGTAACTCCAAACAATCGGCAATCCTCACCTAAAACTTTTGCGATTGCAGTTGGACTCGAGGTTCATGATTCCTTGCTTGGAAGAGGTTGTCATCACTGTGAGGTCTCCACTGAATGCGGAGCAGAAGCTGAACACCCTTGAGTCGCTGCTGAGGTACAGTGTGAAGCTGCGGAGGATGGCTATTAGAATCTCACAGATGAAGAACTGCCATGAGGCAGCTGATGATTTCTTCAAGGAGATATGCAAGTTCAAGTATATGAACTCTAAGATAATCCAGATTGAATAAACCAGGTTCCTCCTCTAATTAACCTGATCAATTGACTTGTCTGGTTCACACTCTCTTTAAGATTCAACAACCATTGAGCTGACAATTCACCATTCTTGTTTACTTACTTCGAAATATCATCTTTTTGACAGACTTTATATTGCAACTGAGTTTTTCTTTGTGTTTTTGGTATTCAATTTGCATCTGATGGAAACCTGTTGAGGAAAACAATTATTCTTATATTGATCTCGATTCAAATTTCAAATGTGCAAGCTGCAAAGAGATGTAATTGCATTCTTCTCTGATGACTAAAAACTTCGAAGGCATTTTTTGTACTTATAATAGTGTGGGCTTCAAATGTTTTAATGTATTAATTTCATTGATTCAAGTCCATTGAAACATTACAATACTAACATAAATATAGAGATCATCTCATTGTCTTCTTTCAGCTTTTACATGGTGACAAAAGAGTACTTTGATACTTGACATTCCTCCTAGAGGAAAATATATAGGAAGCATCTTCTGTAGATGTTGTAGATGGAAACTATGATGAAAGGCTATTAGATAGAACCCTGGGGACCTATTACTTGGTATCCTATTTCAGATTGCTCAATTACATGATGGTTCTTGCATCATCAACCTAACAACTGATGCATCTCTATTTTCACTCATTAGGTAACTTGAAATATCAAAGTAATAAGCAAGTCAATATTCCCAATTTAAAATAGCTGCTATCCCTCAAGAGCTAGTGATTTTTGTACTTTGCCCTGAAAATTTTTGTGCTCTCTGGTATTTGGAGATCTGCTTTAACCAACTATCAATTTCATTGTTAGAACAGAGATGTTTGAATTTTGAATGATGTTAGCCTTTTGGAGGTTTGGAAATAAGGTTTTTTCCCTTGTGTACTGATGTAGCATATAAATTCCTTCAAACACTAAGATCTTTGATATATTTGTATATATATATATATATTCCAGTGATTGACATCCATCTAGAAAATTGAGGGTAGCCATAGATAATTTTAGTTAGTTTAAACTTAAAAGATACATAAACATATAAAATACTTAAAATACTTTTAATATTTATGTAATCATAATAAGATTTTAAGGAGTATTGTTGTCACTTATAGTTTTAACTAACAATCAAGTAATAGCTATTATATGCACATCATAACCAAAGATAATGATTAGAAGATGACTAACATGCTTTAGTACAATATATTGACTTGACTTATCTTATCCCTAACTTATGCAATGGGCACTTTATATTCATAGTGCAACAAGTAGGGATGTAAAAATGACTGCTAATATATCAATTTATTGCTTTCACTCACTTGATAAATCATCAACAGCAAGATTTCACTTGACAAGAATTCATAAAAGCCAGGCTCAGAAGTACAAAACTGTCAGAAAAAGAGAGCATCAAATTCAACATGTGTACACAACAAGCATGTACACACACACACACACACACACACACACACACACTAAGGTGGCTTCAAGAGACACAATAAGCAATTGACTTAGTATTGGACTGGTTTGTGATCTCCATTCATAAATCTCTATTCAGAATAGCATCAGCTTCAGCAGCCTGTACAGTAAGTAGTGCTTGTTTTCTTAGATTCCCATATTAATGCTTAAGGCATGAGGGAGTTAATCATATCTTTGAAGAACCACTGCATGTTTAGCAACACCACATTGCAGCAGCCTAATCTTTTTGTCATCAACATCTTCACAAAGAACCATCCACGATTGGCTGCGGCAGAATGATGATATGTTTTTTCTGGAAAGGAAAAGAGTAATAATTATTTGAGCAATGTCACTATGTCATGGACTGTCAAAACTTGACCAAAGAAATAGTTGCAGGATTAAGCATACACTGATCCGACTCTCCATTTACAACACGAAGGCTTAAGAAATTAACTATAACAAATAAACCCTGCAAAAGTATCTCCAACTGAATCAAAATTTCAAAAAATTTCTTTCTGTTGTCCATTAATTTGAAGAGTTGCAATTCATATATTTGGTTGTAAATCTCACTCGAGTTTACAAGTTACATCCAATTAACTCTTATTGGTCATAGTATCAACCAAAAATAACATATAATATTATTAGGAAAAAAATGCTGTTGATGTTGTCATCAGTACACAACATGGCTCTCATCCTGTTTGAAGTAGAAAATAGTCTCTCTTGCCTGCATAAAGATCGAGATCAGAAATGACTTATCGAGTGATCTCTTTGACGATTAAGTCGAGGTCCACTTATTTTCTCTTTACTAATCTAGAGTTTATGATATATTTTTATACTAATCTTAAGGAGAAATGATATCCCATAAAGATCTCACGGGCAAGATAATTTATTTATAATTGGCTTTGGAGAATATTCTTATGAATATAACCGATCTCTTTTGGGCTTTCAAGAATATTCTTACGAATATTTCACTAAGTTAGTTTGTAATTGATTCGAGCTATCCTATAGACTTTTGTGAATATTTTTATGAATATTTCACAGAGGAGTCAATTTGTAATCGATCCGAACTATCCTCTGGGCTTTCAAAAATATTCCTATCAGAGACCATGTAAAGTCATCTCCGCAACTCTTTCGTGGCAAGATTTTGTAAAATGGTATCCGTCATAATGGTAATTTGGCGTGTGATAACCAATGGCACAGTATCATTCTTTCCATTTAATGGAAGACCCATGATTAAAATAAACTAAGCCAAGCAACAAATATGGGTGGGTTCAATCGATCATCTTGTGAAACCCATAACCCAAGGCTTTTTTGTCACATAAAATTGTAATAGGTTTACATAATAAGCCACATTTCCAGGCCTCATGGCCAATATACTTTGGCAGAATTCTTCACACTGTCATCAATCTACTACGACTTTGTGCTCCACTAAACTGCCATACTTACATGGTTACTAGCAACTAAATACATCATGAAAATATTTATTTTCCAGGGAAAGACAACAACATAACGTCATGCAAAATCTTAGTATCGTCCAAAGCATCTTCTAAAAGTTGACAGTGGTGAAAATAGAACAATGCAATTCGATAAGCAACAAGCGTTGATCTCAAATGTTCATTGTAACAACAAAAGATCCTTGTCGAGCTGGACGTAAAGGTTCATAAAAGCAGAAGCTACAGTATTATGATATAACTCGAGCCTAACCAAATGATCCAAGTCAGTTTTCGAAGAGCAATGAAACAAATCAACGATGTCCTCTACTCCAAAATTGATGAGTATCGGATAATTACTTATCTTAGATATTTTTTCTCACATATAAATAGATATGACACAAATAGATACGTGACATTATATTATTGAGAGATTATAAATCTATTATCATCTCTCCATAGTCATGTGAAGTTATTAAAAATTATAGATCTTTTTTCCTCTCTTATTGTCTTTAATTTTATTTTTTTAATTTAACTTATTTAAAATTTATTATAATAAAATGTAATAGGTTTACATAATAAGCCACATTTCCAGGCCTCATGGCCAATATACTTTGGCAGAATTCTTCACACTGTCATCAATCTACTACGACTTTGTGCTCCACTAAACTGCCATACTTACATGGTTACTAGCAACTAAATACATCATGAAAATATTTATTTTCCAGGAAAGACAACAACATAACGTCATGCAAAATCTTAGTATCGTCCAAAGCATCTTCTAAAAGTTGACAGTGGTGAAAATAGAACAATGCAATTCGATAAGCAACAAGCGTTGATCTCAAATGTTCATTGTAACAACAAAAGATCCTTGTCGAGCTGGACGTAAAGGTTCATAAAAGCAGAAGCTACAGTATTATGATATAACTCGAGCCTAACCAAATGATCCAAGTCAGTTTTCGAAGAGCAATGAAACAAATCAACGATGTCCTCTACTCCAAAATTGATGAGTATCGGATAATTACTTATCTTAGATATTTTTTCTCACATATAAATAGATATGACACAAATAGATACGTGACATTATATTATTGAGAGATTATAAATCTATTATCATCTCTCCATAGTCATGTGAAGTTATTAAAAATTATAGATCTTTTTTCCTCTCTTATTGTCTTTAATTTATTACTCATAGTATTCCTATAAAAAATAGTAAAAAAAAAAGAAGACGAGTTTAATTTTCCTTACAGATCGACATCGCTGTAACTTTCAGATCCAACGATGGTACACTTGCAAATTAAATAAAAGTTTTCTGAATGACATCAAAATGTACACATTGTATATTTGATCTATTGTTATTTGATTTTAATTTTTAGTATTAAAGTTTTTCATATAATAATAGCATAATCATGATTTTATGCTTACAAACCATATTTTAAAATCAAATACATTAGATTATAAAGGTACTTCTGATCTATTTTGTATTTAGATATATTTGTTAGTACCCTTCACTTGTGAAAAGATATTATCCGATTTTGATTTACGATATTTGAATGATATATTTGTGTTGTCAATCTGCTTTCTATCTAGTCCGTCTTATCACCTGCTTACAAGCGATGCGAGGGTACTCATATTTAATTGATGGACCATTATCAACAGCTTGCTGTCGATGATAGTATTATTGAGGGTATAACCTTCGGCGGTCGCTAGCCTAATCACGAGCAACAGCTGAGTACGCAACAGAAGCACCATGGGGTGCGACGGTCGGCCTGGCTGGATGCAAGCAGCTATATCACTCTGTGCGGTGACTATAGTTGTGCCATTGCATGTGGCTGTAGTTGTGGCAATTGTCGCTATGTGTGACGACTGCGACATTTGCTAGTTGTGACCGATGTTACTTGGATGTCACAAGCTGCGATTCCCAACAGTTGCGTAGCGTACACATGGGCACAATCATATAGCGCGATGATTGTGGGGGTTGTCGATAAGCACATGTGTATTGTCACGCAATGGGACGATCCATTGGTGACACTTGGTTAACGGTGCACCACGGAGGTGTTCGATTAGTGAGGAAAGCAGTAGTAGGATGCGATGATCAGCGAGGCTGTCGGTTGACCACGCGAGAAGAGTCACACCACTATGAGCAATGTGCAGGTAACGAAGGACAATTGCACTACCAACTCACGCAAATGAGAGCGGTGGAATGTAGCAGTGACGATTGCAAGTGAGGATTTAGTCTTTAAGAAAGATATTTTTATTTCTCAAAATTAAATAATTTTAAATTATGTCCTTAAATTTATTTTTTCATTTATACCATTTGAAAATTAGATAATTTCTTTATATATCCTCAGTAAAATTATAGTTTTGACCTTAAGAAATAAAAATTTTCTTACTTATGTCCTTAATTATAGAATTGACATTTGATTTATTTTAATCAAATAGTTTGATCAATCTTTATTATGATTATATTTTGATTCCTTGACTAGATTTAGACTCAATTAATCAGATCGAATTCGAATAAACTCAAATTTTGATTAATTTTTTATTTTGATCTTTAATTTTTGACTGACTTAATCAAGTTGATATTTAGCCCAAGTCTCGAGTACCCAATTAAATAAGGTTGATTGGTTTAAGGATTTTATAAATAGTTTGAGCATATATAATTTACATGAGTGTGTTAAGTTTTGATTAGAATAGTTGAAAAGATCATAAGGTTCTATGAAATAAATAATTGACATAAATGATCAAAAAAGATATAAAAGATTCAGTTTTATAATAATTATGAATAATATTTAAAATTTATTATAGTATATAATTAGTGTATTAAAAATATTTTAAAGATCAATTTAAATTTATTAACAAATCATTAGCTAATATCTTAATGAAAGAACTGATTAAGATTTAGTATGATGGTATTTGAGGAATTCAAGATTATACCCTTAATATGACTAACAAAGATGTAAGCTCAAAAACATTGAGGATGAATTTAGTTGAGTTCTTTCTCGTATAATTTATTTTTAATTTTATTTTTTTAATTTAACTTATTTAAAATTTATTATAATAAAATTAAAAATAAATAAAACTTAAATGAGTTAACTAATATATGTATTTAGAAAAAAAAGAAAAGATTAAAATAAAAAATACTCATATCATTTTAGATAATATTCGAGGAGTGAGTATAATATATTTTATCTAATTAAATATAACTTTTAAACAGAATACCAAACCAGTTTAATGACATTAAACTACAGCCATCAACATGTATATATAAAAAAATTCTCTGAAGGATAGCAAATGAGTATAGTGATCGAGGACACAATTCCATCAGCAATTATTTCACCATTGTGAACCGGTGCTGTTCGTAGCACTTTCACGTGTGAATCGTTATCACTCGTTCCCCACTTTGACTTAACTATAGTTAGGTCAAAAGTACCAGTGACCGTGGCGGTTTGGTTAGGAGTTGTTCCGACGACGCCAAGTTGGCAGCGGAGGAAGCAAAAGATTAGCCACTAAGATTTATGCGTTTTATATGCAGTTCTCTACTAATTAATTATATTAATTTGCAGTTGATGACAAATATACACTTATTGATTAATGCATTTTATATGCAGTTCTCTACTAATCAATTTTGAAGACTATAAATGATTCCAATTTACAAGGATACTCTTCTTCAATTCGGTTAATCGATTCGGATTGAACCGAACCAATTTTAATTAAAAAAAATGCTAACACACCTAATCGGATTGAACCGAACCAATTTTAATTAAAAAAAATACTAACACACCTAAAGTCCCAAAAAAAATCCTAAAATCTCTATTCAAACTTAATGAGTTCATTGCTTCTTTCGACTCTACAACTCTTTATAACCTAGAGCTTCTCTAACCACCATGAAGGCAAAGTGTTCATTAATAAAAAGATAAATATAGGAAAAGACTTTATTTGAAAGGTACTTGAATAGGGTTCTACTTCTGACTTTGGTGGTACATACCTATTCTGTTTATTAGATACAATTTATGATCATACCTTATTGCTCTTGTGCTTGTTCTTCAAGCCCTTTTTGTAGGCACTTCAGGCATAACAAGGCAAAATTGCCATCCCATGCATGGTTCATCCACTATTAGTACATTCTGTGTACCACACATTCAACATATCTACAATAAAATTACAAATATGTACATGAGAAAATTGAATGCAGCACTACTTTTAACTATTAAGCATGTCAGGAAGTCATTAATGAGGTTAGTAATTTAATGCAACACACTATAGGGGTCGAAGCACACATAAAAGGGCTCTGGGCAAAAAAAGGATAATAAGATGATCTCAGTTGGTCAAATGTGGAAAGAGAACAGAATATTTGGAGAAAGAAACACATACTTTCAAGATGACAAGCAAATGGCCAAGAATGAAGGGGCCACTGGATAAATTCAACAACATATATCTAAAGGTTGCAAAAAAGAAAAGAGGTAAACTGACACAATTAAAACATTATAGATTCTTTCGCCATAAACTGCGGAGTCAATGAATATTTGGTTTAGTGAGTCTATAATCCCATTTTTGTGCTATCAGATTCTGATAGACAGATGGACAATATGGTCTAGAATACAAACCTACAGAACACATGAACTTGGAAACTGTCAATGAAAGTGGTTTAAAAGCAGAATCATGGAGTCACATGCATGCATTGAAAGTGAAGTTTCTATCAAATCCAGTGTGGAGTGATTACAAGTTTCTTAGGATGGATTTCTGTGATATACCATGCCGCACAATATGTAGATATTGCAGATACATAAATGCGTTAGGAGCTGCAACAAGATGTTGACATATAGATAAGAAAACATATTGTTGCCATCAATCTAATTAGTTGATTGGTCAATGGAGTGAACTAATTTATTGTTCCTCATATGCTGTCCATTGTGTTGATTTGATCTCAGATGCCATTGTCACTCCAGTGTGGAGTGATTACAAGTTTCTTAGGATGGATTTCTGTGATATACCATGCTGCACAATATGTTGATATTACTGATAGATAAATGCATTGGGAGCTGCAACAACAAGATGTTGGCATATAGATAAGAAAACATATTGTTGCCATCAATCTAATTAGGTGCTTGGTCAATGGAGTGAACTAATTTATTGTTCCTCATATGCTGTCCATTGTGTTGATTTGATCTCAGATGCCATTGTAAAAGAGAGTAAGCCAAACAAGTGCAAGCACCCATCACAGGCACAAGACTCTAAGATGTATAACTAACATAAGACAATGTGCCTGGTGCATATATTTATTTGAGAAAGGGAGATTGTGAGATGTTAGAACTGGAGCTAAATATATATATATAGAACAAACCCCTAATCTTGAAAAGCAATCTTCACACAAAATGCAACCAAAGGCTCATGCTATCATCCAACTAGTAGACAAATAAAGGCTCATATTGAAAACACAATTTGGAAAATTCTTGATAATGACAAAAAGCCAGAAACAAGATTTAGTATATGATCAGTTAAGCTTCAATATATAAATTTGCCAAGTAGCACTTGAGGTCGCTGCATTGCAAAGACAGATCATGTTTTTAACAAATAAGATGTTTTCACTCAATACCAACTAGCATTTTGGTACAATGCAAAGCAACATAGTTAGAAACATTAGAAACACAATGGAAATCTTCAATACGAGCCAATATTCACCAGGAAAAGAAGGAGCAATCATAAGAACCTAGTTAGACAACTATCAACAGCAACAGTGACTAGGGAAAGGCAAGTATTCTAAGTCGTAATTGGGTGCAAAAGAGCAGAGCAACCCAATGTTTAAAGAACGTACTTAACCTGAAGAAGAAGCTACAATCTGGAGCTCTTATGGGCCTCAAGCAACAGCTCAGATATCTCTTTCAACATATCAAGCCGCTTCATCCATAATTCCATCTCGGTCTCGCACTGCTTCCTCAACTTCTCCTCCAGCGCTGTCCCCTTGGACGGATCAATCAACTTCAGCCCCTTCTCCAAAAGCACCCCCGACATGCACCGCCCGTTCACCTTCCAATACTCCGCCGCCGCTTCCCTGATGAACGGGTACCTATCAGTGTCCCCACCCGTCTCCTCCTCCTCGCCCTCGGCGTCCGCCGCGGCGGCCACGTCCCCGCTCTCATCCTCCTCGGCATCCCCATGTTTGACCTCCTCGGCCCAGACATCGGTGGACAGCTCGTAGATACGGCGGTCGTGGGCGGTGGCGCCCGCGGCAGGACCGGCGGAGGCTGAGTGGACGAACTTGCTCTTGAGGCGCTTGAGCTTGTAGCCGACCTGATCAGCGGTGAGGTGGGGGCCGACGGAGCTCTTGATGGAGGCGAAGAAGACAGCCATGGTGGGCTGCTTGGGAAGGGCGTCGGTGCGGGAGCGGAAAGCGAGGGCGCCCTTGAGGAGCTCGACCTCATCATGCTCCGACCAAACCTTCTTCTGCCGGATTTCGCGGGAGCTCTTGCCGCCGAACTCGCGGGGCTTCCGCTTCCGCTCGCTACGCCTCGACGTGGCAGCAGGTGAGGCGGCTGCGTGGGGTTCCGGTAGGGGTTTCGAGGCAGGAGGAGTCTGGGGAGCCGAGCGGCCACCGGGGCCGCCGTTGGTGGAGGGAGGGTCCTCCGTGATTGGCAGTAGGGAGTCGGCGGCAGTCGCGGAGGAGTGAGAAGAAGAGGAGGAAGAAGAAGCTTTGTTCGCGGAGTGTGAAGCGAGGCGTTTGGATCGCATGCTTTCAGGGGGATTTGGGATAAGAGTCAGACAGAGGGGAGGAGGCAACGGCATAAAGAAGTCGTCTTCAATATCTCATCTGCTCGAGGAGAGAGATGGGGAATGCGACGGTCAATTTGCCCCCAAAACACAAGAATATTCTTCGTAGGGAGATTTCTGGGCTTTCGGTTTCGGATTTTAGATCCGCTTCAGTAATTGGGCGATTATGGGCCGGATCGGCCTAAAATAAGCACATAAGGTTTGGGCCGGGCCTCGACTGGCCTCACAAATCTATCCGTAGACTGTATTCGGTATCTTTATATACTATTGCTGCTTTTACAAATCCATTCATACGATGTCCAGAAATAGCATATCTACCCTTAAAATTTTCATAGTCCACCAAGCATTAGTTTAATTAAAAATATATATTAAAATAGAAAAACCAAACGATATATTACATCGAGTTAAGAATTTTCAATGTATAAACGTCCACCAAACATTAGTTTGAGTTAAAACTATATAAAATATTCCTAATAGACTTTACAACATAGTAAGTTTTTAAAGTATATAATCAATAGATTAAATATAGGGATGCATATGCAAGTTTTTTAGCTTGGGAGGACAAATATGATATTGTTACATTTGCTAGAGGGTCGATATGTAAAAGCGTATATATTAAAGATTATTATTTTTAATCTTATTTACAAACGCCAATCGTTTAACTCCATCTCTCGAAACAAACGCGGAAAAGCTACAGCCAACCAGCTTCGACCACGAAGGCAGTGATTGCCTGTGTCGTCTCAGTCAGGGGACGCGTATATTTCTCGTACGAGACTGTGGGTCCCGTGAATTTACTGATTATATGTTTTCTTTTGGTGGGAGACTGCTGTTTTTTCACATTTTCTTGTCTGCATTGCAGCATCTAGAAATAAGGGAAAAGCAATATGACATGAAGGTTTATGTTGAATTCTACACTGTAAGTACGACGTACTTTGCCAGCTTCTTTGCTTTCAATTTATGTTGTATATCAAAAGTGTGCCTATATCTGATTTCAGGACCCGGCTTCTTCTACTCCAGCTATCAATCATGTAATGGTGTAAGTGGCAGGCGAATAAAGTTTATATTCTAAAATGTTCTTTTCTGAAACACACTCTGATGCCTATAACTAATTAGATACATAGGTTCAGCGGACAAGAAGGCCAACCAGAATTATTTGGGACCAGCATCACCGGACGAAATGGCCAGGTATGGTGGCCATTTCATTTGTCTACCATGTCTCGGATACGTGTGTCTGGTTAGATCAGATTAGATCAAGCTAAAAAAATAAGACAAATTTTGCAAGTTGACCAGATTTAGCTTTTATTAGTGTTGTTTATTATGTGATTTAAACATTAAAACAAGAAGGTTAAAACAGAAAGGACAAATGGGAGAGGAAGAATACCATATAATTAATTAATTAATTTAATAGAATTTTAATTAAGGAACAATAAATCAAGATGGTGTTTTCATGATATAATTTTTGGAAATTGAATAATTGCCTTTACAAAAATTAATGTACAATATATGTTTTTTTAATATTAAAATCTTCTATATAGATATATATCCCTCTGTAGTTGATATCCTTCCAAATAAAACTCAAAAATCATTATATATATATATATATATATATATATATATATATAAATAAAACCTAAGTTAAAGAGTATTTTGTTATATTTCTTTTCCTCTGCCCCCTCATTTCAGCTCTGTGATCTCTCTGTTTCTTATTTCTCTTTGGTTCTCTATTTCTTCTCTTCTACCATTCTTTTCGTGTCGTGCGAGGGAACCATCGAGTCTGCCTGCTAGTCTTCTCCTCCTCCGCGTTCCGTTCCCTTCTCCGCGCTCCGCCTCGATCGCGCCGTTCGGCAAGAGAGGTAGCGGATCCTCCTCCGTATCTTTTCATCTAACCTTCGTCTTCTCGGGTTTCTGTTTCCTTTGTCCTTGATCGCGTTTACAGTAAGAGAAACGAATACGTTGCAGGGCTTCAACTGGGAGTCGTGGAGGCAGCAAGGCGGCTGGTATAACTTCTTGAAAGACAAAGTCTCTGATATAGCCAACGCTGGAGTCACCCACGTCTGGCTGCCTCCGCCCTCGCGCTCTGTCGGCGTTCAAGGTCGTTCCGTCATTCGTATTTGTCGTCGTGATCACTCTCACATGTTGACCGAGTCGGCCTTGGTCTAAACTATTCTGAGACTTCTCCTCTCAGGTTACATTTGCAGGGCCGGCTCTACGACTTGGGTGCTTCCAAGTATGGGAATCAGGATGAGTTGAAGGCTCTGATCGGCGCTTTCCACGATAAGGGAGTCAAATGCGTGGTTGACATCGTCATCAACCATCGTTGCGCAGACAAGCAAGACGGGAGAGGCATATGGTGCATCTTCGAACCGATGATGCCCGCCTCGACTGGGGTCCGCACATGATCTGTAGGGACGACACACAGTGCTCCGACGACACCGGCAACCTCGACACCGGCGAGGGCTTCGCGGCGGCTCCCGACATCGACCACCTCAACACGCAGGTCCAGCGTGAGCTCACAGACTGGCTGAACTGGCTCAAGACTGACATCGGCTTCGACGGGTGGAGGCTCGACTTTGCCAAGGGTTACTCCTCGAGCATCATCGCCAAGATCTACGTCGAACAGACGATGCCAAACTTCGTGGTGGCTGAGATTTGGAGTTCATTAGCTTACGGAAACGATGGGAAGCCAGCATACGATCAGAACGGCAACCGCCAAGGGCTGGTTAATTGGGTTCAGCAGGTCGGAGGCCAAGCGACGGCCTTCGATTTCACCACAAAGGGAATACTACAAGCTGCCGTGGAAGGTGAACTGTGGAGGATGCGTGATCCCCAGGGGAAGGCGCCCGGCATGATGGGGTGGTGGCCGGAGAAGGCTGTCACCTTCGTCGACAACCACGATACCGGTTCGACGCAAAGGTTGTGGCCTTTTCCTTCTGATAAGGTCATGCAAGGCTACGCTTAGATACTCACGCATCCGGGAGTCCCTTCCATCGTAAGTGTGCTTCTGCCTAACATTCGATTCAAATAGTTTCACAGCATGACGATTATATGTTCGTGCGTGCAGTTCTACGACCACATGTTCGACTGGGGATTGAAGGAGAAGATAACTCAGTTGGCTGAAACCAGAACACGAAATGGAATTCATTCGGGTAGCACTCTCAACATTCTGGCCTCTGATGCTGACCTCTACATGGCAATGATCGATGGGAAGATATTGACAAAGCTAGGCTCGAGATACGACGTGGGGAATCTCGTTCCTTCCAACTTCCACGTCGTTGCCTTTGGCAATGACTACTGCATGTGGGAGAAGAGATGAAGACGATGATGATGAATCATGGAAGAGACTTTTCGCTTCTCTTTCGTTAACGTTTGTCATCTGTGTTGTAAGAAAAAAATATCGTTTCTCGTTTTCCAAATCATCCAAAAGATATTATTATCATTGAAAACTTTCATTTCTCATATTATCATTGTATATGAGCCCCAAATATTTCAAATTCGAATATTAACTCAAAAAAAATAATATTGTTTCAAAAGAAAATATACGATACTGGACTATATCGTATATTTTGTTTTGCATGGGATAAGAGCTCCCGTAGCGTCTCCGCAACCACGTTCAGATGGGTCCCACAGGTTGAGCAACTCAATCCTCGACCAGTGGTGACCTTCGGTGCTATCTTGAAGACACACAGACACTTGCCGTGTGCTACCCGGTCTCGGTTGTCCTTGACCTACGCGAGAGCCATGTGTGGGTCCTACTCTCCATACATCCACTGGCAAGTTGGTTACAAAATGCGGGAAGTAATGAAGAGGTGAATCCTTTTCTTGGAACAAACGGCATACGTCTTCCTTCTTTACTGTCGCGAACACCGAACAGCGGAGTTGATCCGTTCCGAACCCGGTGTTTGGAAACTCAACGGTCAATGCGCACAAAAAGATGCCATACGATAAGATTCGTGCCATCGGAATCAACGGCCACAGAGGGAAGCGAGCGGGCTGGATCTAGATAGCTTGTTACCAAATGCATGCATAAAGAGCACCTAGGAGCAAGTGCTCACATCTTGGTTTGTCCTAATGAAAGATCATGAGCTTCACCAACGTGTGTAAAATGCACAGATGCACCATTTGCTTCGTACTTGAGGAATTCTTGACCTGGTCAACATTTTCATGATGGGTTGGTTGCTAAAAAACTAAGTGGCTAATTTGATGCACCCAACGGTATTATGTCGCTGATGCAATGGGATTAGAGTGCAGCAACTACCTCACGAAAAGATTGTGGCTGGGTGGTTCCAAGCTAGATGGACTTACTATTTCCAGTTGCCTTTTTTGTTGAATACTTGATTGATATTGGAAGACTTGCTCAGAATTTTTAGTTTGAGAATGTTTTCAGTATTTCTTTTGATAGAATAGTGATTTTAGGTCTATGGTCATCAAACTCTTGAGATTCTTCTTCTGCGTCCTACTTGACTTGGGTGTTGATGCACCATAAGATTGTTTCCCCAAGTGCCTGAGGTCATCATCCCAGCCAATGACTGTTCATTAATAGATGGTCTGGTGGAGGCAACCGCAACAGCTACTGCTCTCTGATCTTCCTTGTGCTGCCTCTTCAGTTTTACGAAATCGCAATGGAGCTAGTGGTTTAAGTGGAAGAACATTGGGTGATTGTGCCAATGTGTTCCATCCTCATTGGAACTCAACTTCTAATGGTTGTGGTTTAGATGTGGAGATCAAGCATTTGTGTTGTTTCCCGTTTATTTACATGACTGGTCAAATATTTATTCATCCATCTTTATGTCAATAGCAATAATTACCCTATCGATCTCATGCTTTAGTTTTGTTTATTCAGTTACACCTCAAGCCCCACAAAACTTGAGAGTTTTCGTCTTCGAATATGATCAGTGTAATCCTTTGCTTAATGAAGTGAAGTTATTATTGGCTGGATTATTTACGAAATTGATTGTTGATCTCTAGTCCAGCGTATCGAGAGATGGACCTTTGAGATGTTCCTTCATGATGATTTTCTCATGTTTCTTATAAAACTAGCCTAGAAAGTGTGACAAGATTATTTCGACACTAAGTCTTGATTGATGATTTTTTTTTTTTTTTTTTATGGTTCTTTTGTAAAGTGTTTGAGATATACTGTATTCAAACATGCAAATGGTTAGGAATTATTCCCACCAAAAACATAATAAAAAAAAAATTACTCTTTAAAAGTTTGTGAAAGGAGATGTAAATAAGAAATTAGTTTTTTTCTCTTGTAATGTTTATTTTCCAGTTTGAAATTACTCCATCTTAAAAGGAGAAAAAAGCATAAGAATTCCAGAATTAAGTGGAACTCATCCAATACCTATTTAAAGTTCCAGGTGTAAAAATATTATGCACTACTCATTTAGAATCAAAGAATTTAATGCAACTGAAATAAGCCAGAGATTCTTCACGTCTAATGCCTGGACAACAATATATTCCCCAAGTAATATAGTTTGATTAAGAGGAATCATTTATTGAGCCAAGTAACGGTCCAAATTTTATACTGTCGATACATATCAATTACACCCTAAACAAGTTATGCATTCGCTTGCATAAATAAATCATATACCGTGTATGAACAATTAAAAGAAATGGGAAAGGCAGTTTTCTCATGAACACTTAGCTCAGTAGATTGTGATACCAGCAAAGAAAGCTACTATGTATCGAAAACCAAGATCCAGAGCAGATTATAATGTTGAATTTTGCTCAACTTTAGTCAGAAACTATGCTGTTCTGTCGCTTTTTCAAATTATGCTGCTGCTTTTGTTGAGAGAATTCTTCTAACTGCATTAGAAAGATCTCTAACATGGGTGTCATCACATCCTGCACAAGTTGGAAAATAGAATTATTGGAAGTAAATAAATGAAGGGAAGAGGAATGAACTTACCAATTTGTTTTAGCGCATCATCAAGTTGGAAAAGATAATCCCTGTTGGGTCCAGATGGACCTTCAGCCTCAGCAATTTGTCTGTAAAATATGTACATACATCAACTACCAGACACACGTATTCGAGACATGGTAGACAAATGAAATGGCCACCATACCTGGCCATTTCATCCAGTGATGCTGGCCCCAAATAATTCTGGTTGGCCTTCTTGTCCGCTGAACCTATGTATCTAATTAGTTATAGGCATCAGAGTGTGTTTCAGAAAAGTACATTTTAGAATATAACTTTATTCGCCTGCCACTTACACCATTACATGATTGATAGCTGGAGTAGAAGAAGCCGGGTCCTGAAATCAGATATAGGCACACTTTTGATATACAACATAAATTGAAAGCAAAGAAGCTGGCAAAGTACGTCGTACTTACAGTGTAGAATTCAACATAAACCTTCATGTCATATTGCTTTTCCCTTATTTCTAGATGCTGCAATGCAGACAAGAAAATGTGAAAAAACAGCAGTCTCCCACCAAAAGAAAACATATAATCCGACAAACTAAAGTTAAAGAAACAGTAAATTCTGCTTACTTTACAATTGAAACAGAGATAAATAAAGAGGTATTTGAAAGATTAGATCGTTGAGTGCAATTAAAAAAATTTAAATGCAACCTGAGATACTGGTTACTGGATGTTTATCTTGCAAACTAGTTGGATTGTCATTATCATTCTGGTACTCAGAGGCTCCAATATAAAACACAAAATTGTATGTAAAACAGATATGCATAAATGGATAAAAACCAAAATAAATTGTTTGGGCCATGTTCACTTTTGGAAAATAGATATTTTTCATCCATGTTATCAGTAATAGTGATAATGGTGATGATAGAATATAGATGATGGTGGTGGAGGGCTTGGTCATGGTCATGACCATGGTAGCAATGATAATAGAAGTGCTTGTTATGGTGATATTTATGGTTGTGGCAGGTGCGACTATAATGGCTTGTTGTCAATGGTGATAGTGGTGACTCTTAGTTAGTGCCGGTCATGGTAATAGTGGATGGAGCATGTGATAGTAACATTAACGATGATGGTGGTGACAAAAACAATAAACAAAAGTCATGCTAATAGTATAATAGATGATGATAAAAAGGAAAATGCAGCGAAGATGCCAAGCCTCTTGAATGCTTTTGATGTTATTCAGACTCGTATACGTAACGTTGTCTAAGGTGTCTCCGAGGTGAAAATGACAAACTCCTAATATATCACCTACATGATAACCAAGGTCGAGAGAGGTTTCCCATCTCAATCTCTTTAATGTTCAAGTTAATAACTCGAGGTGTACGAGTGCGAGTGCAAATAGTCCTTTTTTTATTTAAGTTAAAGTGAGCTTTTATACTTAATTATAAAGGGTAAGGAACCTTACAATTGTCTTTTTTATCATAAAAAATTTACGATTGTCTTTTTTATGATAAATGATACGAAGAAAGTTTGTGATTGTCTTTCTTGTTATAAATGATAAAAAAAAATCATAAAGGGTAAGAAACCTTATGATTATCTTTTTTATCAAAAAAAAATTTATGATTCTTTTTTTTCATAAATGATACGAAGAAAGCTTGTGATTGTCTTTCTTATTATAAATGATAAAAAAGAAGTCTGGTTTTCTCCTTTCTCTTTGAGCATCATGTAGCGATGATGTATTGGATGATTAATCGATAATATATCTCTTATCAGATATCATATTCGTATCATTGTTAGGTAATTAAAATAAGTGCTGACCAATGTTTCAAACATTTTTGACTGAAAAGTATCTAACAAGAGTCTAGCATTGCCATTTAATATTAGATTGTGAGGTGGAAATTATTAGGTGAAATTTCAAGGTCGTTGACCAAAATTCTGCAATTTCGTATGAAATCTCATGTCAAATGGGAACATTCCACATGATGTTGAGAGTACAAAAATTACTTTTGAGCTTAGCTAAAAATCCCACTGTTTCACATAATACACATTTATGCAAACCATATTGAGAAATTGTAGGGCGAAATAAACACAACTGAATATCTCAGATGTAAACTTAGAGTGGAAGATCACATAAATCAAACAAGAAATGATTTTGCTTGATTGATCCCCTTCACCACAAACATGTATGTCTATTTAGGTCCAGTATTTGATAGAAGAGGGTGTAATTCAAATGCAGAAACGAGAGAATTGACTGACATATAACATGTACTTTGGTGTTCTAGCATTTAAAATGAAACCATAGATTTCAAGTCAAATCTTTCAAGTCAAGTCAAATTATATATATAGGTAAATCGTTCAGTGTGTGTATATATATATATATATATATATATATATATATATATAGGTAAACCATTTGGTTTACCTCTATGCCGGGTGACGTTGCCAAGGCGACGTCGCAGAATTAAAAAAAAAAAAACGAAATCGCCTTGGGCAAAGTCGCAGATTAAAAAAAAATTATGATGTCGTCCGAGAAGAGAAGGAAAAAAAAAAAAATCTCCGCCCCACGATGCCAATGCGTCTTCTCCCGCGTGGGGATGAGAAGTCACCGATAGATGAGGAGGAGAGCGGTGATCTCCAGGTTCTCCCTTTTTTTCCTATTTCTTTCTTCCCTTTTTCCCTCTTCTTTCTTCTCCCTCAGTCACCATCGACGATAACGCCTCAATCGACGACGATAACACCTCAATCGACGGTGCCGCTCAGTAGTGGACAGTCCTTGTACCGATCTGCTGACGGACCGGTATGTACCGTTAGATACGGGCGATATCATTCGGTATTGCAAACCTTGGTGCCAACAACTACAAGGGCAGTTGTAGCATTTATCATGGTGGTGATATAGTGATGGCAACAATCATAATATAAATGCTAGTAATGGTGATGACCACAAGGCTTACTACATGAGAAGCTTTAAAAAAATCCAAAAACTAACTTTTGTTTTCTTTGTACACGAAACCCTACACGATTAAAAAAATGGTGAAGCATGTATTTCAAAATATAATTTATTGTAAGCAAACACATCCTTTGATATCAATACTAGACTAATTACCATAGAGAAAATTCAACCTCATAATGGTGACTCATGCAAGAAGGAAGTAATCTGTGTGGTTACACTCGGACACAATACTGTTATAATGTCTAACTGTAGTTGTTAAAACTACATTTGATATAATGTCTAACTCAATCTAATAAGAAGAGCCCAAGCTGATGGAATGTGTATTTTACCAAAAATGAAAATTCATATCCAATGCAAATTAAATATAAAGATAAATATGGTAGAATACTACCTCTAGGGCAATCCTCTGATCTTCTTCACCAGAAACTTTGTATGCAACTCCCCACTAGAAGCATATGGAACAAAAGAAACCATTAAGCAAAATACAACAATAAAAGGATATCAGAATGAAAAAAATGCAAACACAAAAACAAACATCTGTTTTTGTAAGTACAAGAAAGCATATCAATTGTTTATGCATCTCTTTTTATATATCTGCTTCTTCATACACTAATGCCTGCAGCGTGATCTAACTGTATGTATATCAATAATATATTTTGCACAACACATGTAACAACATCCGTCAGTTAACTAACATGTTTATTTGTGAGCTTTTATCATTCATCAAAATGCATATTGTTATTACAACAATAACAACATCAAAGTCATAAATCCCAACTATTTGGGGTCGTGTACATGGATCTTTTATCGCCATTTAGATTTGTAAAAAGTCATATATTTAATTAACTTCAACATACTTAAATCTTTATTTATAACTTCTATTAAAGTCTTTCTAGATATTCCTCTATCTTTCCTCGTATCACTAACATTAATCATTTCACCTCTTCTAACTACTACATCCAGAGGTCTCTTAAGCACATGTTCATACCATCTTAAATGATTTTCTCTCATCTTATCTTCAATCGAGGCATTACCTAATTGTTCACGAATAAAAGTATTTCTTTTCTAATCTTTCCTAGTAACTCCACACATTCATCTCAATATTCTCATCTCGGCAACACAAACTTTTTATATATATTGTTTCTTAAGTGCCCAGCACTCAGATTCATAAAGTATTATTGGTTTCACAACTATGTTATAAATTTTTTCTTTTAATCTCAAAGGTATTCGATAATCACACAAGACTCTTGATGCCCCTTGTCGTTTTAATCATCATGTTGTTATTCAATGAATAATATCTTCATCGATCTCTCCATATCTTCATAGTTCAAGTTTATAATCAATTCCACTTAGGCTTTCATCAACTAGGATAATATCATCAGCAAATAACATACACTGGAGAGGTCTATTATGTAAATAACTAGTAAGTTCATCTATTATCAATGTGAAAAGGTAGGGACTTAATGAGAATCCTTAATGTAATCCTATACTAATAAGAAATTCACTAGACACACTTCCTATAGTTCTAATACTAGTAACTACATTATCATGCATATCTTTAATAATATCAACATAATTAGTGAATATATCTTTATTTTCTAAAACTCATCTCAATAAATCTCTAAGAACCCTATCATAAGCTTTCTCTAAGTCAATAAAGCCCAATGTTCATCGTACCATAGCATAACATTTGGTACGAGCAGTACATACCGATATAATGGGGGATCAATATGGGCAATATAGCGATATGTCTCTTGGTACCATGTGTTGGTACACTCGGTACAGGTCGATATGGCTCGACATATAGTGTACTGATAAATGGTTGATACATCGGTACAGACTAGTAAGGCGAACCATGATAAAACCCATATACATATATTTCTTTTTCTCTCTATACTTTTTCATTAATTGTATTAATAAATAAATAGTTTCTATGTTTGATCTTTCAAGCATAAAATCAAATTGATTTTTAGAGATATTTGTTTTAAGCTTTATCATATTTTCGATAACTCTTTACCAAAATTTTATAATATGGCTCATGATTTTAGTTTCTCTGTAAGCATATTGTTATTGTAGAAAAAAAAGGATTATAATGTCACATATGTTACCACCAAATCTATGACAGCAAGGCAATGATTATAAGCATTTCATCACGAAAGAACTATCTATGGTGCTCTAAAGAAATAGATAGATTGCAGGTAAACACGATTCCATTTAATATCACAATGAAACCATTTTTTTTCTAAAGCTAACAACAGCACCAAATATTTCACACTAATATAGATTTACAGAGACCATATATTCATATAGTGAAACTTCAAAGGTGAAGATTCTATAATTTGATAGAAAACAAAAGTATGAGAGAAATGAAATTATAAAAGCTTAGCACAAAGGTTTTCCAAACTACAAGCTGAACTATGCTTATAAGAGTTTGCTCCGATATGTATGCCAAGAGTTAGCAGTCATCTACTTATCCTATTGAAACAATTTTGGCAAGAAAGCCTTATTATTCTTCTTTCATATTCTTACAAGCCAATGAAACAATTCCAGAGATAAACTGTCATTTATTTCTCCTTAGATAATAGAGGTCCGACAGCCCAATATCTTGAGAAACAGTCTGGCAAAGCTGCAGAACTACAACATGCATCAAGTTTGACAGTATGAAACTTCTACAAAGAGCCAACAATTTTTTTTAAATATACGGCATTTTAATTTAAAAAAATTAATTCCAGTTATAGCACAAAGCTCTTAATCTTGTGTTCGTGGTTTCGAACCCCACGGTGGGCGTTCACAATTTGTTGCAACACACACGATTTACGCCTGACAGACCTAATCATGTATAGAAGCTTTTTTGCCCTCTAATCAAAGAACGACTGAGCAGACACAGCTATCAGTGCGAAAAAGTCATGGATAGAAGTTTCTTCCCTCAAACAAGGAGTATCCAACTCAACAGATCCAGCAAACAAAAAATTATTCACTCTGTCGCCGTAATTAACAGTCCAAACAATCACACGCAAATAATTAATCGTGACAGTAAAGGGAAGAGAGAGAGAGAGAGAGAGAGAGAGAGAGAGAGAGAGAGAGAGAGAGAGAGAGTACACAGATTGCTCCGCGAAGGGGTTCCAAAGTGACGGTTCTTCCGGGGAAATCGGGAGTCCCTCTGTGGTCTGTGCTACCTATTCCATTCCACCCAATAGATCAAATGATTCAGACACCAAAAGCGACAAACCATTAAAAACCAACGTTTTGCACTCTTCTTAAAGGGTAGGAAGGGAGGAAGGTGGCTTGCCTTGGTAGAAGACCCTACGGAATCCCTTAATAAATCCGACGCGCCTCTCGTCGTAGCGGAACCCCGCCTTCCATATCAGAGACCCATACCCGAACACCCAAAGCACCATCTTGCGAACTCCCTCCCACTCCTCGTCTTCTCCCTCCCTATACCAGTTCTGAGGACGGAGAGGGGAGAGACGACCAAGTGATCGTGTTCTGTTACTCTTGTGTTAGTCACTAAGTTCGGGGCGGTGATCGCCTGTATCATCGACACCATGGAACATTTGGCCCTTCTGAGAGGCGGCCGGCTCTCGTCACATTTATTTCACGGGACCCACAGTCTCGTACGAGAAATATACGCGTCCCCTGACTGAGACGACACAGGCAATCACTGCCTTCGTGGTCGAAGCTGGTTGGCTGTAGCTTTTCCGCGTTTGTTTCGATAGATGGAGTTAAACGATTGGCGTTTGTAAATAAGATTAAAAACAAAAAATCTTTAATATATACGCTTTTACAATATCGACCCTCCAGGAAATGTAACAATATCATATTTGTCCTCCCAAGCTAAAAAACTTGCATATGCATCCCTATATTTAATCTATTGATTATATACTTTAAAAACTTACTATGTTGTAAAGTCTATTAGGAATATTTTATATAGTTTTAACTCAAACTAATGTTTGGTGGACAATGAAAATTTTAAGGGTAGATATGCTATTTCTAGACGTCGTATGAATGGATTTGTAAAAGCAGCAATAGTATATAAAGATACCGAGTGCAGTCTACGGATAGATTTGTGAGGCCAGTCGAGACCCGGCCCAAACATTATGTGCTTAGTTTAGGCCGATCCGGCCCATAATCGCCCAATTACTGAAGCGGATCTAAAATCCGAAAAAGAAAGCCCAGAAATCTCCCTATGAAGAATATTCTCGTGTTTTGGGGGCAAATTGACCGTCCCATTCCCCATCTCTCTCCTCGAACAGATGAGATGTTGAAGCGACTTCTTTATGCCGTTGTCTCCTCCCCTCTGTCTGACTCTTATCCCAAATCCCCCTGAAAGCATGCGATCCAAACGCCTCGCTTCACACTCCGCGAACAAAGCTTCTTCTTCCTCCTCTTCTTCTCACTCCTCCGCGGCTGCCGCCGACTCCCGACTGCCAACCACGGAGGACCCTCCCTCCACCAACGGCGGCCCCGGTGGCCGCTCGGCCCCCCCAGACTCCTCCTGCCTCGAAACCCCTCCCGGAACCCCACGAGGCCGCCTCACCTGCCGCCACATCGAGGCGTAGCGAGCGGAAGCGGAAGCCCCGCGAGTTCGGCGGCAAGAGCTCCCCGGAAATCCGGCAGAAGAAGGTTTGGTTGGAGCACGATGAGGTCGAGCTCCTCAAGGGCGCCCTCGCCTTCCGCTCCCGCACCGACGCTCTTCCCAAGCAGCCCACCATGGCTGCCTTCTTCGCCTCCATCAAGAGCTCCGTCGGCCCCCACCTCACCGCCGATCAGGTCGGCTACAAGCTCAAGCGATTTGTTCCTTCGACAGAAGAAAGCAAGGAAGAGATGAGGATCTATTTTGGTCCTTCGATGTTTCTGCGTCTGTTTCTTGTCGTTCCGAACTTGGCTCAGTCCCAGATACTCTTTACCTGAGATAAACAGATCCATTTGTTGCCTTTATCCTTGATCGCGTTTACAGTAGGAGAAACGAATACGTTGCAGGGCTTCAACTGGGAGTCGTGGAGGCAGCAAGGCGGCTGGTATAACTTCTTGAATGACAAAGTCTCTCCAACGCTGGAGTCACCCACGTCTGGCTGCCTCCGCCCTCGCACTCTGTCGGCGTTCAAGGTCGTTCCGTGATTCGTATTTGCGGTCGTGGTCACTATCACATGTTGACCGAGTCGGTCTTCGTCTAAACTATTACGAGATTTCTCCTCGCAGGTTACATGCCGGGCCGGCTCTACGACTTGGGTGCTTCCAAGTATGGGAATCAAGATGAGTTGAAGGCGCTGATCGGCGCTTTCCACGACAAGGGAGTCAAATGCGTGGCCGACATCGTCATCAACCATCGTTGCGCAGACAAGCAAGACGGGAGAGGCATATGGTGCACCTTCGAACCGATGATGCCCGCCTCGACTGGGGTCCGCACATGATCTGTAGGGACGACACACAGTACTCAGACGGCACCGGCAACCTCGACACCGGCGAGGGCTTCGCGGCGGCTCCCGACATCGACCACCTCAACACGCAGGTCCAGCGTGAGCTCACGGACTGGCTGAACTGGCTCAAGACTGACATCGGCTTCGACGGGTGGAGGCTCGACTTTGCCAAGGGTTACTCCTCGAGCATCGCCAAGATCTACGTCGAACAGACACAGTCAAACTTCGTGGTGGCTGAGATCTGGGTTTCATTAGCTTACGGAAATGATGGGAAGCCAGCATACGATCAGAACGGCAACCGCCAAGAGCTGGTTAATTGGGTTCAGCAGGTCGGAGGCCCAGCGACGGCCTTCGATTTCACCACAAAGGGAATACTACAAGCTGCAGTGGAAGGTAAACTGTGGAGGATGCGTGATCCCTAGGGGAAGGCGCCTGGCATGATGGGGTGGTGGCCAGAGAAGGCTGTCACCTTCATCGACAACCACGATACCGGTTCGACGCAAAGGTTGTGGCCTTTTCCTTTTGATAAGGTCATGCAAGGCTACGCTTATATACTCCCGCATCCGGGAGTCCCTTCCATCGTAAATATGCTTCTGCCTAACATTCGATTCAAATAGTTTCACAGCATGACGATTATATGTTCGTGCGTGCAATTCTACGACCACATGTTCGATTGGGGATTGAAGGAGAAGATAACTCAGTTAGGCTGAAACCAGAACACGAAATGAAATTCATTCGGGTAGCGCTCTCAACATTCTGGCCTCTGATGCTGACCTCTACATGGCAATGATCGATGGGAAGATAATGACAAAGCTAGGCTCGAGATACGACGTGGGGAATCTCGTTCCTTCCAACTTCCACGTCGGTGCCTCTGGCAATAACTACTGCGTGTGGGAGAAGAGATGAAGACGATGATAATGAATCATGGAAGAGACTTTTCGCTTCTCTTTCGTTAACGTTTGTCATCTGTGTTGTAAGAAAAAAATATCGTTTCTCATCATTGTAAATATATTTTAGTGTGAAATCTTTGGTGCTGTTGTTAGCTTTAGAAAAAAGATGGTTTCAATTGTGATATTAAATGGAATCATGTTTACCTGCAATCCATCTATTTCTTTGGAGCACCATATATAGTTTTTTTCGCTATGAAATGCTTATATTCATTGCCTTGCTGTCATAGACTTGGTAGTAACATATGTGACATAGAACCCTTTTTTTTTACAATAACAATATTTACAGAGAAATTAAAATCATGAGCTATATTATAAAATTTTGGTAAAGAGTTATCGAAAATATGATAAGGCTTAAAATAAATATCTCTAAAAATCAATTTGATTTTATGCTCGAAAGATCAAACATAAAAATTATTTATTTATTAAAATAATTAATGAAAAAGTATAGAGAGAAAAAGAAATATTTGTATATGGGCTTTATCATGGTTCGCCTTACTAGTCTGTATCGATGTATCGATTAGTTATTAGTACAATGCATATCGAACCATACCAACTTGTACCGAGTGTACCAACACATGGTACATAGGGACATGTCAATATACTGTCCGTATCGATCCCCTGTCAGATTGGTATATATTACTCGTATCAAATGATATGCTATGGTACGATGAACATTGGGTTTTATTGACTTATAGAAAGCCTCTGATAGGGTTCTTAGAGATTTATTGTGGTGAGTTTTAGAAAAGAAAGGTATATTCACTAATTATATTAATATTATTAAAGATATGTATAATAATATAACTACTAGTATTAGAACTATAGAAAGTGTGTCTAGTGAATTTCTTATTAATATAGGATTACATTAAGGATTCTCATTAAGTTCCTACCTTTTTACATTGATAATGGATGAACTTACTAGTCATTTACATGATAAACCTCCCTAGTAAATGTTATTTACTGATGATATTATCCTAGTTGATGAGAGTCTAAGTGAAATTGATTATAAACTTGAACTATAAAGATATGGAGAGATCGATGAAGACATTATTCATTGAATAACAACATGATGGTTAAAATGAGAAGGGGCATTAAGAGTCTTGTGTGATCATCGAATACCTTTGAGATTAAAAGAAAAATTCTATAAAGTAGTTGCGAAACCAACAATACTTTATGAATCTGAGTGCTGGGCAGTTAAGAAACAACATATATAAAAAGTTTATGTTGTCGAGATAAGAATATTGGGATGAATGTGTGGAGTTACTAGGAAAGATTAGAAAAGAAATATTTTTATTCGTGAACAATTAGGTAATGCCTCGATTGAGAATAAGACGAGAGAAAATCGTTTAAGATGGTATGAACATGTGCTTAGGAGACCTCTATATATAGTAGTTAGAAGAGGTGAAATGATTAATGTTTGTGATATGAGGAAAGATAGAGGAATATCTAAAATGATTTTACTATAAATTATAAATAAAGATTTAAATATCTTTAGAGTAACTAAATATATGACTGTTTACAAATCTCAATGGTGATAAAAGATCTATGTAGTCAACCCCAAATAGTTGGGATTTACGATTTTGTTGTTGTAATAACAATCTGCATTTTGATGAATGATAAATGCTCACAAATAAACATGTTGGATAACTAACATATGTTTGTTACATGTGTTGTACAAAATATATTGTTGATATACATACAGTTAGATCACGTTGTAGGCATTAGAGTACAAAGAAGCAAATATATAAAAAGAGATGTATAAACAATTGATATGTAGAAGAGGTAAAATGATTAATATTAGTGATACGAGGAAAGATAGAAAAATATCTAGAAAGACTTTAATAGAAGTTATAAATAAAGATTTAAGTATGTTGAAGTTAACTAAATATATGACTTTTTACAAATCTAAATGGCGATAAAAGATACATGTACACGACCCCAAATAATTAGGATTTACGATTTTGTTGTTGTTATTGTTGTAATAACAATATGCATTTTGATGAATTATAAAAGCTCACAAATAAACATGTTAGATAACTGACAGATGTTGTTACATGTGTTGTGCAAAATATATTGTTGATATACATACAGTTAGATCACGCTCTAGGCATTAGTGTATGAAGAAGCAGATATATAAAAAGAGATGCATAAACAATTGATATGCATTCTTGTACTTACAAAAACAGATGTTTGTTTTTGTGTTTGCATTTTTTTCATTCTGATATCCTTTTATTGTTGTATTTTGCTTAATGGTTTCTTTCTTCCATATGCTTCTAGTGGGGAGTTGCATACAAAGTTTGGTGAAGAAGATTAGAGGATTGCCCTAGAGGTAGTATTCTACCATATTTATCTTTATATTTAATTTGCATTAGATATGAATTTTCATTTTTGGTAAAATACACATTCCATCAGCTTGGGCTCTTCTTATTAGATTGAGTTAGACATTATATCAAATGTAGTTTTAACAACTACAGTTAGACATTATAACAGTATTGTGTCCGAATGTAACCACACAGATTACTTCCTTCTTGCATGAGTCACCATTATGAGGTTGAATTTTCTCTATGATAATTAGTCTAGTATTGATATCAAAGGATGTGTTTGCTTATAATAAATTATATTTTGAAATACATGCTTCATCATTTTTTTAATCGTGTAGGGTTTGGTGTACAAAGAAAACAAAAGTTAGTTTTTGGATTTTTTTTAATCTTCTCATGTAGTAAGCCTTGTGGTCATCACCTTACTGGCATTTACATTATCCCCTGTAGTTTGTTGGCACCATGCAATACCGAATGATATCGTTCGTCTCGGATGATACGTACTGGTCCGTCAGTAGATCGATACAAGGACTGCCCACTACTGAGTAGCACCATCGATTGAGGTGTTATCGTCGTCGATTGAGGCGTTATCGTCGACAGTGACCGAGGGAGAAGAAAGAAGAGGGAAAAGGAGAAGAAAGAAATAGAAAAAAAAGGGAGAACCTAGAGATCGCTGCTCTCCTCCTCATCTAGCGATGACTTCTCATCCCCGCGTGCTAGACTCTTATTAGATACTTTTCGATCAAAAATGTTTGAAACATTGGTCAGCACTTATTTTAATTACCTAACAATGATATGAATATGATATATGATAGGAGATATATTATTGATTAATCATCCAATACATCATCATCGCTACATGATGCTCAAAGAGAAAGGAGAAAACCAGACTTCTTTTTTATCATTTATAACAAGAAAGACAATAACAAGCTTTCTTCATATCATTTATGATAAAAAAGAATCGTAACTTTTTTTTGATAAAAAAGACAATCATAAGGTTCCTTACCCTTTATGATTTCTTTTTATCATTTATAACAAGAAAGATAATCACAAACTTTCTTCGTATCATTTATCATAAAAAAGACAATCGTAAATTTTTTATTATAAAAAAAATAATCATAATTTTTTTTGATAAAAAAGACAATCATAAGGTTCCTTACCCTTTATGATTTCTTTTTATCATTTATAACAAGAAAGACAATCAAAAACTTTCTTCATATCATTTATCATAAAAAAGACAATCGTAAATTTTTTATTATAAAAAAGATAATCATAAATTTTTTATGATAAAAAAGATAATCGTAATGTTCCTTACCCTTTATGATTAAGTATAAAAGCTCGCTTTAACTTAAATAAAGAAAGGACTATTCGCACTCATACACCTCGAGTTACTAATTTGAACATTAAAGAGATTGGGATGGGAAACCTCTCTCGACTTTAGTTATCATGTAGGTGATATATTAGGAGTTTGACATTTTTACCATGGAGACACCTTAGACAACATTACGTATATGAGTCCGAGCATCATACGTGAAGAATCTTTGGCTTATTTCAGTTGCATTAAATTCTTTGATTCTAAATGAGTAGTGCATAATATTTTTACACCCGGAACCCTAAATAGGTATTGGATGAGTTCCACTTAATGCTGGAATTCTTATGCTTTTTTCTGCTTTTAAGATGGAGTAATTTCAAACTGGAAAATAAACATTACAAAAGAAAAAACTAATTTCTTATTTACATCTCCTTTCACAAACTTTTAAGAAGTAATTTTTTTTATTATGTTTTTGGTGGGAATAATTCCTAACCATTTGCCTGTTTGAATATATATATATATATATATATATATATATATATATATATATATATATATATATATATATATATATATATATATATATATATATCTCAAACACTTAAAAAAAACCCATAAAAAAATCATCAATCAAGACCCAAGTTTGAATTTTTTAAATTGAACTAGTTTTATGTTTTCAATCAGTATGGATTTGGTCTTCATGTAAAATCTTCTAGATTAGTTAGCAATAGCTTCACACTCTTGGTCTTCAAAAATCCGAACATTGAATTTTCAAAATTAAGTTAGATTTATGCTTTCAATCAATAAGGGTTTGATCTTCATATAAAATCTTCTAGATTAGTTGGTCTTCAAAAGCCTGAAGATTGAATTTTTTTAAAATTAAGCTAATTTCATGCTTTCAATCGATATGGGTTTGATCTTAATGTAAAATCTAAAGAACAGAACAGCAGCTTTTGCATTATCTGATCTCTCTTTGTTATCCAAGATTTTCCTGCTAGCTGCATTTCTGATGCCCAACTACCCCCATTGACATGGACGGCACCTAACGTTGGAGCTTATGATCGAGTTATTAGCAGTCATAAACATCCAAACTCTCCCTTCTTGGTATCAAAAATATGGATTTAAGAAACTCTATATCAAGACTACTGTGGAACTTTTATCAAGAAAGTGGATGGATATTCACATGTTAGCAATAACGCAAGATAGCATATACGTCACTTGCAACTTCCGTCATAAATGTAAGAAAAATTCTGCAAAATCTGACATGGAAATGATAAATGCATATTGGATTCGGTAAGCAAAACACAATCGATCGCACTACAAACAAACAGGACCAAATCCTGCGTACGATGGCTACGAAACGTGTCAAAGACAACCTTTTACCCTCTTTTGCGAGCGAGGTATCGGCGCAGCCGAGCACTGCGAGGATTCCACACACGGCGAACGCCTTCTGTTGTCGTTGGTTTCGAGGTGTCGAGGGCGATGATAGGTGAAGGAGGACTCGACGGCGCCCCTCGCTCGGATCCGCCCGCTTCCACTGTGGCGAGAGGAAGCCAAACGATGTATGAGCGAGAGAGAAAGAGATCATAAATGTAATCCAACCCGTTGATGCCGATGGCACGAATCTTATCGTATGGCATCTTTTTGTCCGCATCGACCGTCGAATTTCCAAACACCGTGTTCGGAATGGATCAACTCCGCTGTTCGGTGTTCGCGACAGTAAAGAAGGAAAATGTATGCCTGACGTGTCCGTTTGGTCCAAAAAAAGGATCACCTCTTCGTTTCTTCCCGCATTCCGTAACCGACTTGCTAGTGGGTGTATAGAGAGTAGGACCCACACATGGCTCTCGCGTAGGTCAGGGGCAAGATGGAGCGGGTACGACACGGTGGTGTGTCTGTATCTTTAAGATAGCACCGACGGTCACCACTGGTTGAGGATTGAGTTGGTCAACCTGTGGGACCCATCTGAACGTGGTTGCGGAGACGCTACGGGAGTTCTTATCCCATGCAAAACAAAATAGGGAAAATATTGTCCGGTATCCTATATTTTCTTTTGAAACAATATTATTTTTTTGAGTTAATATTCGAATTTGAAATAGTTGGGGCTCATATACAAAGATAATATGAGAAACGAAAGTTTTCAATGATAATAATATTTTTTGGATGATTTGGAAAACGAGAAACGATATATTTTTTCTAAAAAATCTGCACTTAATTGTATTCCATATGGCTATTACCCTTATTAATGACATAATTTAGAGCCATAAATCTAAAGATCCTAAGGAGAAAATTTAAATATCCATTAATTGAAATATGTCGTAATATTGATGGTTTAAAATCAATTGTGAAAAAATGAATAAGGGGTGGTTTGATTTTTATTACTATAAATGATATTAATGATTCTATGTTAAGTGGTTGCAGCTTTTCTAACACGATCTCTAATATGTGGCAAATGCAATCTTATAGGGTTACAAGAAGCAAAAATGATAGAACTGACATTAGTGTAAATTGGAAAAGTGTTATTTATTCTTTCCCATGGCCAATCGGAAAAGTGTTACACTCGATAAGATTCGGCAGATCGAGTGCTGCACGAGAGTAGTAAAGGTAGGGCTTGCAAAGATTTACGATGATTCAATTATCATATATAATTTTCTAGCTGATAGGGAAAGGAATAACACTACCAATTATCACATTTATGATGATTCAATCGATACTATGTTGGGCATGATAAGTCAATAATGATGGAGAACAGGATACTGACATGACAGGAAGAGCATAAATGCCTCTTGAAATGTGCGTTTTTGCTTCGCTTGCTGGATTAAGCTTGTCTTTTGCCGTTAGGTTGGTCAAGTAAGGGGCATGATTCATACGATAAAGTGGTAAGGTGGTATGGCGCTGTGTCCATAGTGATTCATTACAGCTTCGCTATCAAATGATATGCGTTCATAGTGATGCAAATTGCTTCAACACCTTTGAACTACTCTGCGTACTTTGGACGGCCATGTCTCTCGTCACTGTGTTAGATCGGACGGAAAAGAAGAGGACCAGAAGGTAATAACTCCATCTGTGAGAACGAACCTGAAGCTTCCTTCTCCACTAGTCTTCGACTGCCACGATAATAGGGATGTGAGCCGTTTCTACAGTTGGATATGCCCATCAAACGTGCCCGAGACGCAGCAGCAATCAAAAGGATGGGAGGCGAGGTCAGCTTTTGAGAGCTGGCAACGGACATCGCCCTATCTTCTTCCAATCTCCGGTGACCCCTCGCAGGTTATGGGCCACAACGACGCTTATCTACTTCCCTTCATGCCTTCCTTACCCTACCACTTCCAGCTATATATACGTGCCCTTAGCCCTCACACTTCTCCCATCCCCATCCCGTTCCATCCTTTGCTCCTTCGACAGAAGAAAGCAAGGAAGAGATGAGGATCTATTTTGGTCCTTCGATGTTTCTGCTTCTGTTTCTTGTCGTTCCGAACTTGGTTCAGTCCCAGATACTCTTCCAGGTAGAGATAAACAGATCCATTTGTTGCCTTTATCCTTGATCGCGTTTACAGTAAGAGAAACGAATACGTTGCAGGGCTTCAACTGGGAGTCGTGGAGGCAGCAAGGCGGCTGGTATAACTTCTTGAAAGACAAAGTCTCTGATATAGCCAACGCTGGAGTCACCCACGTATGGCTGCCTCCGCCCTCACACTCTGTCGGCGTTCAAGGTCGTTCCGTGATTCGTATTTGCCGTCGTGATCACTATCACATGTTGACCGAGTCGGACTCGGTCTAAACTATTCTGAGACTTCTCCTCTCAGGTTATATGCCGGGGCGGCTCTACGACTTGGGTGCTTCCAAGTATGGGAATCAGGATGAGTTGAAGGCGCTGATCGGCGCTTTCCACGACAAGGGAGTCAAATGCGTGGCCGACATCGTCATCAACCATCGTTGCGCAGACAAGCAAGACGGGAGAGGCATATGGTGCATCTTCGAAGGCGGAACCGATGATGCCCGCCTCGACTGGGGTCCACACATGATCTGTAGGGACGACACACAGTACTCCGACGGCACCGGCAACCTCGACACCGGCGAGGGCTTTGCGGCGGCTCCCGACATCGACCACCTCAACACGCAGGTCCAGCGTGAGCTCACGGACTGGCTGAACTGGCTCAAGACTGACATCGGCTTCGACGGGTGGAGGCTCGACTTTGCCAAGGGTTACTCCTCGAGCATCGCCAAGATCTACGTCGAACAGACGCAGCCAAACTTCGTGGTGGCTGAGATCTGGAGTTCATTAGCTTACGGAAACGATGGGAAGCCAGCATACGATCAGAACGGCAACCGCCAAGAGCTGGTTAATTGGGTTCAGCAGGTCGGAGGCCCAGCGACGGCCTTCGATTTCACCACAAAGGGAATACTACAAGCTGCCGTGGAAGGTGAACTGTGGAGGATGCGTGATTCCCAGGGGAAGGCGCCCGGCATGATGGGGTGGTGGCCGGAGAAGGCTGTCACCTTCGTCGACAACCACGATACCGGCTCGACGCAAAGGTTGTGGCCTTTTCCTTCTGATAAGGTCATGCAAGGCTACGCTTATATACTCACTCATCCGGGCGTCCCTTCCATCGTAAGTATGCTTCTGCACAACATTCGATTCAAATGGTATCACAGCATGAGGATTATATATATGTTCGTGCGTGCAGTTCTACGACCACATGTTCGACTGGGGATTGAAGGAGGCGATAACTCAGTTGGCTGAAACCAGAACACGAAATGGAATTCATTCGGGTAGCGCTCTCAACATTCTGGCCTCTGATGCTGACCTCTACATGGCAATGATCGATGGGAAGATTCTGACAAAGCTAGGCTCGAGATACGACGTGGGGAATCTCGTTCCTTCCAACTTCCACGTCGTTGCCTCTGGTAATGACTACTGCGTGTGGGAGAAGAGATGAAGACGATGATGATGAATCATGGAAGAGAGTTTTCGCTTCTCTTTCGTTCACGTTTCTCGTCTGTGTTGTAAGACCTCGGTATGAATGAGGTCATGAAGCTTTTCCCTACTTGGCCGTGAGGCAGCAGAATAAGTGTTTCCTGGTAAGGACTGTCGTAATCTATTCGACCAATAAAAGGCAAATTATTGATCCGTATGGATCGATCCAAGTGAAATAATCGAGTTCCATGGTGTTAATCTCCAAATATGTTACGGTAATTATCATGAGATACGGAAAATGGGGACACTGTTCACTGTGAAGTTTAGCTAACCCCATATATTGATTGACTCTCCAAACATGGAAAGATGAAAAGAAAATAAATGAAGAAGGATGTGTTTTGCATGTGGAGAAGTAGAAACTCATTCATGGTATGGAAACTACCGACAATCTCACCCGAAACCTAAGGCAAGAAAATTGTATGTGATAATTGAATCATCAAAAATCTTTGCAAGCCTTACATTTGGTACTCTTGCGCAGCACTTGATCTGCCGAATCTTATCGAGTGTAACACATTTCCAATTGACTGACCATGACAAATAATATTGGAGCAGGACAGGAAGATGCATCACATACTAATTAATGGAATTGTGGAAAAGGCATGCAACTTAAGTCTGCAACAGCAACACATCCACTGTAGTGAAATGGCCAAAGTGTATTCCATGTCAGTTTCAAGAACAAAATAGTTATTCTAATATTCTTCGAGTAGTGACTCCACAAATGCTATAAGGGTTGTTGAACATATGCCCAATTTTTTCAAATGATATCCATCACACTATAATTAAGTACTCCGAGGGATTTTTTTAATTAAATTGTGTAATATGAGATATTTTTCACATGCCATCTTTTAGTGAAATCGTCAGAGTTCATTAAATTATGTCTAATATTTTGAGATTTTTCATTGTCAGAAAATCTTTATCAAGAAAAAAATTGATTTTCTTTTGTGCTCATCTTTTTTAATTCAGAAAGAAGTATATACCATCACATTCAAAACATCTCAAAGATGTGAGTTCCATGAACAAGATTGTGATCCTGGAACATGTTTCTAGAAACAAAAACAACTTCTTTTTGTTTGTGTTTTTACAAAGGTCCGGAGTTTTGTAGCACTCGCATGGACATTGCAAACAAAAACATACAGTAAATGCTATCATACGAGCTTGCATGGGTGACGTCGGTCCTCCTCGAAAACCCCTTTGTCCTAACGCTGCCCAATGCATCACACCAATTCCCCAGAAGCCTCATCCATTCATTCCTCCTCAACTCACTCTTTCTCTCTCTCTCTCTCTCTCTCTCTCTCAGAACACACACACACACATATATATGTACATAGATATATACATATATATATATATATATGTGATTTAGCATCTGAAACTAATCTGTGTTGTATACTGTTTACTATGTATAAAAAGCATCAGTAATGTATATGATGACAACAAAAGCTTGAGCTCCCATAAATTTGTTGGCCAACTATAATGGGGTATTTATCATGAGAGTGGGACCAAACCTGTACCTCGCCAGTTGCCACGCCTGCTCAGCATCTGTTTCTACCATTACCATGGAAACAAAAGCATGGCTTCACACACACACACACACTCTCTCTCTCTCTCTGGTGTTTCTTGTTGGACTATGAAGTGAAGACATCGAAGTGACCAAGAAATCTTGGAAGCGAGAAAGTGGCTTCTTGTTCGTTAAAATCACACTATAGCATCTCCATTTCATGAACAGTACTGCGTGAGAATAGCATTTATGAGACCCTATATAAAATCCAAAGCTTATTAAGCTCTGCCGGTTGTGTTTTGCTCCTTTTTCATCCGAAAAGAGTTTTGAAATCACGAAGAAAAGGAGGAAGAGAACTAAAGTCTTCCCATTATCCCTCTGACTCCCATCGGCAAATGATCTCATCATTAGTGCTCATGAAAGCAAATGTTTCAAGGAAGAAAGCTGTGTTGCAAGAGATATGAAGGTCCAGTCTTTTCAGTCTATTTGAAACAGAAAGTAATCTTCCAACCTTACGAGAACAAAAAGGAAAAAGATTGAACCGAGGAAGGCTTACCCTCAGAAACATGAAGCTCATCAGGAGAGCAGCTGTTGGTTGAGAGGAATGAAGCCTGGTCCGAGTTCAAATAGCTCATCCCACCATGCATGCATGTGCGCCACATGACCTCGAGCCAGACAACATTCCCCTTAACCTAACCTCAACAGAAGTTGGAGTCCTACGCAAGAAGAAGAAGAAGCCATAGGGAGAGAGAGAGAGAGAGAGAGAGAGAGAGAGAGAGAGAGAGAGAGAGAGAGAAGGGATTAGGGAGAGTCGAAAGTGAGTGTATGGTTTTGAAGAGGTGGGAGAGAGAACGGGGACGACTAGCCGTACTTATTCCACAATTAAATATCAATGCCATTTGGCAATAACTGCGCTACTCACTCACCATTAAACATCAATGCCGCTGCTTCCTCTCCCGTGTTCTTTACTTCTCACTCCCTCTAGATTTGCACCTGATACATCGTTTTTCTTTCATTTCCCAGGAAGCTATATATGGGCTGTTCTCAGCTTATGTTGGCAGGTGGTACCTATGCTGCATGCTCTTTCCCCATAACCCGACAAGTGCCTGTAACCCTACGCTCCTCCCAAACCTTTCATCATTGCCTTATTATTTGTTTCCTCGCCCATCCCACCCGCCACACGTACGCTTCCTTCACTCCTCCTCCGCTGATCTCAGGGTACTGTGGGTTGGTTTGTTTAGGGCTTCAGGTCTGTGACGCTTAAAAGTAAATGCATTGTTGCCAATCTTCGCAAGGATAGATGGACAGGTAAGATTGCGATACCGGCATCATGAAGAATCCGACGGCGGACGTGAAGGGGGGAAAGCGACACGAGCAACAGACGCCGTACGATCGCCGAGATGTAGGGCCTCACGTCGCTTGGTCGCATGTGGGTGACAGGCCCATGTGGGCCGCACGTGGACTCGACACTGCCCTCCCGACGCGGCAATTATGGGCTCATGATGATCGTGTCGCTGGGTGGGGTCCGTCCGGGTTCGGTCGGAACGACCTCTCCACGTGGACGACGGCACAGGGAAGGAGGGGACGGGGAACCATTACAATGATTTATATGTCGCTGTTACGTTTTTTGGGCACGATAGACACAATGTAGATGTCACCCGTTATTTTCCATCGTTATGTAATGACATAAGCACGCATCTTAAGGCATCGGAATGATATATAGCCGATATTTACCTATTCAATGGAGTACCAAATATCAAAATGTATAGTTCCATACCTACACATATATTGATTATTTTATTTATGATATTATTAGAAAAAAATATCATTGACATCTTGATTAATTCGATGTTATTCGGACTCATATATGTAGGGTTGTCTAAGGTGTCTCCGAGATGAAAATGATGAACTCCTAACATATCACTTACATGAAGACTAAAGTCGAGAGAGGTTTTCCAATCCGATCTCTCTAATGTCTAAGTAACCCAATGTGTATGAGTGCAAGTTCGAATAATTATTCTTTCTTTCTTTTTTTAAATTAAAACGAGCGTTTATACTTAATCGTAAAGAGTAAGAATGAACCTGACATATTGGATGATTATCTTTTTTATCATAAAAAAAATTTATGATTATTTTTTATCAGAAAGCTTGTAATTATTTTTCTTGTTATAAATGATAAAAAATCTAATTTTCTCTTTTTTCTTTGCGCATCATGCAACCATGACATGTTAGATGATTAATCAATAATATATCTCCTATCAAATATTATATTTATATCATTGTTAGGTAATTAAAATAAGTGCTGACGAATGTTTCAAACATTTTTGACTGAAAAGTATCTAACAAGAGTCTAGCATTACCATTTAATATTAGATTGTGAGGTGAAAATTATTAGGTGAAATTTCAGGGACGTTGACCAAAATTCTGCAATTTCGTATGAAATCTCGAGTCAAATGGGAACATTCCACATGATGTTGAGATTACAAAAATTCCTTTTGAGCTTAGCTAAAAATCCCACTGTTTCACATAATACACATTTATGCAAACCGAAATCGTAGGGCAAAATAAATACAACTGAATATCTCAGATGCAAACTTGGAATGGAAGATCACATAAATCAAACAAGAAATGATTTTGCTTGATTGATCCCCTTCACCACAAACATGTATGTATATTTTGGTCCAGTATTTGATAGAAGAGGGTGAAATTCAAATGCAGAAACGAGAGAATTGACTGACATATAACATGTACTTCAGTGTTCTAACATTTAAAATGAAACCATAGATTTCAAGTCAAATCTTTCTCCATCTGAATCAAATTTAGTTCACTGGGGGGTTCCGTGCTCGTTTCCTGCCACCCTGACTGAAGTTAACAGTAGAGACCAACTTTGCAGCCAAAGAAGATACAAAATCTGCAGTTTCAGAGAGCTCTTTCTTCATTCCTGAAACCGTGGACTCCATGAATTCTTTGTACTCTGACACAGCATCAATCAGAGCCAACAGTTCACTTGCACACAACTGAGTTTCTTCGTCACTCTCTTTGGTTGTAATCTGTAGCTCATTCTCAGAGTTCTAAAAAAATGCACAAAGGCAATTGATGTGTTATAATGGAAGAAACATAAATATCTAATTAGCTTTTGTGTCTAAAAAAGTATCAGGAGAGCCAACAAATCTACCTTTAAAAATTCTTCTGCCTCCTTTTCAATGATACTCAACTGATGTTCCTTATTCATGAACTCCCCTTTTATTTTCTCAGCTTCAGCAGCACATTTAGATGCATATTCTTCAGCTTCATTCTTCAAGAAAGTCAGGCGAGCCTCAGCCTAGAAAAGGCGCACAGAGTTATCACATAAAGCAGAAATGATAGATTGACTCGTAGGCATGTAGAGTTATTATGCAAGGGAATCATCATGATTCTGAAGGCATGGGTTACACAGAGCTTGGAACTGGATTGGTGAAATAAGCATCCCAAGGTGCCCAGCAACATCCGCTGCATCATACATAACTTCCAACATATAAAAATCTTCTGACCAAATTAAGGATTAATGTTAAGGCCAAAATAGATCCAAAACAGCAGCAGCTTCCATCAGTTCTGTCCAAATTCATCAGTCCAATTTAGGTTCGATTTCTGCCAAACCCACCCAGTTTCAGTTGACATGATTTAGCTTAAAACAATTTATGATTATTTTCTGAGATATGTTCTAATATCATGGACCATCAGAAGTAAGCTTGAATGTAATTGGTTTCAAATGTCTATCAAATGAAAATGGATGTCTTCATTCATGAACAACATTTATATTCTCAGTATTTTCTTTCTGATTGGACCAAGATTCCAAGTTTCAACATAAAAAATCCAGTATAGGCAAACAAATGAGAGATTACTAATTCAACTACTTGCATATTCTGAATGAAGATTTTATAATAAAAAAATCTTGAATATTGACACATGCATTTGAAAATTGAAGGGAATACTTGAAGAGTATTATTATGCCATTTTCACCCAAACCATGATATAAAGAAAATCACTAAAAAATATTTAGACATTGTCTAATATTTTGGATCCAATCTCCTAAACCACAAACAGATCAAAATATCCATAACTGCTAAAAGATATGTCAAAAGTTGAACCAAACCATATACAAAAAGTCAGGCATTTTACGAGATGAGTTTGAATCATGTTCCTCAGAGCTTTTCCTCGGAATCAAGAAATCCAATAAATAAAAAATCAAACAAAAAAATTTAAAAGAGGAAAGGTGTATTCCATTTCTTTCATAGTTCAAGCATCAAATTTTCAACCTTGTCGAGGAAGAATTTCATGACCGAGAAATAAGAATAAATTTACAAAACAAAATAAGTAATTTACCGGCCAGATTTTTATTCTTCAATCTTTAAACTCAGCAAGAAATTAAATATCATCCATACCAGTGTATCCAGATCGATATTTTCCTGTCTGCAACCAACTGGGTTATGGACTGGGCACTTCTCATTTAGTTCGGTTCTACATATGTTGTACCATCTGGTAAGCTCATTGTGCCGGACTTACTGAGCAGTAAATAGTCTGATACAGAACTCTACCAGCCAGTAAGCTTACTGCCCAATACTTCTAATCTAATTTTCCTTCTATTTTAAAGGTTGTGAGTCACAACAATATATCATTTTCTTTTCTTATTTCTAGTTTCTCATTCTCATGCTCTCACCTTTTTCACATGCTCTCTCTTATTTTCTTTCACGTACTCTTTTATCCCCTCCACCACCACCTTCTACTCTTCCTGCAGCATCACGCCACCATCTCCTCTCCCCTGCCACATCACCACTGTCTGCTTCTTGTCAAGACTGTTATTTTCTCCTCCTACTACTGGTACGCTTCTTTCTCTACTCCTCTTTTAGCTAGGCCTCCTCCTTCTCCTCCTGCTCTAGTCCTACTCTTCTCCTCCTCCTGCACTTGGATCTGCTAACATATACACATGAGAATATAGCAAGTGCAATAAAGTGGCAAATTGACCTTTCCCCATATTCCATGACAATGAGAGCCAACATTTGTTCTTTTTTGAACCAAAGGACCATCTTAAACTTCCTTTCACCTAGAAATGTGTAGGCATTGGAAATGATAAAGAAACAAGCAACTCTTGCTCCTGATTATTTACATGAGAAGAGGTGAGCAAACTATTAGTCTTGGATTCAGAAATTTTTCTCTAAGGTATATATTAGAAAAAGCAATGCTTATCAGAACAACACTAAACCAAAAAAAATATCACCGACTAATAACAACAAACTCCCACTGGATGAGGCATTGTTAGCAAAGAGAGAGAGACACATGGAGATACTTAAATTGTAATAAAGTAAAATAAGAACCTCGTCTATTTTGGCCTGAAAAGATGCAAGATTGTTCCTTTTCTCCTCAAGTATTTTAGCATTTTCTTGTGATTGTTCTTGTAAAGTAATTGACTCCTCCAACTTTGAGACTGATATTTTCTTCGTGTCCTCAGAAAGGGCAACAAGTGCAGGTTTTAGGATACTCTTGTAATTAATCCCCAAGACCTCAGCTGGTGAAGAACCTTTAGAATTTAGCACATACTGAAAATCAATCCCAAGCTTTAACCTGAGAAGTGAGTAGAAGAACACTTGATCATCTTTCAAAATTAACAACAAAGAAAAACATTCATAGTAATACAGACATCACTCGACTGAAGCTACAATCAAGCATGTACGAGTCAATCTAGAACAAGTAGTTTTGTTCTACTTGGTTTAGTCTTTTTATATGCATTAGGATATTTAAGGTTTTTTGACATGACCTAACTCATTGCAATTTTGCAATTTCTAACCTACTCTACGTTCAAAGGACAAAAGGTCTATTAGATAGCATGAATAGCAAAGACCACAAATATGATTATTTCATTCAATCTATGTTCTTGAATAACCTAACAATACATCTTCCAGCATAGCAATAACACATCTGTCTAACACCATGATCAAAGTATACATCAGTGATGCGTACCGATAAGACTGAGACACTCAGCTGCAGCTAACCTTATGATCTTGGAGATTTTGATACCTGAATAATGTACTTGACGAGTTTTAAATCTATCATACACATCAATTCCCTACATATTTTTTTCATGCTACAAAAATGAATCACATGGTCATGATCAGTTTAGTCCATATTGAAAACAGTTCCTCAAGTATGCATCATCGATATCAAGATGGTTGTCAACAAAGAATATTTTCAAATTTTATCAATGAAATGGTACATCTAGCAAAGCTAACCAATATATTTGAATCATGTATCTAAAGCATTCAACAAAATGATCTGTACAGACAGGGAGTAGACCCCTGAAACTATTCATTTTTCTAACCTGATTTTATATGGAGGATTTCGATCTTGAGCTGTGACAGCCTTATGGGGTGTGATATCACTTGATATAATTTGAATAAGGCCATGATGTTGAAGATAAAAACAGGTACATCAAATTGGAAAATGAACATGACCCAAATGGCAGAATAATTTGTCCAACAATCAATCTAGTCAACATAATATATAGGTTCAGTTTAATTTAATCCAAAACAAACAAATGATTCAGCAAAATAAAAAATATCAAATATACGAATGATCTTACATGAAAACTACAGTTTAGTAGATGGTATGAAAGGACTCCTAAAGAAACTTACATGGCATCAGAATCATTGAAATAAGATGCCAAACCAAGCAGATTACTGAACAATGGCTTTTACAGCTTATTACTGGTTAAATGCATAAAAGAATCATGACAGCAAAATTGAGTGGCTGGATTATGAACTAGATCAAGAAGAAAGAGGAGTACCTTCTCACAGCCTGATTACACTGTTCCAAGAGTACCTCAGTTTCATGGATCTTCCTACTGACAGTTTCCTCGAGTTCCCATGCCTTCTCCTCCAATGCATTTCTCCCTATCTCTGCATCTGCAATGTCCCTCTCAACTGCCTGCATCTCCCTTTTCATCCTCTCCACATCACGCACGTTCACAGCCTGTGTATCGATCCTCCTTTGCAGTTCTTCATTCTCCTCGCACAGCCTCTTGCTCTCCTTCTCCTTGGCCTCCAGCTCCTTCTCCCACTCTCCCAGCGCAGACTCCATCGCAGCCACCTTCCCGCCCCAAGAGTCCACCACCGCCTGGAACTTCTTGACATCCTCCACCAGCATGCCCTTCTCCCGCTCGAGGGCCTCCTTCTTCGATGGCTCCGCTTGCAGAGCTTGGAGCTTGGCCTCGAGCTCGGTGGCCTCTTTCTCAAGGGCATCAATGGCTGCAGCGGTGTTGGCGGCCTGGTGCTGGGCCTTGCCGAGGTACTCCTCATCGAGCTCCTCCACGGCGTCATCCTCGCCGCTGATGAAGAGGGAATAGCTGCGGGTGACGAAGAGGAGGAGGTCGTTGGGTTGATCCTGCTGAGGTGACGATGAGACGGCGAGGTGGTCGGAAACGCGGGCAAGCTGGATGAGCCAGTAGAGGACGGAGAGGAGGTGAGGCCAGGCGTGGGGGGTGCCGGGGGCCTTGAGAGCGGAGCGATTGAGCTTGAGGGGGCAATGGAGGTTGCGGAGGAGGGCGGGAAGGTCGTCGTCTAGGTCGTCGAGGGGCCAGTCCATGCGAGCGAGGATGAAGCGGAGCGCTTCGGTGATGTCGCGGGCGGCGGGGAGCGGCGGTCTGAGGGAGACCGGGGCGGAATGGGAGGTGAGGAAGGCGTTGACGGCACGGAGGGCGGAGGACTGGGCGGAGCGGTCAGTCAGGAGGGCAGAGGCCGGGCGGCCACCCGCGGAGGAGGGGCGGCCGCTGCAGAGGCTGGCATCGGAGTCGCGGCCGCCGGCGACCGAAGCGAAGTCGAAGTGACGGGCCACGTCGAAGGGCGACGGAAGGGGCGCTGCCCTGTCTGGGGGGCCGGTGGAGGCCTTGGTGTACCGCCGACGAACACCGCGGCCTCCTCCTGCTGCTGCTCCTCCTCGCATCCCTAATCTTGCAGTTTCCCGCTTCCGGTCGAACATTTCTTCGAACGCGATTTAAAGTAGAAAGATGCAACCCCAAACGACCACAGTACGAGGCGCCTCTTACAAGCCCGGCCCAAATGCTTTAAAGAATATGGATCATATTTAATTCCAAAATTGCACTTATGTAAAATAAAATTGCATACAATTAAATGTTGCACTCGTGCAATTATTGGAAATAAAATGTTCATATCAAATTCTTGTAATTTCTTTCCAATAAAACATAATGCATCTGAGAGATACCCTTTATCTCATATGTATACTTAGTACATTTGTCATCCCTGAAGCGTAGTTGTCTTTCATGGACTTGATGATATACCTACCTTCACAGGTTTTGTGGGTACGTCCAAGAGGATTTGATACACCGACATAAACAGAAATTACAATTGACGGAGGTTTTAACCTTGTTGGGTTTAGATGCATACAAGACGGTATACGTCTAATTAGATGTAGTAATAGGAGAGGCCCATCAGCTAAGACATATAAATACCATTAAATTTCTTCATATATCTTTTAATAAAATCCAAGAATGCATAATTACCATTTATCGGATGTTTGGCAGCTCCTTTCATCCATATTTCTGCATCTCATGCGTGTTTTCTGCACAGATGACCGCCTGACAACTTCATATACAACTGCTGTGAAAACCGTTCACAATGTCTCTAATGAGTTCCGCTTCCATGCGGATGACACCCTTACACTCGTTTTGTTGGCTGCAATAGAACTGCTGCAACCTCAAGAGCAGCACCATTATGCAGCAACAACGTACATTAGTCATCTGTAGCACTGACAATTATCTTCGGATCATGGCCCCAGAGCTTCAGCTCGTAGCGAAGGAGGTCAAGCATCTCATATATGTCATCAGACTGCGGGTGTGACCCATCTCCAGCTACAAACTCATGGATCTCGCAACCGATCTCGATGCTGCTACACCCTGGTGTCTTTGTCACTCCGATGGCCTTCATCTTGCTCCGGATTGCACCGACGCCGTCCCACTGCCCATCCGCAGCATAAATATTTGACAGGAGCACGTAATTGGAGTCACATTCTGGCTCTAATTGCAGAAGGTATGCTGTCACTCTCTCTGCTAGTTGGATATCCCCGTGCACCCTGCAAGCAGCCAGAAGTGAGCTCAAGACTACCTCATTTGGCCGGAAAGGCATGCTCTCGATCGTGCTCACGGCTTCCTCCAACCTCCCAGCCCGGCTGAGTAGATCCACCAAGCAACCGAAGTGCTCAACTCTCGGTGGCAACTTGTAGTGTTCCCTCATCAGATCGTAAAACTTCAGGCCTTCATGTACCAAACCAGCATGACTACAGGCGGTAAGCACACCTGTGAAGCTCACTCCATCGGGCTCGAATCCCTCACTCCGCATCATCTTGAAATGCTCAATAGCCTCATGGCAGCAACCATTCACTGCAAATCCAACAACAATGGAATTCCAAGATACCAGTGTTCTCTTGCACATTCTTTCGAACAGCTGGTGAGCGAAACTGACACGGCCGCACCTTGAGTACATGTCGATGAGGGAATTGGCCAGCCGAACATTGTTCGAGAGGCCATGGTTCTTGACGTACCGATGCACCCAAAGCCCATGGTTGAGAGCTCCCAGGCTAGTGCAAGCCGCAATGACTGCTAGGATCGTCACGTAATCTGCATCGATCCTGTTGAGCTGCATCGCTCGAAAACAATCCAATGCCTCCTCGACAAGACCATTCTTGACGCACCCGTCAATCATCACTGTCCAAGATACCTTATCTTTCCTCGGCATTCTGTTGAACCAAGACAAGGCTTGGTCGACGTCCCCAGCCCGCATGTACCCAGCGATCATGGTGTTGAAGGAGACCGTGTTCTTAACGGGCATTCGGTCGAACACCTCGCCAGCGAGGTCTGCCCGGCCGCACTTGGCATACATATCGACGAGGGCGGTGGAGAAAACGACGACTTCCTCAGGGGCAGCGTCCGGGCGCCTTCGCTTGAGGGACTGAGCGTGAATGGCGCACCCAAGGGGAAGGGCGGAGGGGTAGGATGGGAAGTCAGCGCAGGCGGAGAGGAGGGCGACGAGGGTGACGTTGTTGGGGTTGACGCCTGCAGAGAGCATGTCTCCAAAGGCGCAGGCAGCGTCGGACAGGCGGCCGCGTCGGGCTTGGCGAGCGATGGCAGCGGTCCATGAGACGACATCCCGCGCGGAACAATGCTCGATAGAAGAGGAGAGTTTTGGGAGAGTGGTGGAGGAAAGGTGTCGTCGGGGAAGAGGGCGAGTGTGTGGTTGGGGCCGCCGCGGCGGCGGTGAAGGAACGGGAGGGAGTTGAGTGAGAGTTTGAGCGGCCATCTTGCGTCTACAAGATGACAGCTACATTGCTGAGTTCACAGATTGCTTGTGACTTGAAACCCCATCATCCAAGCCACTCTACCCTCGTGGTAAAGCCACGAAGGGTATTCATCCCATTTCTGCTATTAATCTCAACCGCCCATCTCATATGATCAAATCAACCATCTGAGATGGACGGCTTTCGAGCGACCATTACAACTAAGTCCACTAAGCAAGCACAAAAACCAACGGCTACGATCTCAGAAGCATATTAAAAACCAGGGGCAAGCGATGCGCAACATAGGAGCATTCGAAAACCAAAATGATCTATGTATACATGTAGGATTTAAGTTGCTCATACCAGCAGAATTCAAGGACAATTAGTTATTTAAATACCATGATATAACTAAGTAGTTTCAATAAAATAATATATATTTGTTTGTAATATGTACCTCTGTGAAATATGAATTTGATTACACTAAATGCATATCGTTGCCATTTCCTCTCAACTACAATTGATAATATCACCACAACTCATATAATAGACATGAGTCCTGTACCAATAAGTGTAGGTTGATATATTTTCCGCCGGACCAAAAAATAATTACTTAGGCAAGTAAATGATTCTTCTACATTGACAAAAAATGTATATAGAAAAAGCCTTGATAGAAACAAAAACAGTCAGATGACTAGACCGTACGATGGAAAAAGCAAATTTCCATTAATTATAAAGGCACGTTTTTTCAAATTAATCCATTTCCCAGGACGATTTCATTATGCAAAAATAGAACACTGTGGAGAAAGCCTTAAAAGTTCACATGCCATAGCTCCATAGACTCATGCAATTATAACCTTATTATGCATTTTCAAATTCATTTCAGCAGTTCAAGGCAAAAGAACTCATTGATCCTTTCAACCAACCTCGTCGTCGAACAACTCATTTCAAGTATAAATATCGATGAGAAATCCACTTCAGAAACTCAGTCTTCATGAATCTGCAACAGAAGCTGCTGCAATGCAGATTTGCCGGCACAATCTTCAACAGCCTCTGTTTCTCATACTGATAAAAAAAAAAAGGATGGGAAAGAGTTGCAACATAAGCAGTCGGATATAGAACAATGATAATAACGACCACATAGATGTGAAAGAAGTTACCTTCTTAAGAAAGGCATCAATCTCCTACTTCGTTAGAGCTTCCTCCCCAGCATATTTATCCCATCCAAGAGACTGTAAGAAGGCTTCTTCTTCTGGGTCAACAGCAATGTCCAAATAACTAGTTTCTCCATTACCAGCATGAGATCTCCGAGACTCATCAGAGGCACAATGATCTCTGTTCAAACAATTTCTGTTATCTGTTAAATGGTCCAAACCAGATGCTGACAGAAAGCTGTTCTTTCCCATACGGACAAGGGAAACGATTTGAAGGTTCTCAGCTTCTGGCATCTCCAAGCTTGATGTGGTTTCAATAGAAGTTGGCTCTGAAATACTACCTGAACTAGTCCATGATTTCTTCCTTAGTAAATTAAAGAAATCATTCCTATTCTGGGCTTGAGACAGGAGTTTTCTTTCCCCAAATGAGTCATGAACCAAGGCACCATTCTTGTTGTCATCTTTAAGCTTTTGGTAAGTTGGGCTCTTCAAAAGAAGTACTGCACCAGATGGAACAAGGCCAATGGAGTTCATTACTTTTCCGATACCTGGGCCATCTTTTGCAGTGGGGTAGATGCCATTCTTCTCTCGGTTGAGTTTGAAAGTTTCCCCATGGAGATATCTTTGTATTGTCAGATCTGGTTGGCTGTCGGACATTATGGTTTACATGTGACAGCTGGCTGATCTTAGTAACAGAGGTAAAGTTTCTGCCTCTTGCAACTTTTGATTGTCTTTTCTGATGAGTTGCAACTCTGAAAAGAGTACACTCTGATGAGAATATTTTTGAAATACAAATAATGCAAGAGTGAAACAAAAGGAACCAGAAAACCATTGGCTTCACAAACAGAAAATGTGGAAGAAGAAACAGAAGAACAAGATGCACAGCCAACACTCTTTAACCACTCATAACAAAGATCTTTAGCTTATTAGCTGACCACATCCACGTTGCATCTCATGAGAACCATATAATAAGATACAAGGCTAATCTCCTGTAGAACAGGATAAAGTAATAAAATATGTACCCATTGCAGCTTAAATAACTTTCAAAATTCTTAGACTATGAACATGAACATTTCAGATTGTTTCTGGGGCCATGGTAGAAAACCTGGGTACAATATGTGTCTGATGCTTCTCAGATGGGTGTAAGATATTGAATTATCCAATTTTTCAAACAATTACTAAAGAATCATATACATGGAAATACTTGGAGATGCTTTGTGAATAAATAAGAACTTTCTTATTGAAAATAGTCTATAGAGATATGTTGTTTCATGACATTTGTATCAAACATTATACTATGCTTGATAAAATAATAATTGTATCTTATTTGTCTTATAGTTGTTTCTTTTTTACTTTCTCTATATTTTTTAGCATTATGTTAGCAAACCATTATATTAATGAACAGCTTAGCAATGCTTGTTAACTGCTAATTGTGTATCATGTTCTATAACTCAAACTCTGACCCTTAATATAAACATCAATTATTGTTAAAACATGAGATTGAATATTATTTTTGCAATTGATAGATATATCCATACAAATCAATTCTGGATTTGTTGGATGCTTGTCATATCTTTCTCAAATCAAACTATGGTCACAAATGACTGTTCAACTTGTTAGAGACTAATTCAAAGATAAGCTTAATTCTAAAACTTGATTTTTTAATGGGAGATAATTGAACATGGCAGAACTCAATTTGTTACAGCTGACTCCTTAATAAGCTCATGGACAAGATCATACTCTTGAACAAGCTCATTTATTCATTAAAACAAATCCACATCTTTATAAGTATGGATGGAAAAACTGCTTTCTCAAAAATAGGAACACAAAGTTCAATATGATAAAGCCCTTTTGAAAATAAGATCCAAAAACCAAATATGCTAAGATTCAAATGAAGATAACAGGTCTCATAAGTTAAGGCCTTATCTGTGGGGCTGTGAAGCACTTGTAAAAAAATGTGTGACAGGCCAAACTTGAACCAAAATTGAGCTTGCAAAAAATCATAAACTGAACTCAAAAGTCATTTCAAACTTGATTCGAGTTTCAAGCGAAGCTTGAGTTATCCTAATACAAGTCAAGCAGCCTGAATAGAGCATATTTCAGTTCTGCTCAATTGCAACACTGAATCAAACCAAAAAGAAAATAGACAAAATATGAGATTTTAAGATTTTCTTGTTGACATATTTGCATAATATGATATTTATTTTTTTTCAAGAATTTAACAATGTTTCAACTATGTTGTATAAGTATCCCATATCCATGTCTATGCCCCATAAAATACACAAGCCTATTTCCTTATCTTAGATATCTTGCCAAAGTTGCAACTACTGTTGACATTCTACAAAAATAACCCTCTTGCACTTAGCTTCTAGATTTCATCACCCAAAAAGTACATCTTGCCATTCAGATCATCAAAGGGCATAATTATCCTCTTACTACTTCTAATCAAGTTGTGTAAAAATGTATATTCAAACTCTACTTGGATCTCTTGCTTGTGTCAGTTTCTGACCAATGGACTCTCTAGGGTATATTACACCTGTAAACTACTTCTAAGAGATTATATATGAAAAACATAAATGTCAAATTGTCAGTATAAAACAAGTAGATTGACTACCCATTTCTATGGGCACTTCCATGCCATGTGCAAGAACACAACTTGAGTAAAGGGAAAAGAGAAGAAAAGTACAAAACTACTATAAAAAAGGAATGATCAAATCATCCTCCAAGATTATCAATTAGTTTGCATCATTGGTTGACGCCAGTGCTATCCCTCTCCTAGTTCCGAGGTATCCACAAAATATGGTTCAGTGAGCCAATAAACCCAACATTACCAAGAAGGTGGGTGGTGATTTTCATGTGTTGTATGTGCTTGTAGGTTCCACTTCAGTATGCTATTTCACATTTTTGTGTAACATAGATATGGAAACTGGAGACCAAAAGCCCGGAACCTTAGAATGATATCCTCTGGCTGCATGTGCTGCTTATCACTCTGACTAGAGGTTCAACTACCAATAAGATTGAGCAGACAACACGCAAACAATACTCTCGCTTTTTGGCAAGAACTTTTGCCTAAATTTGTGATGGTTGAACTTTCAGAGTAGTTTCCATGGTGTGACATCATTTTGTTTTTTGCAGTGAATTGTAACAACTGTACAAAAATCTCTTGTGCAACATTGATTGACTGAAAAGTCTTGCATCATGATGAGACTAGACTACAAACAAGAATTAATGCCCAGCATTACCACAGTCATGCTATACCTCATGATAACAAGCTTCTACAGAACTACCATTGACAACCAAATCAGATATTGTAAGGGAAGAACATAATCACCTAAAATATGCCACCAACATCCTCTCTAACTCAAGGACAATCAAATTCCATTTGGGCAATAATCTCATCTTGACCATAGAGAAACAGTACACCTATCAACATATGATTTCCTTCTCTATCAAAAAACATCATCTCTTGTTTCTATATGTATTTGAGAAATAATAATCATTGCTGAAGACCAGATAATAATGTTATCTGAAGACAGCATCCAACTTGCTTCAGAAAAAAAAAAAAAGATATAAATTCTTGTTTATCTTTAAATGATAAACTAAAAGGCACAACATTTGATGCGGCACAATAACACATGGCACGATATGCATCATACCAACTCAAGCCAGCACATGCTCAACATGAAATTCAAATATTATCAAATAAATCATAAATCATGGCATTAACTCCATAATTTCTGTTGCAGAGACCTTAAATATGCTCATCATGGATTGCAGCAAGTAGAGTCTGTCCAAAGATTGATAACGCTTGTAAAACAACTAAAAGAACACAAAAGCACAAATTACCTTCTATAACAGACCACTTCAATAACTGTTACGTGTTCCACTAATAAATTTGTTTTAAAACCTTGTCAACAAACTCTATCTCTTGTACTAAAAGATTTCCTACATATTACATCAAGGAGAAAATATCCACAATCTCGAAGTAGTTTTTTCTGTCTATATTATCAGACAAACTCTAGTCTTTGCCAGATTCCTACTTCTATAGCGGAAAAGAGGCATTGTTAGTCTTGATGAAAAAATTTAGTCCACCATGATTAAAGATGCCAACCAACTGACAATCTCCTACATGTCATGTTAATGTTCAACCTAAATTGCCAAACCAATATTTCAAAGTTTGAAATCACATAAAGTCCACCATTATATTTAAAAAAACAAAACTGAAAAATATGCAAATAAATCATGCTTTTATTGGAGCCTCATAACATGATGTGCACCGTCAAAAATGAGTTGTACCATGAAATATAATATACATTTAAACTGCCTTTACAAAATATTTTATCTAGGGCAGAATTAAAAAAACTCATAGACTAATGTTCGTGTTTACAGAACTTCACTGGATTCTCCATGCAGCACATAACATGGCCTAACTTAGAAAGTTAATCCACACTCATACCCTAATTTAAATGGTTGCTAGAACAAACACAGTATACTTTTATCAATCCAATTTACAAAAGATGCACAATGTTATCAGTGTAAAGGACAAATATTTAGCTAAATACTCTTATGGAGATTGTAATTAAGGTTAATCAGGAAGCTTAAGCTCAAGGTCAATAAGATAGATTAATCTTTAAGGAGATTCTTCTTATCAAAGAATTTTAACAATAAGAAAGACGAAAAGAAGCAATATATTCAATCATAGTGTCAATGTAGGAAAAAATATCTTGCCAAGAAAAAAAGGAAATTATCATACTGAAGCTTTAGATGTTGGAGGCATCACAGGTATTAATTGCTTGCATTTTCTAGGAGTAAGTTCCTCAATCCTCTGAGTGTCAACAGATAACTGCAGAGAAACCAATGCGAAGTTAACTAGATCTCCCTGATGAAAAAAGAAGCAACCACCATTCCATCCTATAGATTACCTGAGGAGTGTTAACAATTTGAGATGGTTCCTGAGCCAATGCCTCTGCTATGTTCAATCCTGCCATAGTGCTTCCCACCATGTATGCCTGACAAAAGGGAGCGGAGCAGCTTGTCAGATAGGTGAGAATGCAGTTCCATTAGTTTTAGTGATTTAAAAAGCGCTAGGCGCCAAAAGGCGTCAAGGTCCAAAAACGCCCGAGGCGCTAGGCGCTCGCCCGAGCGAAACGAGACGCTAAAATATAAAAATATATAATATAATTAATAAATATAATTATTTAAAATTTTAAATAAAAATATGCTATTAAATTAAGAAAATCAAAATAATATATTACTAATCTATTAACATTATTAAAAATTAATTATTTCAAAATTCAAATAAACTTAATATTAACAGTATAAGCCTGCTGACGGAGAAACGAGGAAGCGGTGGCGAGCGACGACAGCGGCGAGCGGCGACAACGGCAGCGAGAAAGGGAGCGGGAGCGGCGAGTAGCGGGAGGGCTCGCGGGAGGCGCGAGCAGCGGGAGGCGCAAGCAGCGGGAGGCGCGAGCAACGAGAGGCGCAAGCAGCGGGAGGTGCGAGCGACGAGCAGCGGGAGGCGTGAGCGGCGACAGAGGCAGCGTTTGCGAGCAGCGACAGTGGCGACAACGACAGCGTTTGCGAGCAGCGACAGCGGCGAGCGGCGAGATCAGGATCGGGATCGGGAGCGGCAGCGGCAGCGGGTTAGGGTTGGGTAAGGGTTATATCGGTTTAGTTGGTTCGATTGAACCAACTAACAACCGAACCAGGACCAAACCAGACCTAAAATCCTGGTTCGGTCGCCTTGGTTTACCCAAGCGCTCGCCCGAAGTGCCCAGCGCCTGGGCTCGGGCGAGCGCCCAGGCGGCGCCTGTTTGAAGCGCGCCGCCTGGGAGATTAGCGAGGCGCTCGGGCCTCGAGCTCGCCCAGGCGACGCATGTTTGAAGCGCGCCGCCTGGGAGATTAGCAAGGCGCTCGGGCCTCGCCTCGCCTCGCCCGAGTGCCTAGGCGAGGGCCCGAGTGCCTTTTGCAATCACTGATTAGTTTCAACTTTAAGTGGTACTTCTGCCAGAACTGAAGTTTCAATTATGATGGGAGAACGAAAAGGAAGACTCTGAACAGCAGTTCTAAGACCAGTAGGTGATGCACCACCTCCATCTGAAAAGCTCTGCTTCCCTTCAGCTCAAAGGGATGGAAAATCTTTCTCAAAGGCAATCTTGCAAATGCTACCAATTACACTTGCCCCAGAAGAACTGTTATTTGCACTACATCCAGGTCTTTTAGGCCAGGAGTCAACTTGCCTTCCTGCTATCATAGACTGGGAATGACTCAAGGCATCTTTTTCAGCCCTAACTCCAAGAGATGAATAATGGTGGTCAAGTCCAATGCCAACCAAAGACCAATTTTCCCTATCACAGTACTCAAAACCCTTCTCCTGATGTTTATCACGAGACCTGCGGAAACTACTGTAAGCCAGTGATTTACCATAGCTACCTTTATCATTATTTACATAACCATTAGAGCTCAAACTCCCTTGCAAATTCCTATCTTGGTCGCCAAGTAATATATTTCTTGAACCAATCTCAATAGCAATTTTATCTGTGAGAAACAAAAGTACATATTAGTAGAAAAATTTACCATACAATACCAGTACAAGAAAACAGCAAGACAAACAACAGTAAGACTCACTCAGAGTAATAAATACCCAAATGTTTGAAAGAGCTGGTTTGCAAGGCATTGTTGAAAGTGCCCCAGCTTGCTAATCTGTACCACTGTGGAACCAATGCTGGCTCACCTCGTTCCATTTTCAGTACAGACCATTATCTATATACAGCAAAAACCTTCTGACATCAACTCGTCAAATAAATGCTATTTCCTGTACAAAACATGCTCTCAGAGGCACTCCATCACACTATTTCCAGAAGAGGGTGATGCTTGCCGAAACTCCACGGCCATTGGTGCTAAATTAGCATAATCAAGAGCAAGATTTATTCTGCCAAGAACTCTAAACTGCATAGATACCCATCCGGGACAAACAGAATGCTTGAACTTCACACGCTTATATTGAGAGGATGAAGATTAACAGGTTTCAAACATCCACAGCATGGCGCTGAGACCAAATTCCAGGCAACAATGGCCCCCAAAAGACCATCAACTCGCTTCAAACTCAAAAAACACATAGGAAGAGAAGAGTTATAATGATCAAGAAGGAGCAATCATCCAAAAGGCGGTCAAAAACCCTAAAACGACAAGCGCCGACGTGAATCAAGAACCCTAGACTCGGAACGAAGGGACAAGAAAAAATGGGATTGAGGTCAAGAAAAAAAAGAGGGCAGAAATGCCCTCCGCTTCAAAATTACGGGTTACATTGCAATGAACTCGAACCCTACCTATCGATGCTGAGAGCAAAAATCCGATCGAAAAGAAGAAGTGCGCCAGTTGCGACGAGGAGTGGTTTTCCGCGAAATCTTGGTCAATTGCGCCGTCGAGGGGTCTTCTTGCGTGATCCACGCAAAGAAGAACAAGAGAAAACTTGTGATGGAAAGGAGGGCGGCACCCGCTTGGTCTTCTTCCGTGTTTCGCTCTCTCTCTCTCTCTCTCTCTCTCTCTCTCTCTCATCAAGGAAACGCTCGCTTTCTCCCGCAGTGCGTCGGTGCGTTTCTCGGAACGATGGTGGGAGGCCGGTGGGCGTGAACCAGCTTCGCTCGCCTTCTCTCGTTCGCTTGGCTCGCAGGCTTTGCTGCGGTTGCGGGTTCCTTCGGCTGGGGAGACCTACGATGGTGGTGATAGTGACGAGGAGTACCGACTCGATTAACTTAGCCTTCCGAGCTGTCATGCGGACTCGCGCTCCGGACTTCGATTGGAACAGACGGAATCGCGAAGGACGTGTGGCGGTGTGGGCATATGATACAGAAACCCAAGTGCACTTGAGTCGATCGATCGTGGCCGTCGATCAGGAGAGTTTCGTGTGTTGGGTCGGATCGGGTTAGTATGATACAGAAACCCAGTAAGGAGATCACCTGCCTCGTCGAAAGCACGGTTCAGGGTATCCCGCGCAAGGTCAGTGGACCCCGGAGTACCGTAGGGACAAATCAGCCCTGCAAATTTGACGGGTGATTCGGTCCGCCGAATTGCTCAAACTACAGCTTTGCATTAATCTATTTCATCTTTCTGCAAGCAGGAAATGCAGATCATGACATCACAAATACTACACGATTCTGTAGTCACAAAAGAGCAGTGGTTGATAATTCATTGAAGTTGCAACACAAATACCAGATGATTCTAAAGCAACAATAACCAGTGATTGATGAATTCATTAAAGTTACAACACAATATTAGATGTTAACAACAACACTAAATACTGTTACTGAACCTCTCGGATCGTCCTTCAATTTTGAGGAGTCCATTCTTCAGCTCTGCATACATTGATTCCATCTTTCAGAGAGCAGGAAATGTAGATCATGATAACGAAGTAGAAGACCCGTCAATAACTTGAGCACTGTTGATAAAAAGTTACGACACAAATACTAGATTTTAACTTAAACAACAACGCTAGATATTGTTCTCGAACTTCTACTTGACAATACACACAATTTCGCACTGAAGCAAATAAATCACTATAACAAACTCACTTGATAGTCATTATCAAAAAGCATCTTCGATAATGGCATTAACCGTTCCGTAAAACTTGGGATGCTACAACTTGGCAGAATCAAGTTTAGAACTCACAAGTATATTTCTGACATGTATCTCCCTCATCGCCAATAACTGAACTCCAGATATATCACTTCTAAAAGAAATTCAACTTCCAGTTATTATTTGAAGCAAACAGCAACAATGCAGGAAAAATCAGTAACATATTGCATACAACATTCATCATCTTATCAAGTAACCTGGAAATATTTGCTGCTTTGGATACTGCTTAGTGCCCACCTGATAACAACTGCAACTTTCACCATCATAGTAGATTTGTAGATCATGAAATAGGTATCCAGATTCTGTGCAGACCAACCCAGCCAAGTTGTCCATGATATTTGAGTATGCCATCCAATATTCCAAGGTCACATTGAGCAACAGTTAATTAATTGAAGTTACAACATAAATACCAGTAGTTACCAACACCAGCACCATAAGCACACTACTCAGCAGAAGTCTGAATCTTTCTACCATGCAAGATAAGGTTAATCAGGGAGTAAATGCAGGAAAACAAACTTCTCATGGACCATATATGTTTCCAAATGTCCTAGTCTTTGTACCCAATACCAGAACTCCAAAAAGCTAACTTCTCAGAAAAATGCACCTTCCATTCCTTAATTGAAGCAAATGGCAGCAAACCACTCAGTGTGGGAAGAATCAGCAGCAGGAGAATGTAGAATGCATATCGTCTTACCCAGTACGGCAACCTGACTGTGTTGGCCCCTTGGGTCACAGCGACGGGACCATAAAGAATATTGTGAAATGCAGATGGGAAAACATTGGCAAAGAAATGAAGCATACAGAGAACTTCCCAATAAATTAACCAATGGTAACCACTCCCACCTAATGTGTCTACACATAGCTTACCAGTAAAGCCACAAACAACTCCCAATAGCATAACCAAAAAAGTCACAGGCATAGTTGGACCTGACATTGCCGAGCGTTGAAAAACCAAGTAAGCAATCACTAAAATCATCAATATTCCAAAACACATGCGGGTCAGGACCACAAAATGACATCTCAGTGTTAGCCACCCTGAACTAAAAGACTGAACTGATTTCGGGATCCACCACGATCTGGACTCCTGGGACAACAAAGAAAAAAAAATCCGCTAAGCTTAAATATCCAAGAATACCAGCATTCAAATTAAGAACATCGAAATATTAAGACATACCTTAAGAGTGTAATTGCAGGCAGATGTCACCTCTGTGATGCGTTGTAAGGAATAAGTTGATGCTCCATAGAGAAGAAAGCCGCACATGATAATCAACCCAGTGACTAGGAGATCAATGCATGTCTTCAAGAGTTGTGCATGCCTTGTCTCCAGCATTTGATTCCTTAATTTCTCTTCTTTAAAGGAAGCCTTCGAGATACCCATCGATATCTTTATTTTCTCCAACAAATTTGCATCGGAACTAAGGGCTAATTGGGATTGCTTTAGTTTCAACTTTTCCATGACTAGACCTATCTCAACAGCCTTCAGGTCATTAGAGCGTGTCTGCTCAACAACAGATCTCTCATAAGTATCCAAAATAGAATGACTGAACCTATGATTAGATGTGCCGTGATAAATATTTGCAAGATGCTGATTTTCCTGCCCATAAGGAATAAGTTGATTGCTCATAGAACTCAATGGCATATTTTCTTGGAGATTTTCAACTTCACTGACAGGTTCAGGATTGGCTAAGTCAGGTGTATATTCACTACTACTGCATGTGAAAAAACTGCAATCAGTATTTTCTATAGATGCTTGTTAATCAGACATAGGGGTCTTCAATGTGCTCTGGAACGACTTATCAAAGTTTCTTATGAAATAGTCAAACTTATTGCCGTATATCTGTCCAAATAGAAAAATAATTATAGATCTCATGGAAAGTCATGTAAGATACTGATTTGAATTATATAAGGTTATTCTGAATAGCAACATGTTCGGTTTAAGGCAGACTTACATTTGTTATAGATTCTTTAACTGCTGAAGTACAAATCTGCACCAAAAGCATATTCATATCAGACAATTATAAAAACTCTGATAGTATGAAAACCATTTGTATGAATTTAAAAATGTACCATGGAAAAATGATTTATCTGTGACCTCCTTCCTGAGATGTTCTTGCCATTCAAATCTGAATCAGGAATTCATTCAAAATCTGAATCAAGGAATTCCTAACATCAACCAAATGGCCACTAACGTTCAAAAAAAAAAACAAGGGAAAAACACCCTAGTATTACATAATAAGATGCTAATATGGTTTAACATTAATGAAAATGATCATGGTTTCAATATTTTGATCTATTCCTGTGGCTACCAGTGATTTAAAAAGCGCTAGGCGCCAAGGTCCAAAAACACCCGAGGCGCTAGGCGCTCGCCCGAGCGAAGCGAGACGCTAAAATATAAAAATATATAATATATTAATAAATATAATTATTTAAAATTTAAATAAAAATATGCTATTAAATTTAAAAATCAAATAATATATGATTAATATATTACTAAATGTTAACATGGAAAAATGATTTATCTGTGACCTCCTTCCTGAGATGTCTTGGCCATTCAAAATCTGAATCAAGGAATTCTAACATCAACCAAATGGCCACTAACGTTCAAAAAAAAAAACAGGGAAAACACCCTAGTATACATAATAAGATGCTAATCTGGTTTAACATTTAATGAAAATGATCATGGTTTCAATATTTTGACTCTATTCCTGTGGTACCAGTGATTTAAAAAAGCGCTAGGCGCCAAGGTCCAAAAACACCCGAGGCGCTAGGCGCTCGCCCGAGCGAAGCGAGACGCTAAAATATAAAATATATAATATAATTACTAAATATACTTATTAAAATTTTAAATAAAATCTGCTATTAAATTTGTATTGAAAAATTATCATTTCAAATAAACTTAATAATATTACAGTATACAGTATACGTATACTATTAAAAGGAATGTAAAGGGGTGCTTGACTGCTGAGCCTACTAACTGAGAAAGACGAAGCGACAACATGCAGCGAGCGGTGACCGCGGCACAGAGCAACGAGCAGCGGGAGGCGCGAGCGGCGACAATAGCGAGCAGTGGGAGTGGGAGCAACGAGCAGCGGGAGGCGCGAGCGGCGACAATAGCGAGCAGTGGGAGTGGGAGCAACGAGCAGCGGGAGGCGCGAGCGGCGACAATAGCGAGCAGTGGGAGTGGGAGCAACGAGCAGCGGGAGGCGCGAGCGGCGACAATAGCGAGCAGTGGGAGTGGGAGCAACGAGCAGCGGGAGGCGCGAGCGGCGACAATAGCGAGCAGTGGGAGTGGGAGCAACGAGCAGCGGGAGGCGCGAGCGGCGACAATAGCGAGCAGTGGGAGTGGGAGCAACGAGCAGCGGGAGGCGCGAGCGGCGACAATAGCGAGCAGTGGGAGTGGGAGCAACGAGCAGCGGGAGGCGCGAGCGGCGACAATAGCGAGCAGTGGGAGTGGGAGCAACGAGCAGCGGGAGGCGCGAGCGGCGACAATAGCGAGCAGTGGGAGTGGGAGCAACGAGCAGCGACGAGCAGCGGGAGGCGCGAGCGGCGACAGCAGCAGCGTTTGCGAGCAGCGACAGTGGCGAGCAGCGGTAACGACGACACAGGAGGCGCGAGCGGCGACAGCGGCAGCGTTTGCGAGCAGCGACAACGGCGAGCAGCGGGATTCGGGATCGGCGAGGGTTAGGGTTCGGTGTCACTTATATCATTTTTAATTGGTTCAATTGAACCAACTAACCATCATAGACCGAACCAGACCTAAAATCCTTGTTCGGGTCGCCTTGGTTACCCAGGCGCTCGCCCAAAGCGCCCAACGCCTGGGCTCAGGCGAGCGCCCAGGCGGCGCCTGTTGAAGAGATTAGTGAGGCGCTCGGGCGAGGCGAGTCGAGCCTCGCCTCGCCTCGCCCGAGCGCCTAGGCAGGCCCGAGCGCCTTTTAAAATCACTGGTGGCCACTGAACATGCACTTGATTCACTATAATCACTCATAGCCAAAACTCTCTCCCAAGTTGAAGTTTTACTCATCATGCAATCAGCTTGGTAATCAAATGCAGCCACCATCTATAATAATTGTTAAAACTGATCAGGTAAAACAAAAAATAAATCTCCAAGATCAGGTGGCATATTCACCAACTAGAAGCCCAGACAGACAATAACTTCTATGTAATTATTCAATAAATGGCACTTAATTATTATACTAGGCAAGATCCTTCTAGAAATACTATGTGAACATGATCAATCACTTTTTCGATGAAAACAATCAATCATATCCTTTTGGTCTAAGAAACTTAACTAAAATTACTGATGCACATGCCATTCTTATTTTTTCAAATAATTGAGTACAAGTGATAAAATAAGAAAATTCACACAAGACTATGATCTTTGCTGACAATTAACTAAACATTTGCATATCAAAAGTTGAATCATATTTTTCTAGAATGTCATCAGCTTGGAAGCAAAAAAAGGGGCACTGTCTGGTAAATTTCCTCAAAAACATTTTCAGTTTTCTTTTAAAAGAAAAGATGAGCATAGCTTTTAGATATTTCAGTTCTTCTTTCTCTCCCTCTTTTGGCCATGCATCCCTCCAAATTCTGCCCATCTAGGTAATGTGTTGCTGCTGTTGGGTATTAGGAACGGGGCACAGATAGTGATTTTCGAGCTGACAGGTGTCCATCAGAAAGAGGTTCTGGGACCAGCAGGTGGGACTCCAAAATCTCCTTAATTTCTCCCTCATCCCCTGCCTCTCTCTCAAATTACTGTGGTAGTTGAAATTTTGTCTTAGAAATGTTCATGGTTCTTTGCTCTAAGGTAATTTTGATACTTTCTCCTCTTCAGATTCTCTATCAAACATAAGCCAGGTTTGCAATATAAAATGCTTTAGTAATGGCTTCTAGTATATTACACTGCTCTACGAGTTCAATGAAATGTTTCATTTAGGATTGCTTCTGATTATATTTAAGTACAGTCACAATATGATGTCAAGAGGTGCTCAGAAGCTTGCCTAGGCACCCAAGACAAGACAAGGTGAGGCTTGAGCACCTTGTAGGGTTGTACCATGGGCAAGGAATGTTTAAATTGCTCACCACCTAGGCAAGTGTATGAGTTAAGTTGAGGCTGGCACCCGCTGCTCGCCGATCCCCTCTCTGTGGCCAACACCTACTATCACCACCCACTTTATCCTCTTCTCTCCCTTGCCCTTTTTCTCTCACTTTTTCTCCTCTCCATTCTCTACAACTGTCATTGTCATGACCCTCTCTCTTCCTGCTTCTGATTATATTTAAGCACCAGTCACAATATGACGTCAAGAGGTGCTCAGATGCTCGCCAAGGCACTCAAGACAAGGCAAGGCGAGGCTTGAGAATGTTGTAGGCTTGTACCATTGGCAAGAAATGTTTAAATCGCTCACCACCTAGGCAAGTGCATGAGTTAAGTTGAGGCTGGTGCCCACTTCTCTCCTCTCCCCTCTCTGGCCAAACCTACTATCACCACCCACTTTGTCCTCTTCTCTCACTTGCCTCTTTTTCTCTCATTGTTTCTCCTCTCCATTCTCTACAACTGTCATTGTCATGACCCTCTCTCTTTCTACTTCTCTCACCTTCCTCCGCCTTCTAACTTCCCTCTTCTTCTCTTCCCTTACCCTCTACTACCAGTCCTTGTTTTAGTATCTCTTAGTTTTACTTTTATAAAGCATCTTATTTTACCCAAACAAGCGCCTAGTGCCTTGCATAAAGGGACCTTGACACCTCATAGTGCCTAGTGGTTTAGACAACATTACAGTTGGGATAACATATAAACTCAGATAGCCCAGAAGCTTCAAAGCTAGGATATGTACTATTCCCAAACAAGTCTTTGGTCTTGTACACTCCAAATGATTGGTCATGTGTTTACAAGAGTCGGCAAATAGACTACAAGTTTGACAAATGGGACCATGTAGTCTACTCCCCATATGATCCCTTTATTTTAATTATTTGCTAATTTCCTTAGTCTAATATGCATATTTTATCAAATGCCAACATATGATTCCATCAATTCCGTTAACAACAAAGAAAAAGAATGTAGCAAAACAATAGTAATTGAGATAAAATTATTTTCTGATCAGATTCAAAGACACGCATTTTGGCTTCTTCTACTTCTTATATCTTATTTACAGTAATTTTACTTATGTTATGTATGACTTAGCTGATTAGTAGGTAAACTAAGTCCAAGGATATGGATGAAAATTTGATATGTTTGGTGATCTAATCTGAGAAAACCCTTGTTTGCTTTATCCTTTCTAAGTGAAATTTGTTGTCATCTAAATAGTGTTGTTCGAATTTTTTCAAATTTAATTTTTGCTGTTTTCCCAGAATTAAGAAAGCTATGAATCTTGCAATCATACTTGACCTGACATCAAGTATCATATTGTGTTATTGTTCCTCTCAGTTGTGCTTTAAACCTAAGACAAATTTAGTCTTTTCTAGAGCATCATTGTGCGTAAGAGTCCATTCTACTAGCTAAATTATGTAATATCCAAAAACAACTGGTCTAGAGGAGATAAGAGGTAGGCAGTAACAGAGGTTCAATCTGTAGTAATCCAACCATTCATATGTATATTATAGAGTATATCAAACTTATCATGGCATATTCATTTTACATTAAAAGTTATGGTCTAAGCCTGATAGACTAGGTACAGACATCCATGCACAAAGGTTTCAGAGGTGTAATTTGCCCTAGTATAGCAACCTTCAGAAAATTGGGTAAATCATGTTTATCACCAAATGTTTATTGGCCTACAAAATTCAATCAGCAGTCATGTCATTTTACATGCTTCTAAACTTGATGCCAAAGAAGTCATGAGGTCATGAGTGCTTCTCAACCTGATGTTATTTTGTCCAAGATTCAAGAATTCAATAAGCATGTCATTATTCATACAACTGTTTAAAATATTGCTCTAAGCTGTTCAGCCATTTTAATGCCAGCAGAAGAATGTTCCATGGTACATAATTACATATAATATTTCGAGTTAATATTACTGTTTAATTTCCGCTGCAATTATATTGTTAGTACAAATTATTGTATGGCTTGAATCTGAAATATGTCCACTTTCACCGGAGTTGAGTTTTAATTCTTAGTGGTTAATAGACAAGTTAGTTATGTTGCAGAGGAGAATCTCTGTTATGATTTTAAAAAACTTGGGAAATAAGACCTGTTATTGTCATGCATACTCTTATGGTTAAAAAAATCTTCTTGGACAAAAAGATTCTTGTTGATCTGATAGATCAGTGAAATAAACTTTAAATTATTATGAATTCTTTTCATTGTCTGAGGCAACACATATAACTAGCATGTGAAGGCCTCTTAGGAGAGTGATTATTCTTCATCACAGACCCAAAGAAATGTATTTCTACTTTTCAGATCCCCAAGTGTGTTGCCCTCAACCTTATAAGTTGTAGGCTTAGAGAATCTTTGTCAATGTTCTATATTGATGATTCTTTTCAATTTGTATTATTATTCTTTTCATAGATGCCCACAGCCTGATAAGCCATGGATTTTGTGTTTAAATGTCTCAAGAATTTTCCTCTCTATCTATGAAAAAAATTGTTACTAACTCTGAAATTTTTTGTGTATCTTTATATAGATTCCCTAAGTGAAAACCACTAAATTAGCACATCTAGTAAATACGAAAAAATAAGCCATATATTATTCTCATGGCTCCTGTTAGTGTTCAGAAGTTAAGATGCCACCACTAATAAGTGTGGAATATTATTTCCTACATTTGTTCAATTTAATGAACTCAGGAAGCTCCTTCGAACTTCTCCCTCCCCCACAGACAGTTCTTTTTTACTTTGCAAAAAGAAACATTATATCATTTTCATTCTTGAAAATTCAACTTGAGACCGTTTTCTGAGAACATAAACAAACAAGGCAGTGTCCCTATGTTCTCTTTACCGTATGTGATTCTATAAAGCAGTTCATTTCAATTTTATGTTACTGACATTGTATGACTTTACATAGATCTAATCTGAAGATTGTTTGCCTTCAAATTGTAAACACTTGCTTAAAATTAGACAGACAATTAGAACATTGTCATACTTTTTAAACATTTTTATCATTCTGAAAGATCTTTTTTCTTCACAGAAATTACGAAAAAGATAATTAAACTACTATCTAAAGAAAGGTTCTTTAAAGATAACGAAACTACTATCTAAAGAAGGATTCTTTAATCAAAGAAAAACAAGGTAACATTTCAATATTAGAACTTACAGAACCTATGAGAATGGTATTCACTTATTTATTTATCAAATATTTAGGACAAAGATACTCGACCACTATCTCAAAAAAGGTTCTTTAATCACAATAAAGAGAAGGCAACATTTCAACGATAGAGTTTATCGCTCTTAAACTTAGTACAAGAATATACCCTAATACAAGTCACCTCTGTTCAAAAGATAATATTAGGTCTTTGTAATATGAATGATGATGTGATTGACCTGATAACAAACTCAATATATGATATAATATGTCTTAGAAGTTAAAATTTGAGTCTGCTTTGAATCTGGATTCTATTCATATATAATAAAATTTGACAATCTAGTTCATTCATACTCCGACTATCATGTCAAGTTCCAGCCTTGTCATAATGAATAGTTTCTTTGTCGTTTAGAATACTTGTCCTGGGCTATTAGCATTAAATGAATATAAAATCATAGAACAAAAGCAGCTTGCCTCTTTTAAGGATGCAGATTAAGACCCAAGGGGAACATTATGTCAAGAACATCAGAATTTTTATAAAAAAAGTCATATAAGGTTTGCATAAATATAAAGCATAAATGATCCAGAAAAGATAATTAATAACTTAGTTTTTCAACAGTAATTATGATTAAGTATCTCCGGTATTAATTAATGCAACATTGATGAATTAATGTCCAGCTAATTAATACCTTGGTTTCAATAAACAAATTAGTTTTTTTTGACATTATCAATAATAGTATATCCAAAATCCAGTCAGCCATGTTTGATTGTTCTCTTGCTTTCTTATGATGACATAGAACATCCCCAAGGAAAGCTATGGGATGAACTCAGCGGACCAGCTGACACAAAATCAATCCCACTTATCTATGTAAAGAAAATCAATTTCTTCGATTCCTTTTTCTATTTATTTTCAAAAAAATGGGGCATACCTAAACTTGTGCTATTTGAACAATTTTCTGGGCCATGTTGCTCACACAAATTAGGTAAGATATACTTAGCAAGCATTCGCTTCCCTAGTTTTGAACTTGGCAAGCATTCAATCAAAAAGTCTTTTTTCTCGGTTCTAACAACATAGCGCATAACTACAAAAAAATTGAGAAATTTTATTTTTTAAAAAAAGAGTCCACCGCTATTCTGGAATAGAACCATGGAAATTTGTTTAAGAGTAAGGAAACGCATAAGAGAGGTAAGAATTTCACAAGCAAAACACGATCTTCGAACCCTAACAAACATTACGCACCTGCGCAACGACGGCAGCAAAAGACATGCCAAGCGGAAGAGCGAGATCCTCGAGACCCTCGTTACCACGGGCAACGCGAGGCACCCACAGGCTACGGTGTCTGTTCCTCAAACGCATCCCCGTCCGCTGCGTCCGCTGACGGGAGGAAGAGGATGAAGAAGAAGACGCGTCATCCCTCTCCGTGCTCCAAGTTCTCGAACTTGAAACACCTCTTCCCCTCTCAAGCGGCTGCCACCGCCGCATCCTAACGGTAGCGCAATCGACGCGTCCGCCTGCCCTGCCCCGACCCCCCTCGCCGTCACCGCCATCGACCGCCGCACTGCCGTTCGATCGGGCGCATTCCATGCGAGATGAGGGGAGAGAGCGGCGTCCGAATTGGGAGCGCATAGAGCGGTGGAATTTGATGGAAGGGGCAAATTAGTACCCTCGCTGGGGATTGGAACTGAGGATTCGGAAGGGAACAAATTTGAGCAGTTCCTTCCCTTCCTTCCTACCGGTCTTATCGGATTCGGGTCAATCTCCTAATGTTCAGCCCGATTTGCTTGAAAATGGATTCGGATTTTTCCAGTTTTATTCCAATCTTATTTGTTTAAAGGAAAGTATAACTCAATCGCCAACAAAACAATGTTTGATCTAATATGCATTCAATTCTAATAACAGTCTGAAGTTGGGTGTCTTCTTAATCTTTCGTGCTGATATAATGCTTCATTTACTCCGATAGAAACTTTGCATCAGATGCTTCATCCTTGCGAGATTAAGTCTACGACTCATCATCGCTTCTTCTGGTTCCTATCCATGGAGTTCCACAGATACTTCTCATACTTGTTGATGGGAGCCAACCATGGCCCTCGTCAAGGCAGGACACGCAGGCTCGCAGTCATAGTAATGTACACAGCAAGGGAATTAATGGTCTGCTATTGATAGTGTGAGAGTGGGACAAAGAAGAGATTGGGTCTTCACCAATCTCTTCTGAATGCTGCACAAGGATTTAAGAGCTATGTTTGACCTCACCGATCAGCCATTGACTTGGTGAGTGTGCACTAGAGATAGAGAATAGAAACTCTACAAGAATATTTCCTGCGACGTGGCAAGTACAATCGAATTGTCGTGTCAATTCAATTGTACTGAAATTTCGATTCAAATTTAAACCCATTTTTTAAAATAATTTTTTTAATATTTAAATTTATAAACTAATTAATCAAATTATAATATGTTTTTGAATATATTAAATTAGGTACTTTTTAATCAAATCGAACTAGTTATGTTCAATTAGATATTTTATTTTAATCCAACCGAGCAAGTTATGTTCGATTAGGTATATCTAAAATGTTTTTAATATATTTAATCCAATAAAATTAAAAATTAATTTGGTTTAGTTTGACTCGTAATAATTCAATTGGAATTAATTTGAACACCAATAATATCATTATTTTTAATTTTTTTTTATTTATCGATTAGTTTTAATCTCGAGCAGTTTGGGGTACTAAAACATGTCTTCAATATGAAAAAACAATTTTTATATAGTTTTGAGTATTTAAAAATCTTTCTCAAATATTCTCTTTCCCTATTATCGACTTGTTTTATCCTTTTAGTAGTAATAAGGTTTGAAACAATCAAGTCAATCTCTTTAAATTTGCACATACAGGTAGAGACCCGTTATATTCTAAAGGCATATTTAATATCTTCTATTTTATTTACGGACCTTAATATAATTATTATATTTATAAACATATATATATATATATTATATAATAAAGGAGATAAACCATACCATTAGATAACATTATCTATTGATATATTTTAATGGGATGTCTATGAAATACAAGAACCAACCCCAATAAATATCATCCGTCGGAGATCAAGAGGGGTAGAAGATTGCAATCTTTATCACAAATGATTAATCGTAGGTAAGCATTGAAGTTGTTATATTTTGTTATGTTCAACAATCACGTAAATCATATGATTCGTCATGGAACTCGATTATTTCACTTGGATCGATCCATACGGATCAATAATTTGCCTTTTTTTGGTCGAATAGATTACGAAAGTCCTTATCAGGAAACACTTATTCTGCTGCCTCACGGCCAAGTAGGGAAAAGTTTCATGACCTCATTCATACCGAGGTCTTACAACACAGGTGAGAAACGTGAACGAAAGAGTAGCGAAAAGTCTCTTCCATGATTCATCATCATCGTCTTCATCTCTTCTCCCACACGCAGTAGTCATTGCCAGAGGCAACGACGTGGAAGTTGGAAGGAACGAGATTTCCCACATCGTATCTCGAGCCTAGCTTTGTCAGTATCTTCCCATCGATCATTGCCATGTAGAGGTCAGCATCGGAGGCCAGAATGTTGAGAGCGCTACCCGAATGAATTCCATTTCGTGTTCTGGTTTCAGCCAACTGAGTTATCGCCTCCTTCAATCCCCAGTCGAACATGTGGTCGTAGAACTGCACGCACGAACATATAATCGTCATGCTGTGATTCCATTTGAATCGATTGTTAGGCAGAAGCATACTTACGATGGAAGGGACGCCCGGATGCGTGAGTATATAAGCGTAGCCTTGCATGACCTTATCAGAAGGAAAAGGCCACAACCTTTGCGTCGAGCCAGTATCGTGGTTGTCGACGAAGGTGACAGCCTTCTCCGGCCACCACCCCATCATGCCGGGCGCCTTCCCCTGGGAATCACGCATCCTCCACAGTTCACCTTCAACGGCAGCTTGTAGTATTCCCTTTGTGGTGAAATCGAAGGCCGTCGCTGGGCCTCCGACCTGCTGAACCCAATTAACCAGCTCTTGGCGGTTGCCGTTCTGATCGTATGCTGGCTTCCCGTCGTTTCCGTAAGCTAATGAACTCCAGATCTCAGCCACCACGAAGTTTGGCTGCGTTTGTTCGACGTAGATCTTGGCGATGCTCGAGGAGTAACCCTTGGCAAAGTCGAGCCTCCACCCGTCGAAGCCGATGTCAGTCTTGAGCCAGTTCAGCCAGTCCGTGAGCTCACGCTGGACCTGCGTGTTGAGGTGGTCGATGTCGGGAGCCGCCGCGAAGCCCTCGCCGGTGTCGAGGTTGCCGGTGCCGTCGGAGTACTGTGTGTCGTCCCTACAGATCATGTGTGGACCCCAGTCGAGGCGGGCATCATCGGTTCCGCCTTCGAAGATGCACCATATGCCTCTCCCGTCTTGCTTGTCTGCGCAACGGTGGTTGATGACGATGTCGGCCACGCATTTGACTCCCTTGTCGTGGAAAGCGCCGATCAGCGCCTTCAACTCATCCTGATTCCCATACTTGGAAGCACCCAAGTCGTAGAGCCGGCCCGGCATGTAACCTGAGAGGAGAAGTCTCAGAATAGTTTAGACCGAGTCCGACTCGGTCAACATGTGATAGTGATCACGACAGCAAATACGAATCATGGAACGACCTTGCACGCCGACAGAGTGCGAGGGCGGAGGCAGCCAGACGTGGGTGACTCCAGCGTTGGCTATATCAGAGACTTTGTCTTTCAAGAAGTTATACCAGCCGCCTTGCTGCCTCCACGACTCCCAGTTGAAGCCCTGCAACGTATTCGTTTCTCTTACTGTAAACGCGATCAAGGACAAAGGCGACAAATGGATCTGTTTATCTCTACCTGGAAGAGTATCTGGGACTGAGCCAAGTTCGGAACGACAAGAAACAGAAGCAGAAACATCGATGGACCAAAATAGATCCTCATCTCTTCCTTGCTTTCTTCTGTCGAAGGAGCAAAGGATGGAACGGGATGGGGATGGGAGGAGTGTGAGGGCTAAGGGCACGTATATATAGCTGGAAGTGGTAGGGTAAGTAAGGCATGAAGGGAAGTAGATAAGCGTCGTTGTGGCCCATAACCTGCGAGGGGTCACCGGTGAATGGAAGAAGATAGGGCGAAGTCCGTTGCTGCAGCGTCTCGGGCACGTTTGATGGCCATATCCAACTGTAGAACGGCTCACATCCCTATTATCGTGACAGTCGAAGACTAGTGGAGAAGGAAGCTTCACATTCACTCTCACAGACGGAGTTATTATCTTCTGGTCCTTCTCTACTAGTGGAGAAGGAAGCGTCGCATTCACTCTCAACCCATATCATTTCATAGGGAGAAATCTAAAATTTGACTAATAAAGAGAAACCTACTATAATAAAATAGCAAGGCTACATGTGCATCAAATGTATGAGTTAAGAAACTCAATTTATGCTAAGATAAATCTATTATAGTGAAGATATTTGATCAAATATGATCGAGATGTGTGAGTCAGAAAATCTGATCCATAGACTTGAGATACGTGAGTAAAAAAACTCCGATCAATGTGAAGATAAATCTACCAAGATAAAAGTGTAATGGTTAAATATAAGTCGAGATACCTAACTTGCGCTAAGATATATCAATACAACGGAGGTGTAAGATCAAATATATCCACATGAATCGAAAAAATAAAATGTGTGAAGAGAAATCTCCTATTTTGATATTGCTTTATTCTCAAAATATAACAACAAGGGAAATATAAGAGCTATAAATTTAGTCTCAAAACAAGTGCACGCTGGACCAGCGAATCTAAATGTCAATAATCATCGGAATCTAAATTTAGGCTTTTGGTTCTCTTTGTATAAGGGCTTTGGCTTTGAAACCAAGCCTCTTCTTTTCCAAGTGATCAGGTGTAGACGATCTGAATGGGGATCGATATCATGTTGGGGGGTGGTAAACCAATAATTAGAATGGATGGGAACAGGACAATGATATGACAGGAGGGGAACAAATGCCTCTTGAAATGCTTCGCATGCTGGATTAAGCTTGTCCTTTGCCTTTCGGTTGGTCAAGTTAGGCTTATTTGATTCATACGATAAGGTGTGGTATGGCGCCATGTCGATAGGGATTCATTAAAGCTTCGCAGTGAAATGATATGCGTTCTAGGGATGCAAATTGCTTCAACACCTATGAACTACTCTTTGCGTGTTTTGGACGGCCATGTCCTCTCGTCACTGTATGTTACATTGGACGGAAAATAAGAAAAAGGACGAGAAGGAAATAACTCCATCCGTGAGAATGAGTGTGAAGCTTCCTTCTCCACTAGTCTTCGACTGCCACGATAATAGGGATGTGAGCCGTTTCTACAGTTGGATATGCCCATCAAACGTGACCGAGACACAGCAGCAATCAAAAGGGTGGGAGGCGACGTCAGCTTTTGAGAGCTGGCAACGGACTTCGCCCTATCTTCTTCCAATCTCCGGTGACCCCTCCAAGGTTATGGGCCACAACGACGCTTATCTACTTCCCTTCATGCCTTCCTTACCCTACCACTTCCAGCTATATATACGTGCCCTTAGCCCTCACACTTCTCCCATCCCCATCCCGTTCCATCCTTTGCTCCTTCGACAGAAGAAAGCAAGGAAGAGATGAGGATCTATTTTGGTCCATCGATGTTTCTGCTTCTGTTTCTTGTCGTTCCGAACTTGGCTCAGTCCCAGATACTCTTCCAGGTAGAGATAAACAGATCCATTTGTCGCCTTTGTCCTTGATCGCGTTTACAGTAAGAGAAACGAATACGTTGCAGGGCTTCAACTGGGAGTCGTGGAGGCAGCAAGGCGGCTGGTATAACTTCTTGAAAGACAAAGTCTCTGATATAGCCAACGCTGGAGTCACCCACGTCTGGCTGCCTCCGCCCTCGCACTCTGTCGGCGTGCAAGGTCGTTCCATGATTCGTATTTGCTGTCGTGATCACTATCACATGTTGACCGAGTCGGACTCGGTCTAAACTATTCTGAGACTTCTCCTCTCAGGTTACATGCCGGGCCGGCTCTACGACTTGGGTGCTTCCAAGTATGGGAATCAGGATGAGTTGAAGGCGCTGATCGGCGCTTTCCACGACAAGGGAGTCAAATGCGTGGCCGACATCGTCATCAACCACCGTTGCGCAGACAAGCAAGACGGGAGAGGCATATGGTGCATCTTCGAAGGCGGAACCGATGATGCCCGCCTCGACTGGGGTCCACACATGATCTGTAGGGACGACACACAGTACTCCGACGGCACCGGCAACCTCGACACCGGCGAGGGCTTCGCGGCGGCTCCCGACATCGACCACCTCAACACGCAGGTCCAGCGTGAGCTCACGGACTGGCTGAACTGGCTCAAGACTGACATCGGCTTCGACGGGTGGAGGCTCGACTTTGCCAAGGGTTACTCCTCGAGCATCGCTAAGATCTACGTCGAACAGACGCAGCCAAACTTCGTGGTGGCTGAGATCTGGAGTTCATTAGCTTACGGAAACGATGGGAAGCCAGCATACGATCAGAACGGCAACCGCCAAGAGCTGGTTAATTGGGTTCAGCAGGTCGGAGGCCCAGCGACGGCCTTCGATTTCACCACAAAGGGAATACTACAAGCTGCCGTTGAAGGTGAACTGTGGAGGATGCGTGATTCCCAGGGGAAGGCGCCCGGCATGATGGGGTGGTGGCCGGAGAAGGCTGTCACCTTCGTCGACAACCACGATACTGGCTCGACGCAAAGGTTGTGGCCTTTTCCTTCTGATAAGGTCATGCAAGGCTACGCTTATATACTCACGCATCCGGGCGTCCCTTCCATCGTAAGTATGCTTCTGCCTAACAATCGATTCAAATGGAATCACAGCATGACGATTATATGTTCGTGCGTGCAGTTCTACGACCACATGTTCGACTGGGGATTGAAGGAGGCGATAACTCAGTTGGCTGAAACCAGAACACGAAATGGAATTCATTCGGGTAGCGCTCTCAACATTCTGGCCTCCGATGCTGACCTCTACATGGCAATGATCGATGGGAAGATACTGACAAAGCTAGGCTCGAGATACGATGTGGGAAATCTCGTTCCTTCCAACTTCCACGTCGTTGCCTCTGGCAATGACTACTGCGTGTGGGAGAAGAGATGAAGACGATGATGATGAATCATGGAAGAGACTTTTCGCTACTCTTTCGTTCACGTTTCTCACCTGTGTTGTAAGACCTCGGTATGAATGAGGTCATGAAACTTTTCCCTACTTGGCCGTGAGGCAGCAGAATAAGTGTTTCCTGATAAGGACTTTCGTAATCTATTCGACCAATAAAAGGCAAATTATTGATCCGTATGGATCGATCCAAGTGAAATAATCGAGTTCCATGGTGCTAATCTCCAAATATGTTACGGTAATTATCATGAGATACGGAAAATGGGGACACTATTCACTGTGAAGTTTAGCTAACCCCATATATTGATTGACTCTCCAAACATGGAAAGATGAAAAGAAAATAAATGAAGAAGGATGTGTTTTGCATGTGGAGAAGTAGAAAACTCATTCATGGTATGGAAACTACCGACAATCTCACCCGAAACCTAAGGCAAGAAAATTGTATGTGATAATTGAATCATCATAAATCTTTGCAAGCCTTACATTTGGTACTCTTGCGCAGCACTTGATCTGCCGAATCTTATCGAGTGTAACACATTTCCAATTGACTGACCATGACAAATAATATTAGATCAAGACAGGAAGATGCATCACATACTAATTAATGGAATTGTGGAAAAGGCATGCAACTTAGGACTGCATCAGCAACACATCCACTGTAGTTAAATGGCCAAAGTGTATTCCATGTCAGTCTCAAGAACAAAATAGTTATTCTAATATTCTTCGAGTAGTAACTCCACAAATGCTATAAGGGTTGTTGAACATATGCCCAATTTTTGAAAATTATATCCATCACACTATAATTAAGTACTCCAAGGGATTTTTTTAATTAAATTGTGTAATATGAGATATTTTTCACTAGCCATCTTTTAGTGAAATTGTCAGAGTTCATTAGTTAAATGCTATCATACTAGCTTGCATGGGTGGCGTCGCTACTCCTCGAAACCAAAACACCTAAATGACTCATAAAATAATCCATTAATCAAAATTATATGCTTGCGATCCTAACTTTGATCAAACCTTTCGCATAAATATTCCAAAGTTACTTTAAATCAATGATAAAAAAAATCAGAAATATTTCATCAATATCATAAATCATATTGAAAAACTTATTATCGCATGTGATCATTTGAATAACAATATATGATAAAAATCATAAAAAAGAAACGAATCATATGATTTACGTGATTGTTGAACAAAACAAAATATAACAAAATATAAGAACTTCGATGCTTATCTAAGTTTAACCATTTGGGATTAAGATTATGATCTTCTACCCCTCTTAGTCTATGATGAATGATACTTAAAAAGGTTGGTTAATGTGCTACATACCTATATGTGTAGGATTGTTCGAGGTGCATTTAATATTGAAACATAAAACTCCTGATATATCACCTATACGAAGATCGAGGTTGAGATAGATTTTTTGACCCGATCATTCGGACGTTCAAGTTAGTAATCCGATATTATTAAATATGGGTTCGAGTAGTTTAAAAAAAGAGAGCTTCCCCCTGTTTAGAATATGCTTTTATACAATGAAGGATAAAAACGAAGCTTGAGACTATTTTTCTTATCATAAAAGAAAAGGAGAAGGTTTATGATTGCATTCTTTGTCATAATAAATAAGAATGAAGCTTGTGCTTCCCTTCTTTAAATCCTCATTCACAGGCATATAGGTGGAGGTTAATTTGGATTTCACATGACAATCACATGTTAGCTGACAATAGATTCTTTTTCATTTGTCCCCTCCGAAGGCGTGCTTTCGAGGCTTTTTATGAGAGGGGGTTCAAAGCGAGTCATTTAGTTTATCTAACGTGGGAGCGTTCAAGATCTCATCTTGTAGGTTGGGTTTTCCCAATTCATGTGTCTTAGGTATGTTGGACATGTGTTTATGCCATAGCAGATTCCTCTTGGCACGAGTCGGATTTCCTTAACTTATATATCTTTGACACATTTTGCCTGGTATCTCTACCGTAGTAGATTTTTCTTGACGTGGGTTGAGTTTTTTGACTAACATGTCTCGGGCACATTTTGTCTCGTATCTCCATCATGATGGATTTCTCTGGACACGAGTTAGGTTTCCCGACTTATATGTCTCGGGCACATTTTAACCTATGGCTCTGTCGTGATAGATTTACCTTAGCACAGGTCAAGTTTTTCGACTCATATGCCTTAGGCACATTTGTCCCTATATCTCTATCGTGACGGATTTACCTTCATATGGTCAGGTTTTCCTAACTTATGCGTCTCAGGCGTATTTAGTCTTGCGCTTCTACCATAGTAGATTTCTCTTCGATGAGTCTAGTTTTCTCAACTCATAAATCTCAAGTGCATTTGGCTTTATACCTCCACCATGGTAGATATATCTTGGTGAGAGTCGGGTTTCTCGACTCACACATCTCAAACATCTCCGACATCTCCGACACATTTGGCACTGTGCCTCTGCCATATCATATATATTTTAGCGTTGGTCAGGTTTCCCGACTTATGCGCCTTAGGCACATTTTATCCTATACCTCTGTTTGATAGATTTACCTTAGTGTAGGTCAAGTTTCTTAACTATGTCTCGATCACATTTAGCCATGCACTTCGCTATAACAAATTTCTTTTCACGCACGTCGAGTTTTCTCAACTCAAGCATCTTGGGCGCATTTAGCCTTGTGCCTATATCGTAATGAATTTCTCTTCACGTAGATCGGGTTTTCTCAACTTACACATCCCAGGGGTGTTTGGCCTTACACTTCTATCATAATAGATTTCTCTTTACGCAAACTAGGTTTTCCCAACTCACATGTTTCAGGTGTACTTGGCCCTGCACTTCCGCTATAGGGGATTTCTCTTCACATAGATTTTGTTTTTTCAACTCACATGCCTTGAGTACATTTGACCCCTACACCTCTATCTTGGTAGATTTATCTTCATACAGATCAAGTTTTTCCGACTCACGCATCTCAGGTGTATTTGGCCTTACACCATTGCCATAGAGGATATATCTTTGCATAGGTCAAGTTTTTCGACTCACACACCTCAGTCACATTTGACCATATGTCTCTACCGTAATATTTTTACCTAAGCATAAGTTGGGTTTCTTAACTTACACACCTTAAGCGCATGTGGCCTTATTATTTCATCGTAGTGGATTTTTCTTCATACGGGTTAAATTTTCTTGACTCATACGTCTCGTGCGTGTTTGGCCTTACATCTTCGTCATAGTGTATTTCTCTTCATATGAGTAGAGTTTTCTTGACTCATGTATCTTGGAAACATTTGGCCTTATTCTTCGTCGTAGTGGATTTTAGATCTTCACGCTAAGATGGGCTTCAAATTCTTCCTCTATCATGCCAGTTTTTAAGTCCTCTCTCCATTGTGTTGGATTTTGGATCTCTACATCATGGCAGGCTTTAAGTTCTCTCTTTGTCATGGCAAGTCTCGAACTTTTCTATCGTGGTAGGCCTTTTAGAATTTACTCCCGAAGGGACACTTGTCTTGATCATGGGAGGAGAGAGATCAATCCCATCCATATAAAGGCCCTCCCCTTATAGGGTGAGATTCATTCCTCCATCTAAGCCATTAGAGTCCAGAGTCTTTGAAGCCTTGGGAGTTCTTATCCTCACCCCCAAGGCCTCCTTAGGAGTGTCTCCCCCCTTGCCGTGATTCCCAACAAGGCATGTAAGTCTTTGAGTCCTTCGTCTCAAGATCAATTATGCTATATTGTTTTAGGTCGAGATGTCTCTTCTCTCTCGTATAAGTTTTTCCTAATCCTCTCATCACTAGTCGATCGAGGTTTGTGCTCTATCTTCGTACGATTTGAGGGCGGAGGAGGTCGAGTCCTCTTCATCAAAAGAGGCCTCTCCCATAAATCCGAAAGTTCTTTAGGATTTAGAGTTCATGAAAAATTCTTATGATTGTGTTTTGATAGTGAGTACACATCTCTTGGATTGTCTATGAACTAGGTATTTTATCTCGATTGAATTTGACCTACAAGTTCTCTGACTCAATCAATGCTCTTTTGATCCTGTCCTAAGGTCTTTCTCTTTATCTTGTGACACTCTCGAGGCAGGTCTTCGTCTTCCTTTTTACCGAGTGAATATGTCATGCCTTCAATGATGGAGAATATTGCTTTCTCAAATGGCGCTGAACTCATAGTGCTATATGATATTATTTTTCGATGAATGCTGATGTGTTGACATTACTCTAATCCACACTCTCTTTGTCGCTTATTTTTTGTTATGCAAGGGAGAAGTGACTACTATTTAGCTGCTTGAGAGGGCCTCATGGTCAGTAGTATCCCTTCCAACAACACGGGTTGAAAGGAGCACTTTTTTCTCGTGAGTTCAACTCAAGACTATGGGTTCACCCTCACCTGGTTGGCACATTGCATTAACAACACCCATGTTGGGAAACTTGGGGCAGCATCACATGCACAACAGAAGAATTAAAAATAATCTTAGATTTCTCGCAGAAAAATATTTCTCGTCATTGTGCGAAGATTAGTACACAAAAACCCATAAAACCAAAAATACCCATATATAAAATATGCATTACCATAAAATCGGTAACATTCTTTAACATCCTCTCATTTGATATATCTCACATATCTTTCAAGAGGATTGGGTACTCTACCAAACCTATGTAAAGTCAGAATTTGTGTGCTAGGTACCTGAATAGACTTGGGCTTGTTGAATCTTAGATTTTGATGATGAAACCAATTGATAGTATTTAACTGATCTACATTTTGAGTGACGTATGAAGCTTCGATCAAGGAGAGATAATTAAAGTAGGAAAAATCATGTTGGGCCAGAGTGGAACATGTCAGTAGATTGGACGTCGAACCGGAGGATCGGTCGACATATCAGTAGAAGGCTTCGGGCCATGGGTTCGGGCACCGAGCTAAGAAGTGTGAAAATTATACCAAAGAAATTGGAGTTACGAAGGTCAACTGGCTGATTAGGCAATAGGTCACAAGAGAGGACGATGCGCCGAAGGATCGGACGAGGCGTCGATGAACCAATGACATGTCGGACAACATTTGATTTAGCTTTGTAATAATTGTCTAGATAGAAGTAGGTTTTAGGCGTAATTGGGTTGGAACTGAGCCAACTCAATTAGGGGCCAATTGGGCCCAAGTTAAGCTGTGTTGGGCCAAATGAAAGACCCAAACAGTGATCCAACAGATAGAACCATCGGTAGCACAATCTCCGAGACTATCTCAGGCGGTGGTACCGCCTAGACTCATTCTCCGATACTATTAAGCGATGGTACCGCTAGTCTGATCGATGGTACTGCCCAAATATAGTCTCTCAAGAGGTGGTACCGTCAATACCCTAGAGACCCGAGATGAGACTAGATTTAGGTCTAAGTTTGAATCCATTTGGAGCTTATAAATATCCCTCTCATCCCTAGTTAACACACACAAGAATTGAGAGCAAAAAAGAAATAATAGAGAAGTTAATGGAGGTATAAATGTTCTCTCCTGAACCTATCAAAAGGAGAATCAAGTGTAAAAGGGTAGTTGATCTTCGCTCGTTGAACGAAGATCGGTAGTGCAAGCCGATGGCTTCGACGGAAGAGGAATCGGGAGTGGATATAAGTCATGACGACTGAACCACTATAAAAATTTAGTTTGCATTTACTTCCTACTATTTACCTTTATTGCAAACTGAATTCTTACTTATACTACGCTTTCGCACGCTTTCAAGTTAAGCATTTTCGATATCAGTTTTCATCGAATGAAAAGATTTTCAAAACTGTAATTTTTATCCGCTGCACTAAGTCACTCACCCTCCCTCTTAGTGCCGACTCGATCCTAATAGGGTTGTGGAATGGTGCTCGAGCTAGGTTCTCCAACCTCACCCAACTCTATCATGCTCTCATTATCTCCACCAAGAATGTGTTACTTCTCAAGGAATGCTGCCCTCTTGACTACAAATACCTTTTGATCCTTGGGATGAGAGAAATAACATCCACAAGTTTTCTTTGAGTATCCCACGAACTTGTATTGCTCTATTAGGATTCCAATTTATTGGGATTGTGTCTTTTAACAGGGGCAAAATAGCCCTTAATCTTAACAACCTTAAGAGCAAACTTTTTCCTTTTATATATCTCATATAATGTAGACACTACAAACTTAGTTGGAACTCTATTTAGAAGATAAGCTGCAGACTCTATAGCGTGTCCCTAGAATGAGATGAGTAGGTCGGCGAAACCCAATGTAAACCGCACCATGTCTAACAGTATGTAATTTCTCCTTTCAGATACACCATTAAGCTTAGGTATATAATGAGATGTTCATTGTAATAGAATCTTATGGTCCTTGAAGAACTTGGTGAACTTTGTACTCAAGTACTCACCTCCTCGATCTGATCAAAGAGTCTTGATACTCTTTTTAGCCTAATTCTCTACTTTATTCTTATACTTTCTAGATTTCTGGAAGGCTTTGGACTTATACTTCATTAAGTACACATGTCTGTACCTAGAGAAATAATCAGTGAAAACAATGAAGTAGGAGTAATCACCTATAGCTTGGGTTGACATGGGACCACATACTTTACTATGTATAAGTTCCAGTAACTCAATAACTCTTTCTCCAGTTTTACTAAATGGAGAGTTGGTCAGTTTTTTATGAAGGCAAGGTTTGCAAGTTGTATATAACTCATAGTCAAAAGGATTTAAGTATCCATCATTCAGTAACTATTACTAAGCTTATAATGATATAGGTATATATTATTCACCTTATCATGCTTCCTCTTGGATATGCTTATATTCATGATATGTAAAGTAGTATTCAGTATAAACAAACAATTATACAATATCCCTCTAGTGATGATTTTATCATCCTTAATAATTGAACAACTATTGTTCTAAAAAACTACTTTATAAGTATTCAACGTCAAACATATAATGAAAATAATATTCTTGATAATAGAGATAACAAAATAATATGCATCTAATGCAATAGTAGTACCACTAGGTAGATGTAAAGTAATCTCGCTGGCAGCAACAGTAACAACTCTTACTCCATTACTCATCTTGAGGTTCATCTCACCAAACTTCTAGGTCTTGCCAAAACCTGCAATGAATTACAGATGTGATAAGTATTGCTGATATCCAATACCCTTGCATTATCATAAGAATCTAACAATTTGAAATTGATTATGAATGTACTTGAAACTTCTTTAAGCTTCTGTTTTGCCTTTTCTACAAGGTACTGCTTGCAGTTCATCTTCTAATGCCCGTCTTTGCTATAGTGGAAGCACTAGCTTTTGTCATTTGTTGGGTCCTTCTTAATAACTTTTATTTTACTCGGTTTGCCCCTACTCTTGCCCTTCTTAAGGGATTTCTCTGTATTCCTTTTCTTTCTACTCTCACTAGCATAAAGAACTAGCTTATATTTTTTGATGATGCACTCAGCCTCCCTCAACATATTGAGTAGTTCAAAGAGAGTCACTTTAAACTTATTCTTATTAAAATTTATAATTAACTGTAAAAAAAATATGGTAGGGACTGAAGCGTAAGATTCACATAAAGATTATCCTCTAGGACCATTCCTAGACCCATGAGTTTTTATATCTAGTCAATCATCTTAAGGATATGGTTTTAAATCGGTATCCCCTCAATCATCCTGGCGCAGAAGAGACACTTGGATATCTCATATCACTGAGTTCTTCCCTGCTCCTCAAACAGTTTACAGAGATGTAGGAGTATAGATCTGATATCCACATTTTCATATTGTCTCTATAACTCAAGAGTCATAGAGGTCAACATATAATATTGAGTGAAAGTGAAATCATCTATATATTTCTCATATTGGGAAAACTCTTCCTAAGGTGCTCCTGTCTCAAGCTGTGATATGACCGTATCCAGAACATATACGATTTTTTCCACTATGAGAATTATTCTCAGGTTATAGAGCCACTCCACATAGTTTGAACCAATGAGACAGTTGACATCAAGTATGCCACGTAGAGGGTTTGAAGGTAATATGTTTCTAATAAACAAGAGATGTAATATAAATAAATAACATGCAGATTTTGTAGAAAAATAAATAATCAAGATATGAACTTCTATCTTTACGTGCTTCCATTATTTTTCTAGTGAGTCATGTGACACCCTCAACATGTGAAACGGAAGTCTCTAGTAGACTTTTAGTGGTGATCGAGATCCAATCAGCAACTTAGTATAATCTTGAGGGACTCGACCAATCATACTAAGCCAAAAAAGGGAGGCAACTTTTACCAATCATAACTCCTTGTGATTCCCGTTCATTTTGGCTTCCGAACCATCATGACCTCGAGGGACTCAACTAACCATGATGTATAGTTAAGTTATCACTTTGTTATAAGCAAGATCTCAAATTACAATATAGGTAAGTCTCGAGGGACTCAATCAACTCAACTTACGTTAGGATTTGATTTCTTCCTGTAATGATATAAGGCCACGTGGGTCAATCTAATTGCCTCACATTTACCGACTTAATATTATCGAGAGAGGGGATTTTGATTCGGTCTCTTAATATATTGTGTCAGACATATACATATTTAATATATATCAATATTATTGTCTGATAATGAGGTATCATCAACTATCTAACATTTCATGACTTGATCAATTAGTGAACTCATACTCCAATGAGCACCTACACTATAGCCCTAGTGTCCCCATACAAACAATTATGAGACCAATTGCCTCTATTAGATGGACAGGTATATAATACATTTCGAATGCGAGGTCCCCAAATGTGGATTCAAGTAATTCCAAAAAAAAGAGTTTCCTCATTAAATATATTTTTATATCTTAAAAGATTAGAAAGAAGCTTGAAATTGTCTTTCTTATCATAAAGAAGAGAAGAAAATTTGTGATTTCCTTCGTAACCATAATGAACGAGAAGGAAGCTTATATTTTCTAATTTTTATTTATATAGACAAATAAATATAGGGTGACATGGCAATCACGTGTTTTATATTAAGAAAATATCAATAGATAATGTTATATAATGGTATGGTTTATCTCATTTCCTATAATATATATATATATATATATATATATATATATATATATAAGTTTATAAATATAATGATTATATTGAGATCCATAAATAAAATAGGAGATTTTAAATATGACTTTAGAATATAATAAGACTCTACTCCTACGGAATTTGAAGAGATTGACTTGACTATTTCAATCCTCACTACTAAAAGGATAATATCTAAAACTAATAAAAATCAGTCAAGCTAAAAGAAAACATTTGAGAAAGAATTTTCAATACTAAAAACCATGTGAAATTTTTTTATATTAAATATATGATTTGCAACCTGTTTCAATTTTAGTACCCTAAACAACTTCGGATTAAAACCTATGGATAAATTAAAAAAAATATTAAAAATAATGATATTATAGGTGTTAAAATTAGTTGCAACTGAGTCATTGAGAGTCAAACCAAATCGAACTTTTTTATTTTGTTCAATTAAAGGCACGAGAACTATTTCAGATATATCTAATCGAACATAACTAGTTCAGTTTAACTAAAATAAAACATGTTTGAATCAAAACTATTTTAAATATACCTAATCAAATAAATTTAAAATCGTAATACAATTCGATTAACTAGTTTATAATTTTAAATAATATATATATATTTAAAAAATCATTTCAAAATTGAATCAGAATCTTAGTCCAATTGAATTGACATATAAAATTTATAAAATAGGGCTCACATCATTTATGAAATTATAGCATTAAAATTGAGATAACATTGCTACCAAGATATTTGGGATAATTTAATTGAGTTAAAAGTTTAAAATAATAAACTCGATTGAGTTAATATTTTTAAATTAAAATCAATCGAAACCGATTTAGGCCGAATTGATTTTGAATATATTCGGTTCGATTTTTTATTTGATTTTAACACCCTCCATAGAATATATTAAATAAAAAAATATATTAGGTTTTTCACCTAAAATATGAATTTATTTATAAATGTAATCCATCGTGTAAGTCGCATTCAACTGCTTTATCCTCTATCATGTTAAACAACAAAATGATAATGATGCATGTCAGACGGATTGACAAATTATCCGTAGGCCTTTGATTCTCTTAGGATAAGGGCTTGACGTTGAAACCAAACCCTTTCTTTTCCAAATCCCTTCTTTCTCAAGTGATCGGGTGTGAATGATCTGAACGGGGATCGTTACTTTGTTGGGCGTGGCAAGCCAAGGATGAAGAACAGGATATTGACATGACAGGAGAAGGACAAATAACTCTTGAAATGACAGGAGGAGGACAAATGCCTCGGACTTGACCTTGAAACCAAACCTCTTCTTTCGCAAATCCCTTCATTGCCAAGTAATCGGGTATAGACAATCAGAATAGCGATCGAACTATGTTTGACATGGTAAACCAATAATTAAAATGGATGGGAACAGGATATTGACATGAGAGGAGGACGAACGCTACTTTTGTTTCTTCATTTGCTGGATTAAACTTGTCTTTTGCCGTTCGGTTGGTCTGATTCATACGACATGTTCATAGGAATTAAGTAAAGCTTCGCTATGAAATGATATGGGTTCATAGGGATGCAAATTGCTTCATCATCTGTGAGTGTGAATGCGAAGCTTCCTTCTCCACTAGTAGAGAAGGACCAGAAGATAATAACTCCATCTGTGAGAGTGAATGTGAAGCTTCCTTCTCCACTAGTCTTCGACTGTCACGATAATAGGGATGTGAGCCATTCTACAGTTGGATATGGCCATCAAACGTGCCCGAGACGCTGCAGCAACGGACTTCGCCCTATCTTCTTCCATTCACCGGTGACCCCTCGCAGGTTATGGGCCACAACGACGCTTATCTACCTCCCTTCATGCCCTTCCTTACCCTACCACTTCCAGCTATATATACGTGCCCTTAGCCCTCACACTTCTCCCATCCCCATCCCGTTCCATCCTTTGCTCCTTCGACAGAAGAAAGCAAGGAAGACATGAGGATCTATTTTGGTCCTTCGATGTTTCTGCTTTTGTTTCTTGTCGTTCCGAACTTGGCTCAGTCCCAGATACTCTTCCAGGTAGAGATAAACAGATCCATTTGTCGCCTTTGTCCTTGATCGCGTTTACAGTAAGAGAAACGACTACGTTGCAGGGCTTCAACTGGGAGTCGTGGAGGCAGCAAGGCGGCTGGTATAACTTCTTGAAAGACAAAGTCTCTGATATAGCCAACGCTGGAGTCACCCACGTCTGGCTGCCTCCGCCCTCGCACTCTGTCGGCGTTCAAGGTCGTCCCGTGATTCGTATTCGCCGTCATGATCACTATCACATGTTGATGGAGTCGGACTCGGTCTAAACTATTCTGAGACTTCTCCTCTCAGGTTACATGCCAGGCCGGCTCTACGACTTGGGTGCTTCCAAGTATGGGAATCAGGATGAGTTGAAGGCGCTGATCGGCGCTTTCCACGACAAGGGAGTCAAATGCGTGGCCGACATCGTCATCAACCATCGTTGCGCAGACAAGCAAGACGGGAGAGGCATATGGTGCATCTTCGAAGGCGGAACCGATGATGCCCGCCTCGACTGGGGTCCGCACATGATCTGTAGGGACGACACACAGTACTCCGACGGCACCGGCAATCTCGACACCGGCGAGGGCTTCGCGGCGGCTCCTGACATCGACCACCTCAACACGCAGGTCCAGCGTGAGCTCACGGACTGGCTGAACTGGCTCAAGACTGACATCGGCTTCGACGGGTGGAGGCTCGACTTTGCCAAGGGTTACTCCTCGAGCATCGCCAAGATCTACGTCGAACAGACGCAGCCAAACTTCGTGGTGGCTGAGATCTGGGGTTCATTAGCTTACGGAAACGATGGAAAGCCAGCATACGATCAAAACGGCAACCGCCAAGAGCTGGTTAATTGGGTTCAGCAAGTCGGAGGCCCAGCGACGGCCTTCGATTTCACCACAAAGGGAATACTACAAGCTGCCGTGGAAGGTGAACTGTGGAGGATGCGTGATTCCCAGGGGAAGGCGCCCGGCATGATGGGGTGGTGGCCGGAGAAGGCTGTCACCTTCGTCGACAACCACGATACCGGTTCGACGCAAAGGTTGTGGCCGTTTCCTTCTGATAAGGTCATGCAAGGCTACGCTTATATACTCACGCATCCGGGCGTCCCTTCCATCGTAAGTATGCTTCTGCACAACATTCGATTCAAACAGTATCACAGCATGATGATTATATATATGTTCGTGTGTGCAGTTCTACGACCACATGTTCGACTGGGGATTGAAGGAGGCGATAACTCAGTTGGCTGAAACCAGAACACGAAATGGAATTCATTCGGGTAGCGCTCTCAACATTCTGGCCTCCGATGCTGACCTCTACATGGCAATGATCGATGGGAAGATACTGACAAAGCTAGGCTCGAGATACGACGTGGGGAATCTCGTTCCTTCCAACTTCCATGTCGTCGCCTCGGGCAACGACTACTGCGTGTGGGAGAAGCGATGATGATGAATCATGGAAGAAACTTTTCGCTTCTCTTTCGTTCACGTTTCTCACCTGTGTTGTAAGACCTCGGTATGAATGAGGTCATGAAGCTTTTCCCTACTTGGCCGTGAGGCAGCGGAATAAGTGTTCCTTGGTAAGGACTGTCGTAATCTATTCTATCAATAAAAAGCAAATTATTGATCGGTACTGATCGAGCCAAGTGAAATAATCTCCAAATATATTATGGTAATTATCATGAGATAAGTAAAATGGCTACACTGTTCACTGTGAAGTTTAGTTAACCACATATGATAATACTGCAGACATGGAATGATTAAAAGAAAATAAACGAAGAAGGATTTATTTTGCGTATGGATAAGTAGAAACTCATTGATGGTCTAGAGACCACCAACAATCTCTCCTGAACCTTGGCTAGAAAATTGTATGTGATAATCGAATCATCATAAATCTTTGCAAGCATTACATTTAGTACTCTTGTGCAGCAGTTGATCTGCCTAATTTTATCAAGTGTGACACACTTCCAATTGACGGTGAGAAAGAATTAATAGCATTAGATCAGGACAGAAAGATGCATCACATACTAATTAATGAAATTGTGGAAAAGGAATGCAATTTGTTGTCATCTAAATAATGTTGTTCGATTTTTTTCAAATTTAAATTTTGCTGTTTTTCCAGAATTAAGAAAGCCATGTATCTCGCAATCATACTTGACCTGACATCAAGTAACATATTGTGTTACTGTTCCTCTCAGTTGCCCTTTTACCCTAACACAAATTTAGTCTTTTCTAGAGCATCATTGTGTGTCAGAGTCCATTCTGCTAGCTAAATTATGTAAGATAAAAAAAAAAAAAAACTGGTCTAGAGGAGATAAGAGGCAGGCAGTAACAGAGGTTCAATCTGTAGTGATCCAACCATTCATATGCATATTGTAGAGTATATCAAACTTAACATGGCATATTCATTTTACATTAAAAGCTATGGTCTAAGCCTGATAGACTAGGTACAGACATCCATGCACAAAGGTTTCAGAGGTGTAATTTGCCCTAGTAAAGTAACCTTCAGTAAATTGGGTAAATCATGTTTATCACCAAATGTTTATTGGCCTACAAAATTCAATCAGCAGTCATGTCATTTTACATGCTTCTCAACTTGATGCCAAAGAAGTCATGAGGTCATGAGTGCTTCTCAATTTGACGTTGTTTTGTCCAAGATTCAAGAATTTAATAAGCATGCCATTATTCATACAACTGTTTAAAATATTGCTCTAAGCTGTTCAACCATTTTAATGCCAGCAGAAGAGTGTTCCATGGTACATATAATATTTCTAGTTAATATTACTATTTAATTTCTGCGGCATTTATATTGTTACTACAAATTATTGTCAGGATTTAATCTGAAATATGTCCACTTTCACCCGAGTTGAGTTTTAATACTAAGTGGTTAATAGACGAGTTAGTTCTGTTGCAGAGGAGAATGTCTGTCATGATATTAAAAAACTCGGGAAATAAGACCTGTTATTGTCATGCATACTCTTATGGTTTAAAAAAATTCTCTTGGACATAAAGATTCTTGTTGATCCAGTAGATCAGTGAAACAAACTTTAAATTATTATGAATTCTTTTCATTGTCTGAGGCAACACATATATATATATAGCGTGTGAAGACCCAAAGAAATGCATTTCTACTTTTCAGATCCCCAAGTGTGCTACCCTCAACCTCATAAGATGTAGGCTTAGAGAATCTATGTCAATGCCTGAACCTTTCTATATTGATGATTCTTTTCACTCTGTATTATTATTCTTTTCATAGATGCCCACAGCCTGATGAGCCATGGATTTTGTGTTTAAATGGCTCAATAATTTTCCTCTCTATCTCTGAAAAAAATTGTTACTAACTCTGAAATTTTTGTCTTTATATAGATTCCCCAAGTGAAAACCACTAAATTAGCACATCTTAGAAAATAAGACAAAATAAGCCATACATTATTCTTATGGAACTTGTTAGTGTTCAGAAGCTAAGATGCCACCACCATTAAGTGTGAAATATTATTTCCTACATTTGTTCAATTTAATGAACTCAGGAGCTTCCTTCGAACTTCTCCCTCCCCCACAGACAGTTCTTTTTTACTTTGCCAAAAGAAATATTATATCATTTTCATTCTTGAAAATTCAACTTGAGAATGTTTTCTGAGAACATAAACAAACAAGGCAGTGTCCCTATGTTCTCTTTACTGTCTGTGATTCTATAAAGCAGTTCATTTCAATTTTTTGTTACTGACATTGTATGACTTTACGTAGATCTAATCTGAAGATTGTTTAACTTCAAATTGTAAAAACTTGCTTAAAATTTTACAGACAATTAGAACATTCTCATACTCTTTAAACGTTTTCATCATTCTTAAAGATCTTTTTTATTCACAGAATTAAGGAAAAATATAATTAAACTACAATATAAAGGAAGGTTCTTTAATCAAAAGAAAAACAAGGCAACATTTCAATAATACAGTTTACAGTACCTATGAACATGGAATTCACTTATTAATTTGTCAGATATTAGGACAAAGGCAGTTACACCACTATCTCAAAAATGGTTCTTTAATCACAATAAAAACAAGGTAACATTTCAACAAGAGAGTTTATCGCTCTTAAACTTAGTACAAGAAGATGCCCTAATACAAGTCACCTCTGTTCAAAAGATGATATTAGGTCTTTGTAATATGAAGGATGATGTGATTGGCCTCATAACTAATTCAATATATAATATAATATGCAGTAGAAGCTAAATTTGAGTCTGCTTTGAATCTGGATTCTATTCAGATATAATAAAATTTGACAGTCTAGTTCATTCATACTCCGACTATCAGGTCAAGTTTCAGCCTTGTCTTCATGAATAGTTTCTTTGGCGTTTAGAATACTTGTCCTGGGATATTAGCATGAAATGAATATAAAATCGTAGAACAAAAGCAGCTTGACTCTTTTAAAGGGTGCAGATTAAGACCCGAGGGGAACATTGTGTCAAGAACATCAGAATTTTTATAAAAAAAGTCATATAAGGTTTGCATAAATATAAAGCATAAATAATCCATAAAAGATAATTGATAACTAAGTTTTTCAACAGTAATTATGATTTAGTTCTCTGGTATCAATTAATGAAACGTTGATGAATTAATGGCCAGCTAATAAATACCTTGGTTTTAATAAACAGATTAGTTTTTTTGACATTATCGATAATAGGATATCCAAAATCCGGTCAGCTGTGTTTGATTGCTCTCTTGATTTCTTATGATGACATAGAACATCCCCAAGGAAAGTTATGAGATGAATCTAACACAAAATCAATCCCACTTATCTATGTAAAGAAAATCAATTTCTTCGATTCCTTTTTCTATTTATTTTCAAAAATTCGGGCATACCTAAACTTGTGCTATTTGAACAATTTTCTGCGCCATGTTGCTTACACAATTTAGGTAAGATATACTTAGCAAGCATTCACTTCCCTAGCTTTGAACTTGGCAAGCATTCAATCAAAAAAGTCCTTTTTTCTCGGTTCTAACAAAATAACGCATAACTTCAAAAAAAAAAGAGAGAAATTTTGTAAGGAAAAAAAAAAGAGTCCATCGCTATTCTGGAATAGAACCATGGAAATTTGTTTAAAGAGTAGGGAAACGCATAAGAAAGTAAAGAATTTCACAAGCAAAACACGATCTTCGAACCCTGAAAAAACAGTACGCACCTGCGCAACGACGGCAGCAAAGGACATGCCAAGCGGAAGAGCGAGATCCTGGAGACCCTCATCAACACGGCCAACGCGAGGCACCCACAGGCTATGGCTTCTACTCCTCAAACGCATCCCTGTCCGCTGCGTCCGCTGACGGGAGGAAGAGGATGAAGAAGAAGACGCGTCATCCCTCTCCGTGCTACTAGTTCTCGAACTGGAAACGCATCTTCCCCTCTCAAGCGGCTGCCACCGCCTCATCCTAACGGTAGCGCAATCGACGCGTCCGCCTGCCCTGCCCCGATCCCCCACCGTCACCGCAATCGACCGCCGCACTGCCGTTCGATCGGGCGCATTCCATGCGAGATGAGGGAAGAGAGCGGCGTCGGAACTGGGAGCAAACTGAGCGGTGGAATTTGATGGAAGGGCAAATTAGTACCTTCGCTGGGGATTGGAACCGAGGACTCGAAAGGCAACAAATCTGAGCAGTTCCTTCCTTCCTACCGGTCTTCTCGGATTCGGGTCAACCTCCTCTCGTTCTGCCCGATTTGCATGAAAATGGATTCGGATTTTTCCGGTTTTAATGAAATCTTTTTTGTTTAAAAGAAAGAAGAACTCAATCGGCAACAAATCGGTTTGCTTTTGACTATAATAAAACAATGTTTGATCTAATATGCATTCATTTCTAATTTACATACTATGTTTTGTGGTCATATTATGTTTATATAGATTACATCAAGCTGAAAAAATAAGACAAATTTTGCAAGTTGACCAGATTTAGCTTTTATTAGTGTTGTTTATTGTGTGATTTAAACATTAAAACAAGAAGGTTAAAACAGAAAGGACAAATGGGAGAGGAAGAATACCATATAATAATTAATTAATTCAATAGAATTTTAATTAAGGAACAATAAATCAAGATGGTGTTTTCATGATATAATTTTTGGAAATTGAATAATTGCCTTTACAAAAATTAATGTACAATATATGTTTTTTTAATATTAAAATCTTCTATATAGATATATATCCCTCTGTAGTTGATATCCTTCCAAATAAAACTCAAAAATCTATATATATATATATATATATATATATATATATATATATATATATATATATATATATATATATATATATATATATATATATATATATAAAACCTAAGTTAAAGAGTATTTTGTTATATTTCTTTTCCTCTGCCCCCTCATTTCAGCTCTGTGATCTCTCTGTTTCTTATTTCTCTTTGGTTCTCTATTTCTTCTCTTCTACCATTCTTTTCGTGTCGTGCGAGGGAACCATCGAGTCTGCCTGCTAGTCTTCTCCTCCTCCGCGTTCCGTTCCCATCTCCGCGCTCCGCCTCGATCGCGCCGTTCGGCAAGAGAGGTAGCGGATCCTCCTCCGTTTCTTTTCATCTAACCTTCGTCTTCTCGGGTTTCTGTTAGTATCGGAATGATTCGTCGATCCGGGCCGAATCTTCAGCGGATAAATTGATCCGCTCAGATTTCAGGCGATCCGACTTTCCGAATGGGGGAATCCCCATCCTTTTGCCGTTCCGGGGGGCTAAGGGGCCCGATCCCATTATCGGTCGCCTGAGTTCTTCAAATCTTGACACCGCGGAAGGGATAGCTTGATCTGGTTTCGCGCATCCGTTGTTCCATGGTTATTATATGTTCCTTTAACATTTCGTTTCGCGTTTTAACGATTAGTTGGTCTGCATACTTGTGTCATTATCCTAAATTAGGTTTGCTGTGAAATATTTATCTTGTTTGGGGAAACAATCAAAGATCATACGAGGCTGTTTCTCGTTTGAGATATACATTGCGTGTGCTTGAGCTGTCCGAGATGTCAAGGGTTTGATATGTTTTTGTGGTGTATGGTGACTTGTTATTTGTTTCTTTTCATGTAGATATCTGTTCATAATTCGTTTTCATCCTCTTTTTTTCAGTTCTGAAAGTGAAATCAGTTGGAATTGTAGTGCAATATTTTTTTTTGTCCATAATAATAGCTTTACTTTCTGGTAAAGAGGTTCTATGTTTTGAAAGGTGAACTTCATTTGAGATTGTAGGAAAGCATCTGATAGTACTGTTGTTTACTTTTGTAACTTATATCCTGAGATTTATTGAGAACCTTGGTGAGTTTAACTCATTGTATGGTTAGAGGAGTTATTGTGGCATTTGAAAGTGATAACTTCCATACTGTTCAGTTGATTAATGTGTGGTTATTTGTTTCACACCTCAAATGAGGATGGCCCCTGGTTATTCCAAATCCAGCAGGCGTAATACATCAATATGATTCAGCAACCTACTTTCATCTTCCCATTTTAACTCTTAGTAAGGGTTTTTGATGTTATTTAAGATGATCCTAGGCTTAAGAGAAGCATTCATACTGAGACTACATAAACTGGTACAAGTGTCCTAAAGACTGGCTTGATTTGAAGTGAGTTATCTTTTCCGTTTTCACTTGTTAGTCAAATAATTTATTTAATTCCATTAGTGTTGTTAGTTATAAATTTTCTGCTCTTATGTTGTCGATTTCTTGGTGGAAGTGACTTCAAGGACATCTTGAGCTTAACTAGCAGGCTTAGCTGGTAAAGACTTTGACAAGTTATCGCAAGGTCCTGAATTCGAACCTCTTCTTCGCCACTCATCCTATGTAAAAAGAAAAAGACATCTTGAGATTTGTATTTTTTGAATATAAAAGAAGAAAGGACTTCTTAAGGAACCTTTTTTATGTTTTGTTTTCTAGGTAAATGTTGTTCATTTTGATTTGATGTCCTGGTATTGGACATTTGAACAGTGACTTATGGGCTTATATAAGCATAATCTTCCTTCTACAAATTTCAAATTCTTAAACTTTTTTGTGTGCAGTTAACCAAATGAAAGCCTTCTTCGTAACTCTGCAATCACGATGTGCTGCCATATGGCTTTAGTTTGTGATGTTTATGAGTGTCTATCTGTTCAATTTTTCATAGCAAAATTTTGTCAAACTTACATATTATAACTTTCAGCATCTCTACCAATGCTATCATAACTCGTAGGGTCTAGGGTGTCCTTTTCTTTTGGTGCTTCTCATTGCAAGCATGTCCTTCATGAATCATGATACTTCCAAGTGCTAAATCTTGTAATGACTACTGAGAATCAAAACATGAAGTATCACCTTAACAGATGTAAGCTTTACTTTCTATAGTTTGACACGAGCAAATTCCCAAAGCTTGTAATCTAACATTTGTGTTTATTGATTGTTTTCTTGAATAGAAAAGAAGTACTAAGAAAAGAAAAAAGTTATCTGCTTTGGGAACTAAAATATGGCAGTGAAAAGAATGTATGTGCAAATGCCATGGCTGCTTGATATGTTCTTTTCTACATTGGATGAATCCAACTGAATTATGGGCTTTAGGAGGGTGTGACTTATCGTAAATGGAATAGTCAAAATGAATATTGTTTCTTCATATTTATTGTATGCATTTGTGGGAGTTGGAGTTGTGTTTAAGCATCATGTCAACCATCCTTTTACAAAAAAGGTTTCTATGAGGTAGATAATTGAGAAATATGTTGAATATTTACATGTTGACACTTTGTTTCTCAAGACGTACATGTCATCAGTCATTTTTGTTGGAATTAAGAAATGCATATTGGATTCCGAATGTAATCTCTCTTAAGATTCTCCGGTTTCTTTTTATAAACATCTGCCAGGGTTTGAAGGTGTTAACATGTTTAGTCCATCCAGCATTTGTTCAAAAGTTGATGGCAAAGATGTAGGATCTGCAGCACAATATAGAAACATATCTACTAGATCCATATGCACCTAATAACTATCAGATATTATATCAGGTATAGGGCAGAGCCAGTGGTACTCTGAAATTTGAAGTATGGACTTCTTTATTCACTATCTTGGATTCCTGAGACCCAATATGTATTGCACCATTTTGAACTACCATTGGAGTGGTATAAGGTTATGGGATGAAGTGGGTCAGAATATCTCCGTCTGATTTGTATTTCTGTTGGAGTAGCACCAGGTATGGTTGCATATAAGTGTGTCAATCATGTATCCATCTATGCATCCGCTTTTTCTTTTCAAAATTTCTGAATGTAGATACAGTCTGTATTATTTTATCTGAACTAGGATATCCAAATATGTGAATATATTAATGTGTTAATTGTACTTGTATTAAAATAAGAAAAGATGTTATTTGATTAATTTTTCTAGTACAGTTGTTTTCTTTTTCACATTTGTTTTCAAATTTTTTTCCAAGAGATATAATTTGATAGGTTTGTCTTTGAGATAGTGTCTTTGTCGTTGGTACTTGGTAGCTTTAGGTAATGTTCATATCTGCATCCAGCTTATATACTATCTGAATCTATTTTTGCCATACGTCTAATTCATATCTATGTCTATCTTAAACAAACACGGTTTTATATTTTAGCATCTATTAAGTATTTCTAATGAAATTTGTGTCCACTAATTAAAAGTTGATATGGAATTGATTATTTCAATGCATTGCCACATTCAATATTTTTCAACTGTAATAAAGGTCGGTGTGAGTCATGTGACAAAGAATAATTAATGTGTTGTGAATAATTTAGATAGTTTGTCTTATATAATTTGTATCATAATGTGCCAATCCTAAATTTATCTGGTTGGTTTATTGTGCTTTAATACATCAAATCTCAAATGTGGTAAGGGTCCTTTTTTTAATGTCTAAAGCTGACTATGTGTTTTTACTTTTTTCATGTGACTTGCAAACCACAATCCAATTGATCAAACATCAGTTACAATTGGCGTCCTCCTCTTTCAAGAAAACCATCATGCAATGTTTATGGTTCTCGCATATACTTATTTTGGAAGGAGAAAGTTTAACATATGCTTGAGGGAGATTAATTGTTTATGAATTTTACTAGGGTTAGCCTAGCTGTAACGGGATTATGATCCTATCTTTTGTTAGCTTATCAAATAGGCAAAAACCTATCTTCCTTGTGTAAGGAACAATTGAAGTGGAGATCTTATATATGGGTTATGCAGGACCATTTCAATTTATTTTTATTTGAAAAAGAAATATTAGTTTATGTGAAGAAGCTTATAAACTAAATAAAACTAAGGATTGTTTGAAGACTCCATCTATATAAAGAAGCTTCATCATGATTGAAGAATCTACAAATACGGAAGCTTATCAATTAATTTTTTTTAAAAAAGCAAGATTATTTGCCAAAAACATGTGAAAATATCTTCTCTCATAGAAGTAAAGAAGAAATTATTGATATGTCTTGATTTAGTTTTTGATTGTACTCTTTTCTTATTTTTATTATTTGTTCTTGTATTTAGGGATTCATCACAAGAGAGAAGGGTCACGACTTGAAATAGAATACAATGGATGAATGAATAAATTATGTTTTCCTACATTATATGCAAGTGGTGTGTGATGATATCTTTTTTGTTCTAATGGCATGATTTTATCATTTATGTGGTGCTGTGGAATTTCATTCATAGAAGTTAATCCTTGAGTTGCCTTTTGTCTAGCATTTATCTTGTTCCTTCTTTCATTTGATCTTATATCTTTTTTTTAATTCCACATCTATCAAATCCTAGAATGAAATATTTCTTTTGTCTATTTATGCTAACCTACATCAAAGAGTCTCGTCTATTTTGATGTTTCATTTCATTTTCTATATGTACCATCTTGAATTTTTACAGTTTATTACTTCAAAAGGTTATTTAAGGAACTTTTTGGAACCTCGTGGAGACAAATGAAAGATGGTGTATGTAGGTGAACCGGGCTTATTACTAGCTGAAAGGAAGATTTTTGTGCTAGTTATTTGGTATTGTGAGTTGGATGCACAAATTTAATTGACCCAACAGTAGGTTTTCATATGTTATCTCAATAACTTTTTCCTTTCTATTACTTATTTGTGCATATGCCAATAATTTTATGCATCATATATTGTCATGTGTCATTAGATTCTGAAATTCCGTCAAACAATTTTTCTCAGACTTCCTTGAAAAATGGTGAGAAGCTCTAGGGCCCTTCGCAGACTTCCATCTCGTAAACTCAGGTTGGCTCCATATCCAGTTCCTTCATATCACTGGAAGGTTTCCGAGAAAGAATGTGGCTCAAAGAAAACAACCGTGGCCTTGGAGAAAAAGGACTGGGAAGATGCCACCTGCTCGGTGTGCATGGAGTACCCACATAATGCTGTTTTGCTGCTATGCTCTTCTCATGACAAGGGCTGCCGACCCTACATGTGCGGGACCAGTTATCGTCACTCAAATTGCCTTGATCAATTCAAGAAGGCATACACAAAAATGTCACCCTCCCATTACGATCCAGGGGCTAACCTTGGATCAAATTTGCCTCACTCCATTGCATGCGAGAAGTCTGAGATTATGGAGCTTACATGTCCTTTGTGCCGAGGACAGGTAAAGGGATGGACTGTGGTGGATCCTGCACGAGAATATCTCAACAACAAGAAGAGGAGCTGCATGCAAGACAGTTGCTCATTTGTGGGGACTTACAAGGAGCTAAGCAAGCATGTGAGGTCTGAGCACCCTTCTGCAAATCCTCACGAGGTGGATCCAGTTCTTGAACAGAAGTGGAGGATGCTGGAGCATGAAAGGGAGCGGCAAGATGTGATCAGCACGATAAGGTCATCAATGCCAAGGTCAGTGGTGTTCGGGGATTATGTGATTGAAATGAGCAATAGTGAGCTCAACTCCGATGATGAGGTTGGAGATGATCATGTGGATCATGATTTAGAGCATCGCGGAATTACTAGGAGCATTCTATACTTTTTCTTGAGAGAGAGCGCCACGCGACTCATGAGGCTTCACAGGGACAATGGTGAGCCTGAGGAAAGAGGAAATGATAATCTTGTCGATGCATATTCCTTGGATGGAGATGATGATATAGCTCCTATTACATCTCAAGGGAGTGGTTTAGGTATTCTGAGATCTGAGAGGAGGCACAGGCGGCGGCGGAATATGAGCCGGGCGAGGCCAGTTTCTGACTAGGTTTAGATAAAACTCATTAATGCTTGCTGATTGTTAAATACCCCACTTTATGTACTGATTTATATCATGAAACAAAACACACTACTGTCCGTGCACTTTTTAAACTGATCTATTTGGGTTTTGGGGTGACAAACATGCATGCCATCATGTGGTTCCCCCTGACTTTACTGTAATTTATGTGCTGCTCCTCTGCATGCTTTTAGTGCGGCAGAAACTAAATTTGTGAATGTTTTTTTTTTTGCTCTTCTGGTTATTCGAGAAGTGTGAAGCCTCCGTTTCATTGTATTACACTGCCTCGATGCTTCATCTTCTTCTTTAATTGTTCATCGAGTCCCAGTTGAGTAACTTTAATTGTACTTTTGCTTCATTTTCTCATGCTCCCTACGATGTCAATCAGCTTATATATCAGGTTGCTTATGTAACATAAATTTAGTGCCATGGTGTGCCTGGTTCATACAAGATTATATGTCTGATCCAACGGTTTTGCTGGTTCATATGGTAGGGTTTATCATTTCGATAAAACACAACACAAATGCATGTCTTGAGTAAAGCGTGACTTAGAGAAGTGCGGGTCAAGACAGTAGGAAGATGACCGTGTGTGTGTGTGTGTGTGTGTGTGTGTGTGTGTGGGGTGTGATATGTAATGTCTATCTGAGGCTGTGGGTCAGATCTGATGCATTTGAGGTAATCAATTTCCTTAACAAATATTAAGTCAGTTAATGCATCACTTGGAATATTAAAGGATTGCTCTTTGACAAGTTGCAACTTATTGAACAGGCATCAGCCGTGCGATTGGCATCTTTACCAAGGACGGGCTACACTTGTTGGCTCATAACCTCGCAAATTTTACACGTTATGGTTTTGAGGATGTTGGTGTTGATGATCCTTGTAAAAGCTCTGGCAAGTATTATTTGCGAGTTAACCATCAGATAGTCTAATTTCAATTTGTTGCATATAAATGTATTACATCTTGATTTTTTCTTTTACAAAGATAAAAATTGAATCCATATATTGGGTTACGTTGTTAACCTCTCGACTAAACTAGTTGATACCTTCGTATAAGCAAATATTAGTCCAAAATAACTGTTATATATTTTGTGGATATATTATCGTCAAATCAAAATAATAAGATGAATATTAAAACAAAAAATATTTTTTAATAATTATTTTAAATTTAAAGAATCTTCTTTGAGGATATTATTATTATTATTATTATTATTATGGTATATAAAAAGTATATCTTAGTATGATATCAAAGTTTCTAATTTTTTCTCTCTCTCTTGAACATGTATTATAATTTCACTATTTTTTTCGAAATTATTTCATCTGAACATTGAAAGAAAATAAGTGCTTTAAAAAATAAAAAAAAGAACTCAATAATGAGATTTTGGCACTTCTTTTTTCATACTATAATCAAAATACCTTTTATAAAATAAAATAAAAAATATAATTGATATCCATTGACTTTGGGTTATTTAGGTTGAATCGATTTGTTTGACATGAATCGGATTAGACTAGTTTAATCTAAGTATTTTATTTATTTTTATTATATTCTAAATTATGCTTCTTCTTTTTCTTAAATTATCCTACTACCCATGTTCCTCCTCCTACCATTTCCCCAGTCCTCTTCCAACCTCTTGGCTTCTTCTTCCTTATCCTCTCTTTACCTTTGCCTCCTCCTCCTCCTCCTCCTCTCACTCCACCTCCACCCCCTCTCCCTCTCCATTTCCCTCATCCATCTTCCGCTTCTCCTCCTCCTCCTCCTCCTCATATTTTTTTCTTCTACTCTTATATTTGCTCCCGCATCCTCCTCACATTTTACCAAGATCATTCATATAATATATTAAATAATATATATTATTTTTATATAAAAATCTTAAATTTATAATAAAACTAAAAGACTCATGTTATCCTAAAAAGTATATTAATTTTTATATAAAATTATTCTAAATTATTTAAAAAATCATTGCACTCAACTTACACTGAACATATTAAAAAATATATTAATTTTTGCATAAAATTATTTTTAATTCATCTTAAATATAAAAAGTTACACTAAATATCTTATAATAATATGCTAGTAGTTCTGAATAAGTTTGAATTGGTTTGTTGAAAATAAACTCGAGTTATACTCAATTATATATTTAACCTAAAAATACCATATTTGAAAATTTAATCACCTTAAACTCATAAAAATATTTTAAAAAATATGTTATATATCTTAGAATGAAGTGCTAATAGGTCTGAAGAAGTTTGGATTAGTTTGATAAATATAGACTAGAATTATACTTGAGTTATGCTTGACAAACATTCAACATAAAAATACTCTCTTTCAAAAACTAATCACTCTAAATTCATGCAAAAATATAAAAAGTGACAATAAACATAGTAGCCTCATATTCTAATAGCTCAAGAGAAGTTTGGATAGATTTGATAAAAATTTAAATAGTTACACTTGAATTACACTCTATCACAATTTTAATAGAAAAATATTTTATTTTAAAAATTAATCATCCTAAATTTATATAAAAAATAAAAAGATGATAATAAACATATCGGTATCTTATCCAAATAGTTTTGAAAGAAGTTTGAATAGGTTTAGTGAAAATTGAAAGAGTTACACTCGACTATAAATTCAACACAAAAATACCATTTTAAAAATATTTTAATTTTAAAAATTAATCATCCTAAATGTATAATACAAAATAAAAGATGATAATAAACATATCGGTATCTTATCCAAATAGTTTGAAAGAAGTTTGAATAGGTTTAGTGAAATTGAACGAGTTACACTCGACTATAAATTCACACAAAAATACCATTTTAAAAATAATCACCTTAAATTTACAAATAATAATAATAATAATAATAAAATATATTAATTCATTGAGTTATACTCGAATTACACTCAATCACATATTCAATAAAAAGTTTATTTTAAAAATTAATCATCTTAAATTTATACAAAAAAAGAGAAAACTAATAATAAATATATTAGTATCTCATCCTAATAGTTTTAGGATAAGTTTGGATAGTTTGGTTAAAATTTAAAGAGTTACACTCGATCCTATATTTAACCCAAAAATATTATAGTTCAAAAATCAATCACTCTAAAATTATAAAAAAATAATAATAATAATCGAATTGTACTAAGTATATTATCATCTTACCCTAGTAGTTCTAAATAAGTTTGGATATATTTGATAAAAATTCAATGGGCTATATTCGATTATCGATTCAAACCAAAAATAACATATTTGAAAACTTGTTCATCGTAAAATTATAAAAAAATTAAAAAAAATGATACTAAATATTTAAGAAATATACTAATAGTTCTAAAAAAATTGAACGGGTTTGATGAAAACACTTTAATTACACTCGAATTATACTAGTATTATATACGCTCATAAATTCAACATAGTTCGACACATACCATTGTGATCAAACTCAACACGATCTAAAGTGATCCAATCCAAATTATCCAAATTAGATTAAATCAGGCCGTAGATATACAGCTTGAAATAACTCAATTCAAGGATATTATTAATTTTTTTAAAAAAATATTTAATGATAAAAATGAGGTGCCATCCGAGAAAAAATACAATACCAGAAGCTTTTTATGGTAAATTGCCTAAAGAAAATCATATCAAATATATTTTTAACATCCTCGTTGTTTTATAAAATCTCAATTGTACGATCAAAATCTTATGTCATCATACTACGATTATAAATAAAATAAATTGGAGAACATCGTTGGCGCATGATCTCCTCCTCGAGTTCACAACCCAAATCTAAGCCAAACCCAAACCCAACTGTCATTTGTGATCCATCTCCATTTGTCCCCACCCCTCAGACTGTGACACTGGGCGAGCCTGGAGATGAGTGATTCTCTCTCTCCGACGCTGACATCGTCCTCCTGCTAAAATATCACCACCACTCGGCCCCTCTTCTTGTGTTCCAGGCAGCTCTGCCAGCAAAAAAACAAACGAGAGGGAGAGAGAGAGCAAACTCGGCCGATGGGAAAACGAAAAGAAGCTTCGGGTTGGCCTTTGGGCAAAGGGTCGGGATTCCAGGTTTGGCCCTTCGGCGAGGGGTCGGGACTTTGGTCACCGCTTGGAGCCCGATGAGCCGCCTGGAAGAACGCAAGCCAAGGCGAGCTCCGATTCGCCACTTCACAGCCAGTTTGCTCCCCCACTCACGAACTTATCATACAGCCTAATGACACAAAGCCTCGAATCAAACAAAACATTATCTTATGCCAAAGCCGGCGTTTGATGCAACCACAACTCCCCCACCCTTTCCACTTGCATGCAATGCCACTGTTATCCTCCTGTAAACTGCCATAAGAACAACGCAAACATATATTTTTTATCTTATGTTTATTATTTCATGTTCCTTAGATGTAAGTGATCTCCTTGGTCAAATAAAAACGTAAAGAAATCGCCTTCTTACTGTGATGCAAGTTGAAGGAGAGTGATTATGATAATGACAGTGTCACATAAAGATCAAGTTGATAGAGGAATTATAAGCATACACTGTATATATTTTTTCATATGGACCACAAGAGATCACTTTTAGGTGAGGAAAAAATATTCGGTGTGATTGAGTTAATGCTCCCAAGTTGATGAGGCTATCTATGGCTATGACTTTTTTTTGTGTATGAATATGCTTTTGGCTACAGTTTATTCAGCACTTTTAGAGGCCACTGTGAAGGAAAAGTATGTGACATGGACTACTAGCCCTACTATATATTATGATGCCAGCAAGTCATGGGTTGACGATTGGTTTTCTTGGGACCCACTCATCCATGTAAGCTTTTTATTTTTTTCCTGAAATATCAATTTTTTTAATTAAATTTGATTGCAAGTCGATTATAATACCTCAATTTAATCCCGCATGAGAGAAAATTTTAAGTTGACATAAGATCTTATCTGATATACAAAATCTTTATAAAAATTTAGATCACATTTCTTCAATCTTTTATTATCAAGATTTTGTATACACGAACTCAATAAATTAATTAGTTCATTATAATTATTTTTTAATTTAAATTAGTACAAAGTTTTTTGTTTATCAATTAAAATTCTTGAGGAATTAGCCGTTTTGGGTGATAGATATATCCGCATGGTTTTGTCATTTCGAAGTATATGAGTTTTAAAAAGCACCTATGAGGGTAAGGAAGATATGACGGATTTATGAGCTTTTGATTCTCATACTCCTCTGAGACTAAATGATACTATATTATATATATTTTTATAAAAATAGTTGATTAATCTGTATTATTATAAAAAAGAGAATATTTATTCTTTATAGCTAAAATATCTGTGATAACCTTGAAAATTTTAAAAGATAAATATATTATTTTTTTGATCATTGTGTATCGAATTCTTTATCTATATATGTTGTGAACTTTTTACAATCAAAATGACCTAGAACATCAAAAGATCCAAGAAAATATCATGAATGGAACCAGACCTTGATTCAACTTTAGGTGCATATTGGCATGCCATCCGTAAAAGTGGAACACAAACCTTTACAAAGGCACTTATACTTTAGGCTTTTGTTTTACTTCCTCTCCATGTGCATATCACGTGCAAATATCTTGCTAATCTCATAGGTTAACTTCCCTGCTTACCCTTAATGATTCTTATAGGAGGAGAGTGTCACCAATTTTCTATTGAATCAAATACCACTATGTAATTATACGATGATTATATATGTTTTATATTCGACTTTTCTTCGTCACATTTTTGATCGAAACTGTTGATGTTGGATTTGATCGACCTTTTTAACTCCACATATTTATTCAAAGTACGATTGGATAGTTGCAATGGCGCATACATTTCGTCTTGGTCATGATATGGTGATTTGATGTCTTGATGGATGGATGCATTCTAATTTCACCATAAAAGAGATGACAGGAAAAAGAAGTCATGGAGTTTATGCAAGAGAGACAAACGGATCCAAAGCAGATTCGTTGCGTCTTGGATTTCTCTTTGTTCTTTCTTGGACAAGAAATCTGCGGTAATGACTTTGGATACGCTTCCAAAGGCGTCGATCGATCGCCACCAGATTTTGACGATAGATTGTGATTTCGAGCTCAGTTTTGCGGCTCACGACGTGTTCGAGCTCATCCACTAATTCTTGCGAGAAGAAAATGTTGGCTCAATGAGTCGCATCGATGATGCTATATATATATGACCCCCTCCATTCACCTTTCGTGCTCACCCAACACAAGTTGGAGTCCTCCTCCTCCTCTCTCTCTCTCTCTCTTCCTCTGAGTGCTTTCCGAGCACTTCAAGAGGACCCTCTTCTCTCCTGTCATGGCGGCGTCTGTAGACCACCGGCAGTTCGGTCACCTGGAGCCGCGCAATGGGCTTGTCAGCCCGGTCCGCGCCGTCGGCAAAAAATTCGGCACCCACCACCGCTCGGACTCCCCGGTTCGGGGGTGCAGCTTCTCTCCCCTCGCCCCTGGCAAAGACAATGGTACCCGCTATTACGACGATGACGACGAGGACGAGGACGAGGAGGTGGTCGACTGGACGAAGTTGTACGGTGGTAGGCACTTGGAGGTGGAGCCGTCGGTGCGTGACCCGAGGGACGAGGGCACAGCCGACAGCTGGATCGAGCGCAACCCGTCGCTGATCCGGCTCACTGGGAAGCACCCCTTCAACTGCGAACCGCCGCTAACACGGCTCATGCACTACGGGTTCATCACCCCGGTGCCGCTCCACTACGTGCGCAACCACGGGGCGGTGCCTAAGGCCGAGTGGCGTAGCTGGACGCTGGATATCACCGGCCTGGTGAAGCGCCCGGTCCGGCTCACCATGGACGAGCTGGTCCGGGACTTCCCCCCGGTCGAGATCCCAGTCACCCTGGTCTGCGCCGGGAACCGGCGCAAGGAGCAGATCATGGTGCACCAGACCATCGGGTTCAACTGGGGCCCAGCGGCCGTGTCCACCACCGTGTGGCGCGGCGTCCGGCTCCGCGACGTGCTCCGCCGCTGCGGCGTGATGGGCCGCAAGGATGGCGCCCTCTTCGTGTGCTTCGAGGGGGCAGAGGACCTCCCCGGCGGTGGCGGCTCCAAGTACGGTACGAGCCTCCGGCGCGAGGTGGCCATGGACCCATCCAGGGACGTCATGCTCGCGTACATGCAGAACGGCGAGCTGCTGACTCCCGACCACGGCTTCCCGGTGCGCGTCATCATCCCGGGCTTCATCGGCGGCCGCATGGTCAAGTGGCTCAAACGCATCATCGTCACCCCGCAGGAGTCCAACAGCTACTACCATCACAAGGACAACCGCGTCCTCCCGTCCCACGTCGACGCTGAGCTCGCCAACGCCGAAGGTATGCCTTCTCCACCACGTTCATATCACATTCTATATCTTCCACGAGACGCCTAATTAGAGACTAATATACGACCACAGCTTGGTGGTACAAGCCGGAATACATCATCAACGAGTTGAACATCAACTCAGTCATCACGACGCCGGGTCACGATGAGATACTTCCAATTAACGCGTTCACGACTCAGAGGCCGTATACCATGAAGGGCTACGCCTACTCCGGTAAGTTCAATTGAATTCTCTCTTTCTAATGGTGGAGTCAGAAAGGTGGTCGGATTCAAATGGATTGCTCCAATTAGCATAGTGATGCGAACTGTTATCTGACGTATAGGTGGAGGAAGGAAGGTGACACGGGTAGAGGTGACACTCAACGGCGGCGAGACGTGGCTGGTGTGCGCCCTCGACCACCCCGAGAAGCCGAACAAGTACGGCAAGTACTGGTGCTGGTGCTTCTGGTCCTTGGAAGTGGAGGTGTTGGATGTCCTGAGCTCCAAGGAAGTGGCTGTGCGAGCATGGGACGAGTCCCTCAATACCCAGCCCGAGAAGCTCATCTGGAACGTCATGGTATGTTTAGTAGATCTCTTCCAGAGGAAGATTCATGGATTTCATGTAATCGTTACATTGAGGTTAACGATGAATGCTGAGGAAAGAAGCGGTGGTGATGCAGGGGATGATGAACAACTGCTGGTTCAAGGTGAAGGTGAACGTGTGCCGCCCGCACAAGGGCGAGATCGGGCTGGTGTTCGAGCACCCGACGCAGCCCGGTAACCAGTCCGGCGGGTGGATGGCGCGGCAGAAGCACCTCGAGACGTCGGAGGCCCCGACCCTGAAGAAGAGCACCTCCACCCCCTTCATGAACACCTCCAGCAAGCAGTACACCATGTCGGAGGTACGCAAGCACGCGTCGCGCGAGTCCGCGTGGATCGTCGTCCACGGCCACGTCTACGACTGCACCGCCTTCGTCAAGGACCACCCCGGCGGCGCCGACAGCATCCTCATCAACGCCGGCGCCGACTGCACCGAGGAGTTCGACTCCATTCACTCGGACAAGGCCAAGGCCCTCCTCGACACCTACCGCATAGGCGAACTCATCCCTTCGGGCTACGTCTCCGACACCTCCGTCCATGGCGGGTCCGAGCTGTCCCACCTCGCCACCATCCGCGAGATCTCGCGGCCCCCGGCTCTCGTGAACCCCCGGGAGAAGATGCAGTGCAAGCTCGTGGCCAAGAAGACCATATCACACGACGTTCGTCTCTTCAAGTTTGCGCTGCCCTCCGCGGACCAAGTGCTGGGCCTCCCCATCGGGAAGCACATCTTCCTGTGCGCCACCATCGACGGAAAGCTGTGCATGCGCGCCTACACGCCCACAAGCTCCGTCGACGAGGTCGGTCACTTCGAGCTCCTCATCAAGGTCTACTTCAAGGGCGAGAACCCCAAGTTCCCCAACGGCGGCCTCATGTCCCAGCACTTGGAGTCCTTGACCCTCGGCTCCACGCTCGACATCAAGGGTCCGGTCGGGCACATCGAATACAACGGCCGCGGCAACTTCGTCGTCAACGGCAAGCCGCGGTTCGCCAAGCGGCTTGCCATGATCGCCGGCGGGACCGGGATCACGCCGGTGTACCAGGTGATTCAGGCGGTTCTGCGGGACCCAGAGGACCGCACCGAGATGCACCTGGTGTACGCCAACCGGTCGGAGGACGACATCCTGTTGTGGGACGAGCTCGACGGCTGGGCGAGGGACCACCCGGAGCAATTCAAGGTGTGGTACGTGATCAACGAGGCCAAGCGGGGGGAGGAGTGGCGGTACAGCACGGGCTTCGTCACGGAGAGCATTCTGAGAGACCACATTCCCATGGGCGGCTCCGACGACACGCTCGCGCTCGCCTGCGGGCCGCCGCCAATGATCCAGTTCGCGGTGGTGGCCAATTTGGAGAAGATGAAGTACGATACTGCCAATTCACTGCTGCTGTTCTGAACGCCAACCTGCGCAGTGCCTCCGAGGGCAGTTCCAGTCTCTTCTGCAGTATTCATTGTGATCGAGGTTGATGAACCTGGATCAACCGCCCAGTGTAGAATTACATGTACATATGTATTCTTCCTTTTAACTCCATCCTAACCAAAGCAAGGTAAGAGAGGACTGGAGAGGAGGAGGGTTATCTGTATTAGATCATTTATTGCATTAAGATCTATATATGTTATGTTATATTAAATATTATTTGTTGTTGGAATCATTGCAGTGCAGCAGTTCCCATTGTTATAATCCATTACAGGAGTGTCAAAAGTATTTCTCACATCCTTCACTGACCTAAAAATAAATAAAATATTTACAAAAATCAAATCTTAATTATTATATTACTTTTCATGTTAAGATTATTTATCTTAAATATTGACTTAAAAAATCTTTAAATATTTATCAATCTTAATCATAATGTATTGTAACCCATAACCTAGGAATGATATCATCTCTGTATTGATTATGTTTCGTCCTTGCAATCTGTACTAGTTCTTTAACATCGGTAAAGACAGTGATCTGCTCATTAAAATACATGCTCTTTTTGCTTGATCAATAATGCGTTCATAAATTAACATCAAGAAGAACCTACCTCCTTTCTCTCTCTTCACAACAAGACAACCAGACGTGGCTGGAATTGATATTCAATCCTTCCTCCTCAAGAACGCTAAAGAAGTCGGTGGCTACCAGCGGAACAGCAGCTAAGAATGAGATTTTTATGCGGAGTTGCTGCGGATTCCATGCACTCATGCCGTCCAAAGAGTTGGCGTGGCCTTTCGTGGCTCCAAACGGCCACGGGAGGGGGCCGTGGGGACTGCATGCATGAGTTTCACGGACGACGACAACCCTTTTTGTGCATGCATAGGACGTGTGACCTTTAGCTCTCCTCAGCGGCTGGCGGCGACTTCCAAGATCGTAGGAAAGAGACGGGGAGAGGGGAGCGCACGTTTCCGCGACGTGGGCAGCACATGGCCGCTGCTCGCCCGTGTCCGCCGGAAAGCTGCGACACCTATCCACACCAAGCACCGGCCATGCCGCCGCCGCTTGCTCTTCTACCTTTTCGGATCTTCGTTGTCGCTGTCCCATTGGCCACTGGAGTGTTAACATACATCACGATTGATATCGACTCAATCAAATTTAAACTTATTAAAATATGAACTAAACACAATATATATCACACGAACTCTTTCAACCATTATTCTTTTCTTACTCTTTTTATTTTATTTTTTTCTCAATTAACATCTAATTTTTCCTTTTGACTCACTTTTTTTTTCAAATACGTTGACTTTCGTGCCATATTAAAATCAATAGATCTAAATCAAATTAGTCAAGATTAATATATATCAGATTTCACATCAATTCAACTCAAAACTTAAGTTTATCATTTTCTTATTCCTCTTTTTATCTCAATATATCTCCACATAAATATTATTTCACTTCTCTCGTTATTCATATGTCATTCAATCATCTTTTTTTCTTATTTAACATGTCCGATTAAATCATTTTCTCTTTATTTGTATGGGTAGATCAAACTGCAAGCTTTTTCTTTTTTCGTTCGACTCACACGTTTTTCTTGAAGTACCTAAGTTCTATCACTGTATTAAAGTCGATGAGTCTATGTTAAACCAGTCAAGATTAACATATATCATAGTTTCCTTATTTCTACTAAGAATCGAATAAATAGAAAGATACAATCTCGATAATATTTCTTTATTCTTCATTTTAGAAGCTCTCAGTGAAGGTTGATAGTGATCGTGATGGCCGGTGGCATTCAGTAGATAGTGGCAATGGTCGTAGTGAATGATCCATAATAATAGTAGTATGATGATAATAATGATAATTGATACTAATGAGATGATAGTGTTAATGGTAATGATAATCATGTAGTTATGACATTTGCTAGCCGTTGATGTTAGAAACGTCAATAATATTCATCGATAGCGGTAGTTCAAATTTTATAGAAAATATTTTTAGTTACTATTTTAAATATTTTAATTGGTAATCATACGATAGTTCCTAATACATAAGGTTTTAGCGATACAATGAAAGAAATGATATTTTAAGATTTTTTTAAAGGGTAAATAGTAAAGACGAGATTAATGAAGATATCTTCATAATTTTAAATTACAGATGAATGATGAATCAAATTTTTTTGATAATCCAATAGAAATTATAAATTTTGATTAGGGAACTAATGATAATTAAATAAAAAATATAAAAGTGTTAGGACTAAAACAATTTGAAAGTGTATAAATGCTATTCGAAAAATGATATCTCATTCCAATCACAATCTCTATTATAATCACAATCGTAAAAAAAATCTACAAAAACAAAAACAAGAAATTATAGTGAAAACATTTGAAAATTAGTCTCGAATTAATTAGATTCACATGAACTTTGTCATGTAAAATTGATGGTTATCATGATCAAGCTTGTAAGTTTTGCCTTCGTTTCCTTTGTTATTACGGTTGACTTTCACATTTTGTGTCACAATCCTAGTAGTTGACTTCCAAGATTTGCTCATTTGTCTCACTTGAGTAGGAGCTCAAGATCTTGTATGAGATTTTATTCATTTAATATTTACACAATCTGATTATAATTTCTTAATTATGCAAGCCAATCTCGATTAGGCATCGGTGCGACTTGCTTTAGCAAACAAATTAACCTGCATCAAGTGAATCATCAAGAAAAGTAATTGTTTGCCTCATATATTTGAATGTGGTTAGGAGATTCACACAGTTTTTGTTCTGCATTGGGCCGGTCCAAGTTAGGCTAATTAGACCAAGCTCATAGATCTGGACTCAGATGAGGTACTTGTCCCTTGGTGTAATATGAATCCACATTTACTACCATTCTGCAATCCAGATTTTAGATAGTTCACATAATTCATGAGATTATTAATTGCATATATCTAATTTTCTTGCATCTACTTGCTAAAATGTATTTTATTGCTCTCCGAAAAATGTTCAGAAAACAATATCATGGAATTACATAACACCTATTTGCTTCTGCTTTACTGACAGATATTGTTTTCTTGGAATTAGCAAGAAAGACTTCTACTTGGACTGTAAGCAATTCTGTTTCCTAAGATTATTGGGTTGTAGAAGACAAAGTGATTGGAACCGCCTGTGTTTCCTTTTGATGTGCTGCAATGGCTACTTATCTGCAGTTCTTATCATGTTCTCAAGTTGTTCTTTTACAATGGAAAATGAAGTGTGATAAAAATTGTTGATAACTTTTGCCATCAGTTAATAACTTCATTTACAGAATCTAAAAAAGGGGATTCATCAAAGGTTGTCTTTTCCTCTTTAGTATCAGATTCTGATGGCCACTCCAAAGAAAGCTTCGCCTTTAGATGACTTGTGGATTGCCCATCTCACTTCGCACTTGTCTATATCCAACTCTCAAAGATGCCATGCAGAGCAGCTCAGTGTAGTGTTCTTGTTTTGTTAGCTCAGATTATATGCTAAGGCAGTGACCTCTGTGCTTTGTTGCTGGTGATGATTTCCATGGATGTGCATATTCCTCTTATCACTTAGCATTATTGGCAAAAAAGAAGCTTCATCTTTGTCCTTTATGTTGACATAAAGCTACCAGAGAACAGATTCACACAGCCACCATTTAAGCAGAAGCATTCCCTCCACCGCTCGTGCAGTCATCGCCTCCACCCATGGCTCCTCCTCAGTCATCGCACTCGAGGCCCCTCGCCGGAGACATCGAGACTCTGAGCTACGTCAACAGCATGATGGAGGCGTTCCGAGCTTTCGACTCGAACAACGACGGGCTGATCACCTGCGACGAGCTCAAGGGGATAATGGCGTCGCTCGGGTACAACCCCACCACGGAGGAGGTGAGGGAGATGATGAGGCGGGGCGACACGGACAAGGACGGCCTGCTCAGCATGGAGGAGTTCCTGGAGATGAACTCCGCCGAACTGGACCCGGGCGACCTTGCCGGGCTGCTCCAGACCGCCGCCGCGTTGCTGGGTCCTGCGGCGGGGGACGACGGGGATGTGACGGCGGAGATTCTGTTCCATGTGCTGAGCTGCGAGGATGGTGCGAGCCTGGAGGACTGCACGGAAATCATAGCTAGCTTGGACGCGGACGGTGATGGAGCGGTCAGCTTTGAGGACTTCAAGATCATAGCTCAAGCTCTCCGCTAAGAAGAATCTATCAGACAAATCCATGGTTTATAATCCATACATGGTTCTACGGTGATCGATATGTCGTGATCTCGCTGCTACGCTATGATCTGGGCAATGTTACTTAGCTTGGTAGGATCATAAATACTCAATGAGGTCTCGTGTTATAATCAGTTATCGAAGTCAAAGACATCTCGTTATGATGTGGCTATATATATGGAAAAATATCATTTATCAAGTCAAAATATATCTTAAAACTATCTATGTTCCTCCGATTGGCCCCACAACTTCCTCCAATCACAACATAGATGAGACAGGTAAGCTATGAACACCAAAAAATGCTTTTGTATTTTTTATGGTGCACACCGGAAATAAGAGAGACAGTAAGAAAAAAAAAGACAACTTGTAATTATATATATTTATTATTTTTATCAAATAAATATAAAGTATCATCTAACAAAATTTATATTATTTTTTGGCCTTATTAATTTCAAGTGTGCATTATATAACATTTGAACGAGAGAAGTAAAATTCGTAAAAACTAATAAAAAAACTCCACAGTGTTTGGAATTTTAGTGTGATAAATTGAATACTTATCTAAAATATTAATTTAACTTAAATTATTAAAGAAACGAGGAGGTCATGAAATGGGCTCGAGACCAACTAAGTCTCTCTTGTGGTGGAGCCCTTCTCGATTTTGGTGCAATGCGTAGCCACGTCCGCTGCGATGCTTTTTAGCGGCCACTAAAAATAACGCCCGCCCCCACTCAATAGAACGAAAAGATAGCCTCGGGCGCCCGCTGTGGTGGATAGGGCGCTGGCCGTGACCGCTCGCTCGAACCCCACCCCCTCTTTCTTGAGGCCATGGCCGCTGCCGCCCTCTGCCGCCCGGCCAGCTTCTTCCCCCGCCCCGCCAGTCCCGGACAACGCAGGAGGAGCGGCGGTTCTCTGGCTTCCGTTTCTTTTCCCTCCGCCTGCCGCTTTCCAGGGCCACGGCCGTGCAGATTCTTGCGCTCCGCCAGCTCTTCCCCCTCTCAATGGGGGATGGGCGTTCGCTGTCGAGCCGCTGGGACGGAGTCGAAGGCCGCTTCCGACGCTGCCGTTCGCAGCGGCGAACCCGGGCAAGACCGTCTGCTCAAGGCACGCTCGCTTTCGATCAGCTTGTTTTTGTCCCGAACGTCTAAATTCTATGTTGTTTCTTGAACATTGTCTAGGGTTTTGGGTTGCTGATTCTGGACGTCTTGAATTCATAGACAGCTGTAGGCCGTATAAGACTGATTCGGTTGCCTCTGGGAGCTTCGTGAATAAATTGTAGCAGATTGAGTAAAATCGTTCCGAGCGTGCTAGCATTTCATTTTGGCATGAAATAGTGCCTACGGCAGTAGACCATTGGCATATGCCCCCCTGGCAGGAAATTTAAATCTCTTGTTCCTATTAATAGTGTACTTTGTCTCGGAATTATTCTTGCTTCTTGAGAGTTGGAACCATGCTGTTCTTCAAAGTTATCACTTTTTATCAAGTTATCTTGAACATTAAATTTTAGGATGCTATGCATTTCAAATTTATCATCGTTCTATTATAAAGTGCCCATGAGAAGTTTGCAGTATATTGAACTTCCAATCAGCATTAGTTTGCAGTTGGATGAAAAATTGTGATAATCTTAGAAAACTTGCTCATTGTCTTTACAAAGCTTTATTGCTTAAGTATTTACTCTTTGTCTATACTCTTAGAAAAGTTTCAGTTTGACTAACCTTCCTGTTTGACCACTCATCAATCAAGAATCTTAGCACCATACATTTTTTACTTTGTGTTATTAATTTGCTGATCGATTTTTTTCATACTGGCCTTTATGATTTTTTTTCCTTGCCTTGCAATCTGATCAGGTTCCTGTATCAAACATCAGAAATTTTTGTATTATTGCTCACATTGACCATGGGAAGTCAACCTTAGCAGATAAGCTATTGCAGTTGACTGGTACAGTACAGATGAGAGAGATGAAAGAGCAATTCTTAGATAATATGGATTTAGAAAGAGAAAGAGGTATCACGATTAAATTACAGGTACACTCTGTTTTGTCACCTTGACTACAGAAAATATGATCTTGTTGTTACTTCCAATAATTTCTGTAGTTCGGTACTTGTTTATCTCGGTGAAAGTTTAGATGCATAGTCTTTGGATTTTGTTAAGTCTTGTTCTAACATTTTATGAGTCATCTGCTTATGTTTTCTATCTGAGGTAAGACCATAGGATAGAATTGTGCTTAGCAGAAAAAATAGCAGTTTTTGAGTTAGATGAAGATCAGAGTGACTGGAATAAAATTTTCATCTTGATGCCAGTTTCTTGGAGCCGGACTCAAATGAACAAGTAAACCTTCAAATGAATTTGGCAGATCTAAATAATCTGCTTAAGAGGATCCAAGGAAATTTGGAAGACATTTAAAGGTTTCAAGTATTGATGATAATCTACTACAAATTCTGGAATTATAGGGTCACAGGACTAAGGGAAATATTGAACTCTAAATTAGAAGGTATCTATGGAGCAAAAACTGCAGGAAACTACATCTAGGCAAAAGGCCAACAAGAATAACACAAATCCCATCAATAATGATAATTGATGACAGAAATGTAGCTAATGATAGTGTCGAAACTGAGGAGATTTTCTCATAACTATTCAGTGTACAGGAAAGGTTGTATAACTTGAGCAAAGAGGGACAATGAAGGGTGAAAACTGGATAGGCAAATTTCCTTTTCTAGCTGATTAAAGGTTCTAGGAAGACTTATCCATCTCAAATCTAAGATTATAATGTTGTCCCATTTGATCCAGAAGAAGACAAGGAAACTGTTATTGTAACTTTTGGAGACCAATTTCAACTTTATTTTCCTTAACTATTCCTTATTTTTGTATAAAAAGTTTCTTGAGATTGGGCATTAAGGTTATCCTGTATGTACCTTGCCAATATGATGCCAGTATTGGCATTCTGTAGATCTGGAGTTTGCTAAGAAAACATTTATTTGGCTTGTTGCTTGGGGCATCCTCACTTCAGACTCATGCTGATTGGTTGAACAATCAATATGTGGGTGTGCAAAAAAAAATTCTAAAAGCATTGACGAGGATTACAGGTTCTGAGATCTTAAATCCCACATGCATCAGGGATGGTCCCCGATTTGTGATGAAAAGTTCTGTGAGAATCCCAGACATTTGGTCCCCTGGAAATTTTAATTGATGAATAAGTAGAGACATTTTGTTGGTTGTTTTTCGAATTTTTCTGAACATGTAGCATTTTACAGATCTCTTTCGACAAAATCTACATTTTCCAATTCCTCTTTGGGCCTATTACAGACTAAAATGTCTCTGGCTATCTTGGCTTTGTAATACCAAAATGGCTAAGGAGTAGGTGCTAATGTCGATCATCTTCGGCCTAACCAAAAATTTTGTGTATGTCCAGGCCAGTTCTTGTGCTATACTGCTATCCCCCAAATTGTTATACCATAAAATTCATAGTTACATCTAAGGACTTGTTGATCTGCAAGCCCAAGGCAGTTCTATTGACTATAAAATCTGATTGCTTCAGTGCAGGCAAGCTACCTAACATAGACACAGAGACCTATATATTCACCTTTTCTTACACTTCCCAGGTCCCAATTCCATATCCTTGCAATCTTTATTTTTCTGACTTTATGCCTAAATTCTCTTAAGATGATTTTGTACTACTCTTATTCTTCCTAGTTGACAATTTCTTGTCAAAGATGTTCTTTTCCTTGTTGCTAATGTAACATCTTATAGCAGCCAGAAGAGGCACATTCTTTTACTTGACTACCTACTTTAGAATTTGTTTCCTGCTGTACATGCATTCGACCCTCTTGGATGACTTGTGCCATCTTTTGGACCTATCATAGGACATACCTTTTTGCCTATTTTTGTATAAGTAGATAATCACCTACATGTCCATTTCTGTAATTTGTGTTGCTTCGTAGTTGAAATTAGGTAACACCTCCTAATAGCTAATCATCTCACTAGCTGCAATTGAGGTGACCTGCACCCTAATCATCTAGTTGAAGCTTCAAGAATATAATTCTAGCTTTACACCGATTCTAGTCCGAGCAAATACTCTCACTAGAATCTCCCTTCTTCACCCTAAGCTGGAGACATGTGTCTTCCTATTTCATCTTCCAAACCTTTGCTGATGATCCTTAGTTGTGAAAGTAATGTATCGACTTATCAATCTCTAAAATTGATGGCTGTTGAATGTTTTCAGTTAATGATTTACTATAATTGTAGTATCTATTTCGTGGCTCTAAATATCAATTTAATTTTTCTTGTTCCTTTTGTAGGCAGCTCGAATGCGGTATGTATTGGACAATGAGCCCTACTGCCTTAATCTGATAGATACCCCGGGGCATGTTGACTTCTCATATGAGGTATGGTGAAATGGATAACATAATCCATGTAATGCCAACATGCCTTATCTTAGCTCAGATGTAGTCCAACTTGAAATTATTAGATTATAAGTTGACTTGAAGTATCAAATCCTGAATTTTCATCCATGGAATGTTAGGGTAACTTAGACCAATAAGTTGGTGCAACTTGCAAGCATATTTTCTTCCATGATCAAATTTTTCTATGCTGTTAGGTACAACAAACACTTGGTTCTTGAAATTTGTTCAGACTGAATTATCAAGAACTGTCATACTATTACCATTAAAAAATAATTAAGTTATTGGCTTTTATCTTCACCTAATCTGTCTCACCTTGTCTTTATGCAGTATTTACATATTTCTTGAGCAAGACATAAGACTTTTTTTATTTTCTAACATTCAGTTATTTTCCACATGCAATGTAAATAACTTATTATTTCAAAGATTGTTTTGGCAGAACTCTTGAAACAAAATGGATCTTTTGTTATTTGTCAACTTGTTCATGGTTTGAGATAGATTTCTCTTTAAAAAAAATAAGAAAAAAGGATTTCTATGTAAGACAAGGAATGTGTATTCTAGTTCAAAGAGCAAGCGCTGTCTATCATTTTTTTTTTTGGTACCTAGGTTTCTCGGTCCCTTGCTGCTTGTGAAGGAGCCCTTTTGGTTGTGGATGCTTCTCAGGTGCAATTTTTATTTCAGTTGTACTTTTGCACTATGAAGTGGTGTCAAGAAGTTTACTAAAATTTATTTCCATTTTAATAGAAAGTATGTCTTCTGATGATGGATATTTAGCATTTTCATTGTGGTGATTCAGGGTGTAGAGGCACAGACTTTAGCTAATGTTTATCTGGCTCTGGAAAACAACCTTGAGATCATACCTGTAAGAGCACTTTTATGTTTGCTTCATGATTTTGTACTGGATGTTGTTTGATTAGTAAATCACAGCACCATATTATTGTAGCATTTTGATAAATCAGGTTACAATTTTGCAAATCATTGGTTGCCTTGATATCATGACTTTTATTATGGTTGTATTGTGAACAACCATCCCCTATTTTGTTCAGCAACCTGAAACTAAGAGGTCTATTCTCTAGGTTCAAAATTCCTTTATATGTCATCTATAATATAATGACTACTTTCTGGATTAACCTGCCTAATTCCCAAACCTCTTATAGTTTCCATGTGCAGTTTGTCATTGGTTCCATTTACTATCTTCCCCTTATGTATGGGTTGCACTTGTAAGTTCTTTGGCAATCAACAACATGCTACAAACTATGAAATGAATTTCACAACAAGGATTTAGTTCTACATGCAAATTCTTGAATGTAATAGATGAAATCCCCTGAGATATTATTCTTAGAAAACACTATTCTGCATGTTTTTTGGATTGTAGATATTTTTATCAGACACTTCTTCCAGTACAGATGAAGTATGAAGTAATCACTCATTAATTTTGCCATAAACTGTTGTTAAATATATATTCTGCTTGATGCAAACTAATTCATTTTTTTTATGCTTGTTCATTGTTTGTTATTTTACTCTCTTTGTGTGAATGCAAATGCATCACCACCACGGTTTCTGCTGATTTGGGTATCTCATTTGCCAGAGTTTTCCTTATTAACCATATTTACGCGAACTACCAAAAATTGCTGTTCTGGTCTTGGGTTGGCACAGTATATTATACATGTTTGCCTCTACCAATGTGCTTGTTCTGTCTCATGTGACTATTCACATGCTTATACGTGCACAACATGTGGCTACACCCATGTATTGTTTGGCACGGTATGACAAGGCATCGGCTAACCTTGCTGAGTGCTCGCAAGTATCATAGGCTCTAGATTAGCACTTCAATATCAGGATCTTCTTGCTCTCTTTTGTTTTATCTTTTTAACTTCACTTATACTTTTATCGAAGTTTGTTATTTGAACCAAGGATTTTAATTTCGAATAATGCCACTCGTACCACGTATTGGTCCGCCAGCAGACCGGTACACAGACTGCCTGCTACCGGGCGATACTGTCGATTGTGGCTGTTTCCGCCTCGTTATCGTCCTAAATTGATCGTCACCGCTCGTTATCGGGTGGTATTAACCGAGGGAGAAGAAAGAAGAGGGAGAAGAAAAGGAAAACCTGGAGATTGGCGTCGCTCTCCCTCCTCGTCTGAGGCGACGAGGCCTTGGTGTCATCAGCGAAGAACCCTCAGCGTCGCGGGGAGAAGAAACCGAGCGTCGAGGCGACATTTCTTCTCCCCACGCTGGCAGAAGAAACGATGCCGCCTCGTCACCCTTTTTTGTGCAGGGAGAAGAAACGGTTTTTTCTCCCCACCTTCTTTTCTACGTGGGCAAAAAAGAGGTGACGTCGTAGATAATCATTTTTTTTACTTATATATATGTGTGTGTGTGTATATATATGTATATGTATATATATGTATGCATGTATGTATATATACGTATATGTTTGTATGTATATGTATGCATATAAATAAATAAATAAATAAATATATATATATATATATCGAGCGGTATATCGAAATATATCGCTCGGTATATAGTACCGTACTATACCAAGTAAATCTCGAAACTTTGGTACGGTACGAAATTTCTATCCTTGATTTGAACACCGTCTGTATCATGAAGAACTTAAGTTGGAATATAAAATTGATATTAGTTAGAATTTGTGGAAAAATTGAATGATAATTTGTTCTACAATCAGCAGAAACCAGTCTGTGCTTAATGTCAACAGGCTTCTATTATATTCTTTATTGGCATTTTAAATTTCAGAATATTCAGCATATGCAAGAAGTTATATTCCTGAAAGAGTATGGTGTTCTAATTCATTTTAGGTCAAGTAGTATAATTTTTTTGCGTACAACTAACTAATGCTAGGTTTGAATTTTTTTTATGAGTCACCCTTTTGTGTTCACTTAAATATAAGGTTTGAATGCAGAAAATCTTAGTATGATAATGAACTTGTTAATACATTCTTTATGATGTAGGTTCTGAATAAAATAGATCTACCAGGTGCTGAACCTGATCGTGTTGCCCGCGAGATGGAAGAGGTTTGTGAAGGATATGTACCTGTTTCTTGTACTTCAAATTCCTGAACATTTTATTGTTTCTAGTATGAACTCTATTATCACTAATTGATAGAACATTTTCTATAGATCATAGAGCACTAATGGTTCTCCTCTTCTTCATCAATCATTGTCTTGCATATTCTTTTTTTGCAGATTATTGGATTAGACTGTAGTACTGCAATTCAGTGTTCAGCGAAGGTTTGTTTATTCATGTTTTAATTGTTTGTTTGAATATGAAACTGCATAAGTATATGTTGGACATAATATAGCATGCAACTTTCCTGTCAATGAGAAATTAACAGAACTGTCAATGTACTGTCAATTTTGGATGGTTGAATCTTTTCTAGGAGGGTATAGGTATAGCTGAAATTCTAAATTCTATTGTCACAAGGATTCCTCCTCCTAATGATACTTCTCAAAGTCCCCTCAGAGCTCTAATATTTGATAGGTAATTCTGCAATTCTTGATGTCCCTTTATAATTAGCTTTTGAACATTTTTACTTAACTCATTTTCATGTTCTTGTTGCTTGTGCTTGTCAGCTTTGTAATCTGCAATGCTATTGTCGTGGACTTCTAGCTTTTCAGCAGCAATTAACTATTATCTGAGAGTCTTAGGTTGGTTTATTCTAGAGATCAGGTGGGATGACAGAGTTTTTTAGAAAGAATAGTCACACTCACATCTTGGTTGTTCAATATTAAGTGAAAAAGGGAAGAAAACTTGAAGATTATTAGACTAATTGGATGGTGGACATATGAGGAGTCGATTAAGGTGAACCAGAAAATGAGAATACTTAACTTTTCCTTGCATCCCAATCCCAAAACCTTTGGCATTAGAAGTGTATTAAGATAATTTTATTTTCCTTGCATCCCAAAAATTTACATTACTTACTACTATTTGTTCTCTGTTATTGATAAGGAGTCTATGGAGCTTCTAACATATTAATGATTTTCTTACATCATTGGGTTTCTCTATGATATGACTTCTTATCAAAATAAGATTTTATCATATTAAAATTAGTTGTGCTATGCTTTATCTAGCTTTTTTCTTCCTATACTTTTAATGGATATAGGTGAAGGGTGGTTGATTATCATAATATTATATTATCTTTATTTTTTTCCTAATTTTCCAATGTCTTTAAATCCGCTGACATTCAATCCGAATTATGATTTATTTGATTCCATCTCACACTTTTTTGTGAAGTGGTCCTCACATTCACTTCATCAGACACTTGGTCGAACACCTAGAATAGTGTAGTTAAAGGTGAGAGACGCTAAATGATACCAAGGTACCAAAATATTTGAGGCGCTAGGTGTCGATGCTCTAGTAAAGTGAGGCATTCCTGAATATTAAAATTTTAAAAATATATTATGATCAATAGATATAATCACTAAAATAAAAAGTAACACAATATTCATTTAAAGGATCAAGTTATATTGTACAAATCCATATTAATAAAACGATAAACGTAGGAGGATGGAGAGGGGGTTGTTGTCAGTTGGGAGGGGAGCGAGGATGAAGGATCCGAGGAGAAGGGAGGAGGTATGGGGTGGCTACCTAATCATTGTTGGTTAGGAGGGGAAGAGGGAGGAGGGAGGGGAGCTATCTGGGAGGAGAAGGAGGCTGCCGGGGTAACTTTATTTTTGGGGGAGGGGGAGGGGGGAATGCAGCTAAGCGAAGGGGGAGAAGATGCTTGTTGTGGGGGGTGAAAGGATGATAAAAGAAAGTTGCCAACATAGGGAGGAGAAGGGAAGACGTCGACACAGGGAGGAGGAGGCTGTTGACATAGGGAGAGAGTAAGATAGCTATGACGAGACAAAAAAAGAGGTGTTGGCGGCGAGGGCAAAGGGAGAGACAGGGAAGACGACGGTGGAGGGGCGAGGGAAGGGGAAGAGTGCTGCAGAGAAGGGGGGAAGAGGGAGGGGAAGATGCTGGCGATTGCAATGGAGTGGGCGACGACGAAGGAGGATGAGAGAGAGATACTAACGACAAGCTTGCTGGAGGAAGACACTACTATCACTGCCTTTTGATAAAGGAGAGGAAGACGCTGCCATCATTGTTATCGCAGTTCGCCAATGCAGAGGAAGAGAGGAAGAGTCGCAGTTTGTCAATTAGGTTTCCACGAGTCGTCTTGTCGTGTCTGTGCGGGGGTGTGCGTGTGTTTGAAGATTCGTTGAGTTGGTTCGATTAAAACAAGATCCAGTCAACTAGGTTGGGCCCAAATCTAGTGATTTGGCTCGATCTTGCCCGATTTGAATTAAGCAAGTGCCTAGGCCTAGGCATGTGCTTCGTGCGTTGCCTCGCTTGGGTGCCTAGGCCAACGCCCGTTAACTTCACTGACCTAGAAGACAACAAATGAGTAAGTGATAATGTTCTGTATTCTCTTTTAGCCACAATTGGTAGAATGTTATCTGCAAACTAATTTGATCACACTGAAGAGGTGGGATTATGCTTGAAAGAGAACCTAACCACATCATGGAGATGAGCGATTGACAAAGTGGATTTCTCTTTTACCCATACGGTTTCTCCTCAAGTCTCGCTATAATCGGATTCTCCCAGAGAACTCTTTCTCTCTCAATCTGAATGACTTTGGCTAAGGATTTGTCTGAGCAAGAATACATGAGATATTCCTCTTATGATACCGAGAGCGGATGATCCTCTATCAACACTCAATAGCCCTTGTAAGGTTGACTGTCACTCCTGGTGACCGGCTGTGCTAGATCTGAAACTTCCAAACCTATAAGTCTGGTATCAAAGTGTGGAGTACTCATACAGGATATCCTTGGTGTCTCAAGTCTAATGACTAGGTATACCACTAGGACGATAAAATCGTTGTCTGACAATAAGGTATCATCAACTATCTAGCATTCCGTGAGCGGATCAATCAGTGAACTCATTATCCAATGAGCACATGTACTATAGCCCTAGTGTCCCCACATGAGCATCTATGAGACCAGCTACCTCTATCATATGGACGGGTATATAGCACACCAGTCTGTTCGGTTATCTCGATGTCTCTCTTGAGTAATCTATGACCAGGATTATTTAGGGTTTGTGTTTAGAGGTGAATCGGTCTCATTATCGTGATCTCATCACGATCCGATTCTCATTGTACAGATCCATGGACATCACAATATATTTATGCAACAAGTAATATAAAATGAGAAAATATTATAATAATAATAAGCAAAACGATTGCGTGTCATGTCACACGTGTTATCACTCACGTGATTAGCTTGCAGGGCACCTATGACTAGTAGAAGATTATACAAACTGTTTTGTTTATACTTACTATCATCTATTACTTATTCTGTAGTCATCAGTTAGCCAAAATCATATGGCACATATATTTTATTTTCTTAAATGGTTCACAGTATCATTAGATTCCAATATGATATGCTCAGTCTACATTGGTATCATCCAATGATGACCCTACGTGTGGTAAATTTTTTGGTCTTACTGCCAAAAATTGATTGGAATTGTTATGAATTAAGAAGACTCAACTGGAGTTGGCTGATTTTGACAAACTCTAGCTAGTTTATAGCCAAAAAAGAAGAAAGAGAAGATGGAAGAATTGGCAAAAGGATGGAAGGAAAAGAGGAAGCCAAGATGAAAGCAGAAAAGAAATTTGTATCTATGATTTTGAAACTGAGTAGATATTGCACATTTGCACTATTGCATTTATTATTCATTGCATTCACCACAGTCGTCATTTATTATCATGCTTTTTAATGATGTTTTATCGACTCTGTCAAATGATAAAATCCCTAAATTTGGTTGGTTGGAAGTTTATTGACGCTGTCAAATGATAAAAAGCCTTAAATTTGGTTGGTTGGAAGTTTTACTAGGCTAATCCTTGTGTAAGATCTGGTCCAACTTTGGTTCCCTCTCAGACTGTTAATGTCAAATGGACTGGTATGGTCCAACTAGTATAAAAAAAAGTTGGTTAATCACCATGAATTTCCAAGCCTACATCCAGTTGGTGATTTGTTTGAGGTAGTGGTCTTGAAAATGGTTACATATTTACATGTATAGCTTTTCTTTTGTCATTTGCTAGTTCATATGGTTGGTGGTTCCAATATGTTTTTATGTTACTGTGCAGTTATTATGACCCATACAGAGGTGTGATCGTTTATTTCCGGGTTGTTGATGGAAGCATAAGGAAAGGTGATAAAATATATTTCATGGCTAGTGGGAAGGTAAAAATTGAATGCTATATTCTTAGACTTGTTCAATCTGACTGCAATAATCTATATCCATTCATAAGAATAATGGGATAGACCATCAATATCAAGTGTTTTTAGAATCTGGCTGACATCTTCCTGCCTCTTTCTTATGAATTTCTAGATAGTAGGCTTTCTTTTTGTTACCAAAGTAATTAATAGTGCAGCTATTTCGATATTTGCATGCAAAATGCCTATACAGACTGTATATTACATAATCTTAGATTAAGTTTATCACATTTTGGTATCTGCAAAATATGCAAACAAAACATACATAGATAGACCATACAAAAGATGGTTACTAATAGAAACAAAGATATCCTTTTTTCATAGCTTCAATGCATCTTGCTCATCTATTGTTTGCTACTTAAATTCCCCAAAACTTTTGGAACTTTTATCTATTACTAGGGGCAAAAGTTTGCTGAGTATTTAGTGCTTGTATTAACATGTGTAGTTTACTGTTCTTGAATAAAAGTATGTAATTTGTTATACCTTGAACGTCCCACATCTGGAAAGAAAATGGAATATAAGTGAGTTAAGACTGCTGTTATTAGTAACTTTGGCTTAAAATTTAGGTAATGTTGGAAATCTTAACTCAAACAAGTTATTTGGACATTTGATTGCTTGGATCATATCAGATTATACTGAAGCATTATTGTTCATGGTTATACCTTTATGGGACAACCACCTGCATGTGGACATTGAACACCTTTAGAATTTTGAGGGTGTCATAAATTTAATTGGGGAGACCTTGACAAACTAATATTCCAATAGTAAGAAATGAAGGAATGGCACTGTAACTTGGGGTTAGACATTGGCTCACATTGAGAAGCATGGCCCATAGAAGATACTAGACCATATGTTTGCTTTAGTCATTCTAATAACTCATTTAAAAGCTTCAGCGATTTTACCAGATTCCATGACTAGGATGTTAACATCTTAAAACCATATAATGTGGGATTGAAGATCTCATAAGCATCTAATGTGGGATAAAATGTATACTGATGATCCCATTTTGTGATATTTCACCTATGTTGGGCGGTACAAATTTAGTTGGAATTCAAATCGATACAAGTGCCAAGCTTTGAGCAAAATTACTCAGTATCCATTTTGACTAATTGAAATTCCAAGATTTCACTTGGTTTGTGTTTAAACTTTAAACTCTGTTTTTATTGAAATTAGTGAAAACACTCGAACAGTTTTTGACATCTCCAGTAACTTGTGAGTTGTGACCCATTTTTCTTTTCATTGTAATATGACACCCTAACCTCTCTCCCACATTTTTCTTCTCCCATCACCACCTATTGGATCTAGTCAGCCACCAGTTCCCCTTGCTTTGATGAAAGTTCTATCAGATTGTTGGCCCACGATTAATGAAGGGATAGGGTTAGTTAGAGCCTTGGAGGTGTTCTCTTCATCAGTAAAAAGAGAACAGGGATTGATGGTGTTATCTTCTCTCTATTTTCCTTTTCTCTCAACTGTTACCAGTGGTATACTTGACTGTACTAGCATACTTCATTGGTGTTGGACGGCAACACAGTATGGTGCCAACAGGCCCAAAACACTTAATGGTGCTTGATCATACCCAAGAAAAATTCTTGGTTATAGGGCATCACATGTTTAGAGGAAGAATGGTTGAGTGTGTATAATCTTTCTTCATATGAGCTGCCACATTTGATGTTTAGAGGACAATTTTATAGTCTACAGAAATCTTAATCTTTATTGGTTCTTGTAAAAAATGGATGAAGAAGTTCCTTGGAAATTTCTATTTTTCTACTGTAGTTCCACCTAATGTATTTATGTGTGATCATTTTGTACTGTAGTTAATGGATACAGTAGGTATTTGATTACTGACTTGTTAGCTCTGTAATGTTGAAATTAATTGTACTATATTGTAATTGACTCGCTAGTGCATCCTTGAAGATTTAATGAGTCCAAGATATACTATTGGGATCCTTTTATGAAGTCTAAGAGAGGAGTTTTAAGCTAAAAATGAAAACTGATTTTGCATTATGCTTGTTGTCCGATATAATCAAATATCTTAGCATTCTTATCTGTGTGTGGTACTAGCTTTTACCATGTTTCTTTTTTATATTAATTTCACCCATTAATATAATCAGGATTATTTTGCTGATGAAATTGGTGTCCTTTCACCCAATCAAATGCAAGTTGATGAACTATATGTTGGTGAGGTAAATTTACACATACAATTCTTTTGTCGAGCTTTTATTGGCTTATGTAATTGTAATGGTTCTTTTCATCTTTTGTATACTTAATGTTTTCTATCTTACTGCCATATAATCTTATCATTAGCTACCTAATGTGATAATTATTAAATAATTCATACAGGTTTGGTTTGAAGGTGGTTTAAAGAACAAGAATATAGTTCTTTTGGTATTGTAAATGCTGCACAGTGAGTTTTAGCAAATAGTAACAAACAAAATTAATAAAGATTATAAAAGATTTGAAGAGGAGTGACATTGGAGGTCAGAAAGGTGGGAAAGGAGACAATAAGAAACAGCCAGGAAGATGCTATAAATATGCAAAGAAAAAGAACAAACACAACAGTCGTGGCAGTCATGAAAGCCTTCTTTTCATTAATTAGACTCCATTATTCATAGCCACTTCTCAACTTAACAACCTCTAACATATACTTTATTGACCCAATTTCTATTCAGTCTTACCCTCTAAACAAACAAAACATATATAGAAGACTTTCCTTTTTCGAAATATCATCTGAAAGGGCATCTATAAGTGTAGAACTCCCTAAACTTGAATTTTATTGATTAAATAGCTTTTCAAAAACAAATTATAACAGTAGTTGGATATCAGGTTTTAATACAGTCTATACAACTCATAGTAATAAAGATTAAATTTACCTAGTTGATGATGTAGTGCACTGATTCATATTCACTGCAAACAACCAATCCCGGTCACCGTTACTGGTTGCTGTTTGGACCAGTATGGCATGACGGTACTGCTTGTATATCAGACTATACTGACTGAAAATAATTGAACAAAAGGAAACTGAGAAATTAAAATGAAGAAAACCAGAGAAACCAAACTGAGAGATGAGTGGAGTGAGCATGACATCCTACTTTTCCATTCATAACTGAGTCGTGTAATTAGTTTTCCTCAGCTTAATGTCCCTCTATATATGTTTTATGATAAAAAAGAACAATCATCAAATTTGGACTCTGTTAACCAAAACATATTGAGAATACTTCTTTTTACCCATATCCCTGAACTTGAAATTTATTAACATATCAAATTTCTTGACTCAAATTACAAGCAAATTACATGTTCATGATTATATATGTAAATTAAAATAGCATTCCTAATACTATAAAAAATAGCCAATAAAGAATGGGGGGATGAAATCTAACTGAAAGTGCTCAAAGTGTGAAAAACAAAACTAAAAATTAGATCTGATTGAAAGTTGAAGCCCATCATACTTCAAGTCAAGGTTCCTAATTTTGTGTCACTTGGTATGTACCCTGCAGTGTTTACCAGCCTGAATGTGAACCGGGAAGCAGACCATGCTTATCTCTCTTTCGCGCCTCTCTCTCTCTCTCTCTCTCTCTCTCTCAATCTCTTCTGTGACCCATCTCTCGTGATGCCCACCACCTGCCATTGCCTGCTTGGCCATCCTGTCCAGCCATTGCTTGCATCACCCATCACCACCAAAGTAAGCTCCACTTCATGTCTCATCTCGCTCAATAGCGAATCAGGGATTGGAAGGAGTAATGGCCTTTCTTTTTCATCAAAAATCTGCCATTTAAAATCTTTTGAACATTGGATTAAATGGTAGTTCTCCTCCACCTCCTGTTCTCCTTGTCCTCCCCCTTCTCAGTAGTATTGCATGTACTAGCATACCATGTATCGGTTCGTTAGTACAATCTGAAACCATACTGGTCTGGCCAGTGACCTATACAAATTTGTTACCCGAGATCTGAAATAATGCTTCAAGTATTAATTTGGTCTTTTTTATGGATTTGTAGTGAGTTCCTTTGAAACATTTTTGTGCAGGATGACATTCACTACTAACTGATATTATCTTGGTATTTAGTACTTGTATATGTTCACTTAGCCTTCTTAGTCAGCAATAATAGCTGTTTTAGTTGTAAGTATTCTCCTAAAGACTACCTTTTTAGGTGGGTTACCTTTCAGCTTCAATTAGATCAGTTGCAGATGCAAGGGTTGGTGACACAATTACTCATTTTGGAAGAAGAGCTGCAAGCTCTTTGCCTGGATATGAGGAAGCTACACCTATGGTGTTTTGTGGTCTCTTTCCTGTCGATGCCGATCAGTAATGACCTTTTGCTACCTGACTATGCTACTGAAACTTCCTAGCTTGTGTACCAATTTTATGAATTGCTTTTTACTTCATTAACTTGCCAATAGGTTTCCTGAGTTGCGTGATGCATTGGAGAAGCTTCAACTAAATGATGCAGCATTAAAGGTTTATAATAGTTTCTATGTACTATAGCTGGATATTCACGAGTCATTTTTTTTCATCTCTAATTATTGTATTTATTTCTTTTCAAAATGTGTTACTAGCTTGAGAATATGTTTTTGTTCTCTCAAATATTTGAAATTGAAAGAGTCCTATGGAATTGAAACATTGAATTAGTGATCTAGAGGGACCCAATGGAAGTGTAGTGGTGAAGGGGCATTTGTGCTAAAGATTTTAATTTCGAATGATACCGCTCGTACCGGGCGGTACGTACCGGTCCGTCAGTAGATCGGTATGCGGACTGCTCGCTACTGGGCGATATCAATCTGACTACGGCCTGGGAAGAAGAAGCATCGAGGGAGAAGAAGGAGAAGGCGCTCGAAGAAGAGGGAGAACCTTGACGCTTTTCGATCCGGCACCACCCTCCCTCAACGATCCCGATCCAGGAGGTAACGGAGAAGCGGCGGCTCAGTTTCTTCTTCATTGTGTTCTTCACCGAAGGTCGGAGATGTCTGCGGCCTTCGACGTATTTGCTGAACGCCGCAAATGAGGAGAAGACCGCGTTCTTCTCCTCGTCTGACGCGACGAGGAGAAGAAAAGGAGGCGACGTCGAGCAAAGATAAAATATGGGAGGAGGATGGTAGTTAGAGCTTCTCCATCTCCTTCACCATGTACCTACTCCCCAAAAGGAAACCATCGTTGAAGATAAAATATGGGAGGAGGATGGTAGTTAGAGCTTCTCCATCTCCTTCACCATGTACCTACTCCCCAAAAGGAAACCATCGTTGAAGATAAAATATGGGAGGAGGATGGTAGTTAGAGCTTCTCCATCTCCTTCACCATGTACCTACTCCCCAAAAGGAAACCATCGTTGAAGATAAAATATGGGAGGAGGATGGTAGTTAGAGCTTCTCCATCTCCTTCACCATGTACCTACTCCCCAAAAGGAAACCATCGTTGAAGATAAAATATGGGAGGAGGATGGTAGTTAGAGCTTCTCCATCTCCTTCACCATGTACCTACTCCCCAAAAGGAAACCATCGTTGAAGATAAAATATGGGAGGAGGATGGTAGTTAGAGCTTCTCCATCTCCTTCACCATGTACCTACTCCCCAAAAGTCATGTCAGTCATGCCATGCAATGTTTGAAACTAGGTTGGGCTTTTGGCCATTCACTAGTGAAAAATGTCAAGTTGGTCCAGTGTTGAACTAAAAAGTCTTTTATGTAAAGAAAAATTATTGTAACAAAAATTGAGTTATGTGATTCGTTAGGGTTAGCCACTTTACTCTGGTCACATCTGTTATGACCTTTTCCTTTTGCAAACCAATCTAGACCTTTTTTTGGTTGTCATTCTTGAACGTTTTCTCTTTCCATTACATATGAACTGGGCTCTAGTTCCAACTTCTAAGGTGTAAGTATGCTCATGAGTCATGATATATGTTATTTTTAGGTTTGGATCCCTCCTGCATAAGAGGATGACAACAGTCGATGTTGACCACAGAGAGAACTAGGCAGTGCCCAGTTGAACACTTCAGGCCCCATCAAGTGAAACCTGAGCGCCTCTTGAGATTGACAGCCTTGGAGTTCAATCACTTGAGAAGAGATGTACCAACAAGATGGGTTTGGAAGAAAAAAATGTTTTCTTTTTGGATAAGTGGTGGTGCAACTCTGTATCTTCTTTTTTCCTCATCATCAACCACTTATCTTTTTCTTCTTTTACAACCTCTAACAATAGGTGGTACCTGCTTCCCAAAAGGAAGCCATCTCCTTCACCATGTACCTACTCCCCAAAAGGAAACCATCGTTGAAGATAAAATATGGGAGGAGGATGGTAGTTAGAGCTTCTCCATCTCCTTCACCATGTACCTACTCCCCAAAAGGAAACCATCGTTGAAGATAAAATATGGGAGGAGGATGGTAGTTAGAGCTTCTCCATCTCCTTCACCATGTACCTACTCCCCAAAAGGAAACCATCGTTGAAGATAAAATATGGGAGGAGGATGGTAGTTAGAGCTTCTCCATCTCCTTCACCATGTACCTACTCCCCAAAAGGAAACCATCGTTGAAGATAAAATATGGGAGGAGGATGGTAGTTAGAGCTTCTCCATCTCCTTCACCATGTACCTACTCCCCAAAAGGAAACCATCGTTGAAGATAAAATATGGGAGGAGGATGGTAGTTAGAGCTTCTCCATCTCCTTCACCATGTACCTACTCCCCAAAAGGAAACCATCGTTGAAGATAAAATATGGGAGGAGGATGGTAGTTAGAGCTTCTCCATCTCCTTCACCATGTACCTACTCCCCAAAAGGAAACCATCGTTGAAGATAAAATATGGGAGGAGGATGGTAGTTAGAGCTTCTCCATCTCCTTCACCATGTACCTACTCCCCAAAAGGAAACCATCGTTGAAGATAAAATATGGGAGGAGGATGGTAGTTAGAGCTTCTCCATCTCCTTCACCATGTACCTACTCCCCAAAAGGAAACCATCGTTGAAGATAAAATATGGGAGGAGGATGGTAGTTAGAGCTTCTCCATCTCCTTCACCATGTACCTACTCCCCAAAAGGAAACCATCGTTGAAGATAAAATATGGGAGGAGGATGGTAGTTAGAGCTTCTCCATCTCCTTCACCATGTACCTACTCCCCAAAAGGAAACCATCGTTGAAGATAAAATATGGGAGGAGGATGGTAGTTAGAGCTTCTCCATCTCCTTCACCATGTACCTACTCCCCAAAAGGAAACCATCGTTGAAGATAAAATATGGGAGGAGGATGGTAGTTAGAGCTTCTCCATCTCCTTCACCATGTACCTACTCCCCAAAAGGAAACCATCGTTGAAGATAAAATATGGGAGGAGGATGGTAGTTAGAGCTTCTCCATCTCCTTCACCATATAAATTGGTAGCTGCCATCTCTTCCCTTGCCGTCTTGCTTGTCAGATCCTCTAACCAACCCTTCACTCTTTAATCAAGTTTAAACCATATAACCTCTAACTCCTTTGTACACTGTTGAACGTTGGTTCAATCACAAATCTAATAACCAATCCGAACTGGTTTGTCACTCATGCTAGATTTTGAAGTATCGGTTTGTAGGAAGATTTGTAGAAGAAAGTAATATGTGCATCCATGCTAGTATATGTGTAGGAAGGTTTGTCACAATCTATTATGTGCAGCCATGCAAGTAGCGGCCTTCCATGAGAAGATGATCAGAAGCTTGGTCTTGACATCCCAATTTAACATTTGAAGATGATGAACAAAAGTCTTGTTGCAATCTTGACAACATTTCCATGATCGTTGTCTTCTTGTCCTTCTCAATTTTCTCTTTACTTCTGGTCATCATACTAAAGAATGGAGTTCATGGGGTGTAGCTACTTTCTTCTTGGCTATTGAATTACATGTGGAGTGAGTGTATAATAGTTCCATGTGTCCACTAGATGTATCAACTATCGATTGAATATTTCAAATTCATAGTTATTGCATACATGTCTACTTTATGAATCAATTTTAATTGTTCAAATTCATCTGGTTTTGCAAGACCACTCCTTTTGACCTTAGGGATGGCCCTGCTCATGGAGCCAATTCGACAACTATCTGTTTGAATTCAAAGCTTGTACTTTTGAATATGTCCATGCAGGTTTTTGACTAATAGGGTCATAACCAAAGTAACTCAATTGTTCTCCTTGACAAGGCGAAACATAATTTTCAAGCATATGTTTATCTTAGAGAACAATTTAAAATAAAAGTCTTTTTTTTTTTCAAGAAAGGAATCAGATGGTACAATATTCGTCTGACTACAACATTTATTCAACACCTTTTTAGATTGACCTATTTTGTTTTGTATAGTCGTTTTGTAATTTGTTTCCAAATTGCTTTATGCATGACTATAAAAACACATTTATATAATTTTGAACTTTGGTCTGCTTGGTTAAATGTAGTTTGAACCTGAAACTTCAAGTGCTATGGGTTTTGGTTTTCGGTGTGGGTTTCTAGGTTTACTCCATATGGAAATCGTTCAGGTTTGGTCAAATTTCTTGTAACTTGGTCTTTTCCAAATGCGTTCGATGTGTTTAACAATATGATTTTTAATTACTGATTGATTTATTTTGTAGGAAAGGCTTGAGAGAGAATACAACTTGACCTTGATAACAACTGCACCAAGTGTTGTTTACCGAGTCAATTGTGCAAATGGTGATATTGTAAATTCTTCAAGATCCTCTTAATACTAGTTTAACTAGAACCTTTTCTCACAATATGCTTACTCAATTAGGTTATCTTATTATACAATTTATTTCAAATTTACAAGATATTGTACCATTAGACATTGTTCATTGACAATAAATAATTGTCTAAACTCTAAATTATCGTTTACATGGTTAACTAATGGATCAATATTTGAAATCATAATTTCATTTTCTGAAAGCTTTCACTTCTTGTGTAGTTCAGATCTTCTGAGTCAGATATCTAGAACCTTAACCTGCTGATAGATAAGTTGGTTTCACATACGTATAGGGAAGAGAACAATGTGTCACAGGCACTTGAAGGATTACAAGATAAAATAGAATAAAAGGCACTTCGGCAGATGAAAAAATTGACATATGAAAAATGTATGCCATTGCAGTTAGTTTAGATCAATAGATGATGGTTTGAAATTTCATGGTATTCCAGCCTCATCACTCCAGTACCAATGGTGCCATGGTATACCAACGGATACAACCATTATATTTTTCAAATATTCTTCTAGGTAGACTGGTACTGTATTGTAATTTTGTAACAACCTATACGAATTGGTTCGACAAGATTTGATGTTTCTACCAGGTCTGTATTTTCAACCTTGCAATGTTGAATCTCATGCTACATGCACAAACCATGCATTAGAATATCTTAAACCTTTTGTGAGCCCTTTAACCACTTATCACAGTGCATTATGAAGTCATGTCAATGTGCGTGGTGCTTATGTTGGCCACTTGTATCATGTTGCGTGCCATACCAGTGTCTCTATCTCTCTATGTGGTAGAATTGATTCATGCTGCTGCATGTAGGTGCCGGCAGCATACAAGTACAATATGATATGCATTGATAATTATCAAATTCACAGTTGTACACAATCCTGAAAGTAGCAAAGGCAAGGGATGCTGTATAGCATTAAGTTGTAGAACAGTACTTGAAGAAATGTGGGCTTGATGACAAGGTTTACCATACCACAGCATACCGCTCGGTATGGGCGGTATGTACTTGTCTGCAGGGGATCGGTATGGGCGGTATATCGGTATGCCTTTATATACTATGTGTCGGTATGCTCGGTATGACTCGGTATGTACCGTATCGATAGCTGGTCGGTACACTGGTATGGACCAGTAAGGCGAACCATGCTTGATAGCTTATGAGTAACCCATTTAAGAGTAGGATTCATAATAAGTAGGCCTGATTGATGAAAGCTTCACCAATTTTGAGTGTCTTCTAAATTTGGCTTTACCATCTTGAAATGGTGGAGCACCTTCAGCCATTTTACAAACATTTGTGAGGAGAGATCGTCTCCAACCAGGGAAATGACTAGAGTGTTGAAATAGTTTGTAGCTAGGTTTGATATCTTGGTCTCCAATGCTGATACCAGTCATCAGCAGGACTGGTATGATTCTAGTATGCTTGCCATACCCACACACTGTATGAGTTGATACCATCTGAATGAAAGAGAGAGGGAGAAGATAGGAGGTGAAGGAGAAGGTGAGGAGGTGGAGAAGGGCAGAGGCAGAGGAGAAGAGAAGAAAGATGGGCATGAGGAGGAGATGGCTCCATGTATTATAGTAGGTGGCAATGATAACGTTGTGACAAGGAGGAGGTAGCGGCAGTGATGGGAGAAGATGGGTTCTGGAGCAGCAGCAGTCGCAAAGGCAGAGGTTGTGGTTGAGTGAAGGAAAGCGAGAGGAGGAGTTGTCAACAGGAGTTGCTCACTGAAAATCTTTTCTCCTTTTACCATCTAAGAACTTGTGGTTGACAGCCAACATTTTTATTTCAGCTCTTCAGATTCTAAACAAGTTAAGAAATTGAAAATACCCCTGTTTGCACCGGACTGCATGAAATCACCTGGGTCTGCATGGCGGTCCTCTGTCAGACTGGTAAAATACCTGTACCAAGTGTGCCTGATATTTAGAACCTTGGTTTGTGGCCATATTAATGAGAGAACAAAAGGTTCAAAGTCAGATAAATAGAAGGAAATAAACAGAAAATTGCTTTAATGTTTTTGTCATGCCATAGTGGATCTCGGTTGATAAAAAGTTTGAATTGGTTGCCAGAGGTTTTGTTTTGAACAACTGCAATGTAGACTTCACATAGAAGTTCCATAAGAATATAACCATGCTAACTCGTCTATAGATAACTTTGTGGCACAATCCTCATACTCTTAAATTCTTAATGTTGTAAGCAAGCTAAACTCTAGCCTTTTTTTTCTTTTTTGTATAGATTGAGTGCTCGAATCCATCTTTACTTCCAGAACCTGGAAAGAGAAGATCAATTGAAGAACCATTTGTTAAGGTTGCTTTTGGACCGATCATTTTTCATTTATGGTTAAGAATGGATGCTTTAACAGCATTAGTGCTTTCTAGATATATTACAAAAATGTTATTGATCCAAGTTTATGTTCCTAGATTGAAATGCTTACTCCAAAGGAATATATAGGCTCTCTTATGGAACTTGGTCAAGAAAGAAGAGGTGAGTTTAAAGAAATGAACTATATCACGGAGAATAGAGCCTCCCTCATCTACGAGTTACCACTTGCTGAGGTACTTGTCTTGGAAATTCACTATTCTGTTATCATGCTTGCAAGATGGCCAAATTCTTACATTCTTCTATCTATTTAAGATAAGCCTTGTTCTTAGATGTTTAGTTTTCTGTTTGAGGCTTTTCATAAATGGACCTCTTTTCTTCCCACATTGATCAATGAACTATTGCATAAAATAAATATAGAAGCTTCAGAAGTGCAGATACTGGTCTCATCTCCATGATTGAAGTTAGTTTTATGCTTTACAGGCTTCTTACTTGTATTCTCAACGAATTTTCTTATTTCCAGCGACTAATTGTCAATCAAATGTTCGCATTTTTTTACATGTTATATTGTTGGCTAAGGTTGGTTATATGCAATATTTCTTCTGCTTGAGTGCAGATGGTCGGGGATTTCTTTGATCAGCTGAAGTCCAGAACCAAGGGATATGCTAGCATGGAATACTCTTTTGTGGGGTATACATCTGTGTGCAATGCTGACTTGTTTCTTTATTTCAAGAACATTTGTCAGGCTTGAGCCAATAGTAAACAAGTTCATACAAATAAAAGAACTCTTAAGCAGAGCTTTTGGCTGTTATGTGTAGAAGAACAGAAATGTATTTATATATAATTAGAAGTCTCTACATGGCATGTTTTATTGAAAGAAAACAGAATTCTTAAGATGGAAGGACAAGCTTATCTTGGTTAAGTTGTTCAAGGAACGCTCTGATTTTTTATTTATAACGTGTTAACATACTCATCCTATGATGAATAGTTCCAGGATAATACAATCCAAATCTTATTATCTGGTTTGGAATAGCTCTAAATGATCTTGATCCTTGCTTGGAGAGGTACACACAGGAACATAATTTTTAGGTCAAGGTTATGGGTGTAATAATACACTTAAGTGACAAGCTTCAACTCAATTTATTTTTGTTTAATCAATTATGTTTGTAGTTTGTTAAGTCTGTTGAATGTCTACAATGAGGAGTTATTTATATTATTAATTGGATCAAAAAGTTTGGTTAATCTGAAGTAGATTGAAGCTAATATGAAGCAAAGCTAAATTTAGTTATGTTTCAGTTGGGAACTATATCAATTTGATCATCTGGACATGATTTGGGGTCAAAAAGTTGAATGATTGTTTTAGTCAATACTTACCAAGGAATATGGTTCCACTCGAACATTTATGTATTGGTGGGTATTTAGGGCTTTGGGCACAAACCAAGATACGGGCTGCCCCTTTTTGGGTGCTTATATGTCTCTCTTGATCTCTCTTGCGACGTTTGCTGCCTATCCTTGTCCAACCAACCCACCTACCGTGGCTAACCCACTACTTGCACCGCTCACCTGGCTAACCTACCCACTGTTGTCGCCAGCTCTGTTACTCCTCTCGTCCCCTCCCAACACCCTTACTTTCTTAGTATTATGGTACATGCCAACATACCATGTTGTCACGAACTTAGCTGGAGTTGCCTAAGTCGTAAGGCACTCTTGTTTTATTCGTCTATAAAAGGTCAGCCTAGTTGCAACCTCGCTTAGGTCTCGAAGGACCTATAAAAAGGCAAATTGATTAGTTTGGAAAACAAGCGAAGAACAAATCCTGATGTCTCGCAAAGAGGGTAACTTTACAAGCAATTCAGCAAACACTTAGTGTACAAGAGAGAAAAGAGAGGAAGAAGAAAACAATGACTTTAAAAGGTAAACGAATAGTTGCAAATTCACAAACGATTGCTCACCAAGTGTCAGGCACATTGGCAAGGCCCTATAGGCTTTACGTGCGAGCTTGTGAATCCAATCAACGCTCAACGCTACCCCAAACCCTCATTCAGTCCTGTGCCACTCGTGTGGTTCTAGGGTGCTAAGATGGTTGACATTTTGCACTGTATCATAGCTTGCCAAAAACGTGAAAACTGGGTTGTTCTAGGGTAGTTTTGTTTATTCTGGTGAACGGTTGCACTGCAGCCCTACAAACTCTTCTTGCTCATAGTTTTCAAGCAAAAATATATAAAAATGAGCCAAAACATGCTGCCAAACATATGTATAAGCAAATAAAAGCGACGAACGGTCTATTGATGAAGGTGTTGCGGGTGCGCAACGATTGTCTATGATAGTGTGTCGATATGCTCGCACAGACTAAGAATTCCTTGAAGTACTCTTCTATCTATGGATAGTTGTTTTGAGGCATTTGAGCATGCTGATAACTTTTCTTCCCCATAGCAATTTTGTGCTATGTTGATTGGCACATCTTTGTGCATACCTTAAAATGGTAAACTAGCCATATGTTAGCAGCTCCAACACAAGTCAACATGGCATGTGTGCTAATGATATTCATTTTTGGCATGACATTTTTTGCTTTTATTTCCAAGACATGCTGATCAACATGGCAATCCTTTTAGTACTCCAATATCCTTGATCCATAAACTTTAGCTTTTTATTTTTCCTTCTTTACTAACAACTAGTTATATTAATAAGCCAATATATCATTTTTGTTATAAGTATTTTACATATTATAACATGTTGGTTTATAACATAGTAATGTGCTCGAGATTATTTATTTCTGAACAATTGAAGATGCCAATTTTTTTCACTGTAACATCGTGTAATTTAATCTTGAACAATTTTCCAATGATGGTGGTTGATACTTAAGACCTATTGATCTCCAAAGGTTTCCTTTGTTACGTCCTTGCCGAGACTGACAATCTGATCATAGTAGTGTCACTTGCAATCTCCTCCTAAACCTTTAAATGTGTGTGTGGCAGCAAATGGATTTCACTGGCTTTATAGTTAAATAAGACAGGTCAACAGTTAACACCTAATAATATATACATATATAAAATATTTTCTTGGAAGAGTTGCAAATATCATTGCCTCTATTCAAGCTCCCATTTTCCAAATAACATAGGTTTTCCCAGGTTTAGAATTAGTGGCTTCCTTTGTTTTTCTTCTTATGTGTTGTTGTCCCCCTCATAAGTGGAACATTCCTCACTCTAATTTTCATATGCCATTTTTTAAAAATTGTCATTCCGGCATCATCTATTATGCAACTATGAAAATTACATAGAATGAGCATGTAATAAACAGAGTGAAGTTTATTCAACAAATCAAGGTCAAATAAAATTTCTCATTTAGTTCAACTAGCTCAAGAGTACATTAATTTGTTCCATGGTTTGTGCAACTGACAGGTATAGGGAAAGTGATTTGGTAAAGCTTGATGTCCAGATTAATGGTGAGCCTGTGGAACCATTATCAACAATTGTGCATAAAGATAAGGTGATCCATCTTTTTTGTGCTTACCTTTCATTGTGATAAATGGACTCTGGCTAACTATCTCTAACTCGTACTTGTTCTTCTAATATGGAGTTTAGGTTTATTGCTCTTTTGAGACAAGTTAACAATAACTGCATGGTCTTTAAACACATCTTGAAAGTCAACTTTTTGTTGTCATCTGTTGGTGAAAAATTCAATGAGGAAGACTTTGGGCAGAATCTTTAATATGGCAACAGGCTTCTCTCTCTCTCTCTCTCTCTCTCTCTCTCTCGTGGTGCCTATATGCATATGAGTGCATCAATATAACCTCATAGATGCATGCTACACATCTTTTATTACCTGGGGATTTCAAGTTGACATTGTTTCTATAATCAACATTTCATTTAAAATTAATGTGACCATACCATTTCAGCATGTATCTTGCTGGTATGGTATCAGCAGTAGGCACTGTGTTGTGTCTGTACATGGCCAATACAAAAGTAAAACCTGGGTCTTCATGTGTTCAGTTAGAATGCATGTTTAATATTTCTTTTTGCTTTCATGTCTCAAGAACCTGCACTGAGTGCTACTTTTCCAGGCTTATGCTGTTGGGAGAGCGCTGACTCAGAAACTAAAGGAGCTAATACCGAGACAAATGTTCAAAATTCCAATTCAGGTATGTTGCAACATGCGATGATTGAGTAGAAACATACAGGTATATTCTCATGCTTATAACGCAACTGTTCGTATATGGATGAAGATATCTGGATGTCTTGGTGCTTGGTGATGGTCTACACTGTAATTTACATGGGCTATTTGTTGCTCATATGGAATATTGGGACTTAGCTGCTACAGATTTTAGTAGTTTATCACAGGTCAACCCAATATTGTTAGAAAAAGTTGGTGGCAATAAATTCTGTTCAAGAAGCAATAAAATATTTTGATGTAAAGAGTTGGAAGAACTATTGAAAAACTTTGTAAAAAGCTACTAATTTAATGTAGAAATCACTTGTTGAAGCGTTTGATGTTGCAAAAACAGAAGGAATAAGAACACGACAGTCTCTCTTGTGCTTCTATTGGCTTCCTAATGAAATGTACTCTGAAATCTGAGTGACGTCAATATTTGGCCTGTATTTTTCCAGAAAAGATTGATGGTCTGTGGAAGCATGTTATTAGACAGATATTGGATTGTAACTTGAAATTCATTTAAGAATTTACAATGCTCCTTTTGTCTTATAGTGTGCTTTTCTTGAGTAAATTTCACCTATATTCTGTTAGGGTTCCATCCTATGACCTATATTGCTAGTAATCCTAACATCAACCTTTCAGTGAACATACGTGCCTGGTCACCAAATGTGACCCAGTTCTTGTCCTTTTCATATGTACTACCCTACTTCTGTAGCCTTAGAAAGTGATTTATGTCTATGTGTACCCTGTACTGGATGTCGCCTCATGGCTGCACTCAGACAGGCCTAGGCCACATAGTGGGTCACTGGGTTGTCATGAGCTTAGATATGACTCATATGCATGGTTTGTAATACCGTACCACACCGCTCGGTACAGATGATATGTACCGGTCCGATAGAGGACTAGTATAGACAGTACATTAGTATACTTTAGTGTACCATGTATCAGTATGCTTGGTGCCGCTCGGTACGGCTCAGTACGTTTCGTACTGATAGCTGATCGGTATACCAGCACGGTACGGTATTTAGAATCTTGCCCATATGTTTTATTTTCTTCATTGACTGCTTTATCATTTGACAGCTTTAAATTTGTATGTGTGACTTTCTATATATTTGTTTCATTCTTGTTGCTTGTTGTGACTTCCCTTTTTGTCAAAATGGAATAGCGTTATCTTTAAATACAGGTCTTAAATGTTTTTCTTTGTTACATTGACCCTCCCCTGACTCCCATTGGTGGGAACCTTGTACACTGGGATTGTCCATTTTAATTACTGCATATGATAGTTGGATTGTTTTGAGCTTCTATAGTCTACTTTCCATATGTAGGATTTGCTTTAAAAGTGGCACTAGTGCACCAGCGTTTACATTGCGCTTCTCATGTCTGATTTACTAAGAAATCTTGACTCTTAAGATTTGTCTGTTCCCTGGACATTTGATTCTTTCTACAACTAGCTTGCCACCAACTTATATGCACATCTTATCAGTAATAGTTTCTATGTACCATATGATAGTTGTAATCTTTTGTGTTCTCTCCAAGGCATCAAACATCACAAGCATCACATCCCTTGACAACTGAAAACAATTTGTTTTCCATCATTAGTTCTAGTATGCTGAACAATTTACTTGCCAGCTTGTTTTTACCTCTTCTAACTTGCAAACAACACATGGATGATGGTAGGCATGCGTTGGTTCAAAAGTGATTGCCAGTGAATCTTTATCTGCAATTAGGAAGGATGTTCTATCAAAATGTTATGGTACGTAAGAAAACAATAACATAGGATATATGTTGTCTGCCCTTTTATTCTTTTCCCTGTTTTGACACCACAGTTTCTTACATATTTAGTGCTTGGTAGGCAGTTGAACCTTCATTCGTTTTCTTATCTTATCAAACAATCATTTAGTTTAATTTGAAGAATCTTTTTCAAGGAAACTTCTTTTTTGTAGGGGGTGATATATCAAGGAAAAAGAAACTGCTTAAAAAGCAGGTGATCTTCCTTTTGCTTCTATCCGAAACTTTAAAAAAGTATATTCTATATGGATGTTTTAATATGGTATTAAGTATATAAAACTTCTATACTACCTTTGTGGATGCAGAAAAGAGTTAGGCAGCTTATTTTGAATTGTTCTCAGTCCATAAATCAAACATGCCTATATTCAGTTTTTTTATTAGTCAACCAAAATATTATAGAATAACATAGGATATATGTTGTCTGCCCTTTTATTCTTTTCCCTGTTTTGACACCCACAGTTTCTTACATATTTAGTGCTTGGTAGGCAGTTGAACCTTCATTCGTTTTCCTTTATCTTATCAAACAATCATTTAGTTTAATTTGAAGAATCTTTTCAAGGAAACTTCTTTTTGTAGGGGGTGATATATCAAGGAAAAAGAAACTGCTTAAAAAGCAGGTGATCTTCCTTTTGCTTCTATCCGAAACTTTAAAAAAAGTATAGTCTATATGGATGTTTTAATATGTGATTAAGTATATAAAACTTCTATACTACCTTTGTGGATGCAGGAAAAGAGTTAGCAGCTTATTTTGAATTGTTCTCAGTCCATAAATCAAACATGCCTAATTCAGTGTTTTTATTAGTCAACCAAAATATTATAGAAGTCTATCAGCAAAAGTATTTTATCAGATGACATCCCTGTTCTTGCAGCTGAAACAGATGCATAAGTTAAAAAGCTAAAATAATCATATGATTGTTTAATTATAACACTACATATGTACCTGTTCTTAGCTGTCTAAACAGACACAAGAATATCCTTTTGTTTTACAATCAAATGTCTGGGCATTTTCCTTCTAGGTAAGGACAACTGAAAAATTCTTATTATGCAGCCTTCGATAGATTCATATGTTGATCTCATTTGTCTTCTTTAGGAATCATTCCTCTGCAGTGAGTGTACCGGCTGATCCTTACATCATTCTTCTGCTGTGATAGACCAAAACCATCTATTTATTATTTGGAAACTTCTCATCGGTCAATTTCCTGAGTTACAAAAAAAGACTTTAGTAATTTCATACATCAATCCTTACAGTTGTCATGACTTGTTTTGCAGGCTGAGGGAAAGAAAAGAATGAAAGCAGTTGGAAAGGTTGAAGTGCCACAGGAGGCCTTCATGGCTGTTTTGAGATTAGAAAAGGAGGTTATGTAAATCATAACATCTGCCATTGTTGAAATCCGAAAGGAAGTCATCTAACATCTGCCTTAACTTTCAAGATATAATCCAAGCTTACATGATCATCCAGTATCAACAGAGGAATTTTCTAGAATTCATGCAAAGGGTATTTCCTTTTAAGCAGTCCATGTTTATCCTGTACAGTATTCAGCTTAGCGGAGGAGGTGGTGGCCTGGGCTGCATAATTTGGTCTCTGTCCCAGTTTGCAGTAGAAGAAGAAAGGCTGCCATCCGAAGTATACAATTGAATATTCAGCCAAGTTCAGCACCGATTTTTTTGTAGCTGCACTCATTTCAAGGGCCCAAAGGAATCTGTTAGTTGTGCAATACAGGATTTATACGTCAAAAAGGATCCCATCTCCTGCTTTATCTCTAAAATGGTTAGTGAACAAGTGTCCCTTTTGTTGATTGATTGATCAAAGTTTACCAGTGAAATGTTGCACTATATTCTTGAAATAGATACTCTCATATCAAACAGAACATCCGGTTCAAATTAGCTTCTTACAAGTTTGCTGTATGCATGCTTCAATTTTTCCCTTTTGACATGACCATGAATCACCTTATTGTGATGATGTTATTTGGTCTTTGTAAGATCTGGACATCTGCTTCTTGTTAATCATCTGCTACTAGTAAAGAAACAGGATTGCATACAGAAAAGCCAACACAAGGATATTTTAGCCCTCTGCCGGTCTTTATATCTGAAAAACATAAACTCACTGGAGCTTTTAGTGTTCAAAAAAGAACCCCTCTTTCGACGATGGTTCAGTTGTATGACTCAGGTGAATCTGTATCTTTGAAAGCCTGTATGTAATATGTATCATTGTAGCTGCATTGCCCGTCTCCCGTCGTAATTGATCACACACAAGGGAAGAAATCCTGCATTCTGCTTCCTCTCATGTTTGCCGGTGTTCCAAGTTTACTATAGATTGGAATATGTTTTAAGAGCTTAAGCTTTTAGGATTATTGAGCATATGATATGTCATGTGTTGAAAACATGTCCTTTTCATTTAATTAATATTTGTGTAATATCTTTCTCTCCACTTTGGTTTTCACTATGCTGTGTGCCACATCTTAATTCAATGTGCACATAAAAATGGATGTTAGGGTCTAATATAGATTGGACATTTTTCGAACAACTTAAACTTTTAGATTAATGATCACCCAATCTGATACATTTATCACTTGCACTAAAAGGACAAGACACGAGACTTCCCCAGCGATGCTTGGAGATTCAATCGACCATGTAAGTGTCGTGTTAATGTTCCAACCCTTACCTCATCGGATTTGGACAACATATTCGATTGGTTTTCTTCTTTTACTGTGGTCACGACATTTGCTTTACATGGTGTATAAATAGGAATCGAAAGAGGCTTCCAATATGCTTGACTACCAAAGAGTGCCACTTGACGTTGCATCGGATTTGATATATGACAAAATGGATCATCTAAAAATGGGACATGCACACACATGTAACAAAGGCTATAACCTCGGTAGGACTAAGAGGCAATTCAATTGAGCCACCTTGGCAGGTAGTTTAGCCACGCCAATGAAAGTTGTGCCACCTTGGCAAGTGGTTGATCTACATTAGTAGACCTTGACAGGTGGTTGAACCATATCAGCAAGGATATTCCACCTCAGCTGTCATTTCAGTAGGCAATCGCGTCACCTCCGTAACTGCATTTAACTACTTAAAACTGTCGACAACCTCGTGAGTATCCAGATATAGATAGGAATATGTTCTCTGATTCTTTTCTCTTTAGCATCCCTATTTTCTCTACAGCTCAGGCACTGTTGACTACGGCATATCAAGTTCAGTTACCCTTGACATCAATCTTTTGTAGAATCTCCAATGGCACATTCGAACATCGAGCACCATCTAGACTCCAGCGACAAACTTTTCTCTGACCATCATCAACTTATGGGGACAGCATGCATCATACATCTTCAGGTCCGAATCTGATTGGGTCGTTCTCCCCTCATACCGTTGAACGACCAACCTCGGAGTTAACATGATTAGCAATCTAAAAACCATGACACCAGAATCAGAATACAGTAAAAAATAATTGTTGTTTAACTCGAGTTTTTTGTTCATTAGATAGAAATGGATTGCTGTCAGACTCTCGGCAGAAGACAACAGATTGACAGCATTTTCCATCACAGATCCTGACCATCAACCACTGCAACCAAGCACACAAATAAAGAGGCAAAGGCATGGGGAGGTGTCTTGAGATTGATATCACATCATCTTAAGATGAGATATGTACTGCAGATACATTCTAATCAAACCAAATAAAGATCAGAGTCCATCATGATAGCTGCAATGGCCATAATCTATGTATTATCTTTTCTGCAGACCAAAAATATTATTTAAAAGAAAAGTCAGAGAAGAACTGGGTTGCATGAATGAGGGTTTAAAGTATAAAATCTTGCATTTGGATGGACTACTGCAGTCAAGATTTTGCAGGCAACAGAGATATAGCAGAATTGGCACTTCACAACTTTGAGTAGGACAATAATGGCACATCCAGTAAAGTCCCTTTTACATCCCCAATAAACACTTCATCAGCTGGAGTTACATGTCTTTTGGCATAGCCGAGGCCGACATGCTCCCCATCTCTTCTTCCCAGAGCGTAGCTCGTAAGCACCCCAACCTGCTCAGAAATCTCGATTAGGAATTACTTGATTGGAAATGATACACTAAATCAACTGTACCTTCTTTCCATCTAGCATGATAGAAGTCCCTGGCGCTGCTTGGCCTGATAGTTTTATCCCCCATAATCGCTGCTTCACACCATTATAGGTGATAAGCCTAGAAATGGTCTCTTGGCCTTTGTAACAACCTGAAATATTGAACATAGCTGGAAATATAAGTAAAGATCATGACATATCATATATCTTGTCAAAAAAAATTTTACTTGCACGGCATGGAAACCTTTATCTAGATGAACAGCCATCGAGAGGCCTGCCTCTAGTACATTGTAGTCTTTGGTTAGCTCCTTTCCAGGGGCTGGCCTTCCTGCACATGTAGCTGGTCTCAGCACTTGGAGCTGATCTTTGAATGACAATAATGATATGTTTTTCTCTTTTGGTTATGTGGAGGAGGTTATAAAAAAATCCAGCTCCAAACACGAGGAAAAAAAAGATAACTGGTGTTGTCTCTCAAGAAAGATTCCAACCTAGCAAATGCAAAACACAGAAAACAGTAGCTTTGTTGCATCTAGTCCTACAACCAGGAATGCATACTATAAAGAAGCTTGGAGAATCTCTAACATGATGCCTACTTTAGGTTATAATTGGAGCATGTATATGCCTACATCAGACAGTCTCGACCCCAAACTTTTGAGATGGATGAGATTGTCCGATGTTTGAAAGAAACTATATTGCAAGGACAAAGCATAACTTGTGAAAAGAAGATTAAAATAATGGGTTTCTAATTTCTAATAACAAATAATAGTAGTTACACTGCATTCAAATTTCTTAAATCAGACTATTTATATTATCTTTTATGACCTGAAAGACAAGAATATATATGCATCTCCCGAACTGTGAAGTTTATGCATGACCTTTAAGAACTCGAAGCCTCTCCCAGGCATTAGCTCCCATAGGAATGGCACCATGACTTAAAAGAGATCTCCACACAGATCTAGAAGAAGCTGGAGATAACATGAATGAAAAACCATCTCTTGACAAGATGCTTCCAATGCCAATGGTCAATGGAGCTCCATTTACCTGCAGAGAGCAAAATAGATGTCCACAAATTACATCTAATTAATGAACTTAACTAGTCAACGATATGGAGAATGTGATCTCCAAAAGTTTGCAACGTTAATCATATCTAAGAAGTACGTAAAGAGAAACATATTGCATTACTAAGAAAATACTTCATGTTCATTTGTTTTCAGCTATCCTAGTGCTTAAAGAATTTATTTGATGGCCAATTCATTGTTCTATGTGCTGTCAGTTTACAAATACCTATATGTTAAAGTTCTTTTAAAATATCACGTATGACTTATAGATTTTAATGTGTGCTGATGTAGTTGTTTAGCTGGTCTACAAAGGGGTTAAAAAGCATTACAATTCAAGGGTCAAACTTGATGAGAATTAGCTCTATGTCTGATCCTTCATATAACACTTATGCTTTTGAGTTCTCTCGATGCCAAACTTGTTCCCAATTAATATGGACTCTTCAGATTTTGTATTATTTTATTGATCTCCTTTTCTTTTCACCTGAACTTGTGTCCTGAGTAGTCCAATTTCCTGTCTTAATTGTGAGTTCGCACCATCAATGTCAGGATTGAGAATTACTAGGGACCATATGGGATGATGAAATACCCGACTTTAAAAAACAAATGAAATAAAGATATACAACATACAAAATTATATAAAAGATCATAATGGATAATAAAGAAGATTGATTCACTAATAACTAACAATCACATATTTATTGAAAAGTAATTATTGATGATATAATCCAAAGATTTTACTGTGATAACTGATAACTATCAGATATTTTAGAAATTAGCACCCCAAGTATACGAGTCTTGCAATATCCCTAGTGCTTTAATCATTATAAATATGAAGTATAAGGTAATTGCACCAAAATAAAAATAATTTTCATTTGAAGAGAGCCCCTCAAGGGATTTGAGATTGAATCTCATAATATTTTCCTTCTTTATGACAGCATCCCCATTTTATAAAGCTAGGAGATGCCTTTTTGTCCTCCACTTTTTGCTTTCTATATCCTTTCCTCTCTTACACTCAGCGAACACCAAGTGTTAGAATAACAGAGGTAGATGTGAAACACAATGGGTATAGTCAATAGCAAACGACACAGTAGCAGTGTCTTGTCTATCTTATGGTAATTGTCATAGTGTGGGCTCAATCCTTTAGTAGCCTTTGTAAGAGATCACAAAGTTTCTTCCAAGAACCAACTGACAGAACGGTAAGTAATATTAATTTACTGATAGAACCTACAAGCCTATTTGCCAATCTACTTCACCATAACAAAAATTAATGTTGTTGGCGTATAACAGCTGGTTACCATGCTGACCACTTGTATAGTCATGCAAGTTGCTCTTCTAGCACATCAATTTGTACCAATCTTGGTTTAAACATACAGATTTAAGACAAAATGTCAGAAATGGAACCAAATGGTAGAGAACCCTTTGCCACTAGGATGAAACTTGTTCACGAACCATATTGCATCAAATAGTATTCTGCAGATGTAAGATGCTATTTATATGTATGAATTCAAAAAATAAGAAAAAACACTAGTGGCATAGCAATCATGAACAAACATGGAATCTTATTATTAATTACTTTGCAGGTTGAAGATGTCCTTTTGTTTCTTAAATGAAACACAGAGTATCACATAAATTTAATTAGAAAAAAGTATTTGGAGGATAAAAATTTATAAACATGCAACTATGTCTGAAGAGGAAGGCATATATCTCTGTGTTTGTATATAAAATAGGTAAAAATGACAAGTCTTGTTACATTGTAATGTCGATGTGTTCCATATGGTTGTTCAACAATATCTCCAAGATTCAATGCCTCCATGACCTTCAGAATATCACCATAGTGAGAAATTACTACATTACAAAAGTACCCTAAAAAGTAAAAATAATAAATCAAGTAACTTAAAAATGATGCCTCAACTTGATTACTTTTAGGTCCAATAAGAGCAAAAAAGCATGTCTTCTGAGTGATGTCATGAACTTCAACCTTATCAGCATAGAATATATACCTAGAATAAGAGAGATCATTAACAGGTGGTTCATTAAATTTATTATATGGAAATTTAATAAATTATACATTTTTATCAGAAAAATAGAGCAATCATAGTCTACTGAAAAACTAGGGAGAAGATGATAGCTATTTAAGAAAATTATGATATTAGAGCATGAGTAAAATAGAATATAAAATCATAAATAAAGATTTAAATGCTTTTGATTCAACTAAGAATGTTACTTTGTATAAAGCCGAATGATGGAAAAATATATTGGAACATTATGGCTTGTTATTGTTGCTAACTTGCTATTGTTGTTGTATGATATAGGAGCAGCCATGTGCCCTAGGCCAGAAAGAGACTTCAAAAGAAGTGGTAGACAAGATCATTTTACAAAGGTAATGTCAGTGCCAGCAAGGCTGCATCCGGAGGTCAGCAGCAACACATTGTGATTGATCAAAGTAGTGCCCTACCATCAGACTGAAAAAGATGGAAACAAAATGAAGAATCATGAAGTGAAAATGTTCTAATAAGACTGAAAAAGACTGGATTCCTGATGTAAAGAGTGGACTGTTATCAGATTCAGGAAACCATGCCAAGCAAAACATAAACATACACATTTGCTTCTTTACTTCCAAAAAGGATGGAAACAAGGATCCTACAACAAAGTTAACACAAAATGTGATGAATTGCATAGATAATATAGCCGGTTATATATGCAGTAAAGGGATGACATGCTGCATGAGCTTTGTAATGTGAGATTCAAACAAAAAATACTTTTAAGCAAGTTAGAAGATGAAAGGGTTTGAAACATAGTTTAGAATCAGCTATCATTGGTTTAAACTGAAGCTCGGCCAGATGCTCCAAATCATTTCAAAGTGGCCAAAAACTATTGATCAAACCAAATTATCATAGTAAAAGAAGGCAGTTTCATTCAGATACAAGTGCTATCACTCAATAAAAAATTGATATTGTATAACAAGTAACAAAGATGAGTAATGAAATACAAAAAAGATTAATGATTTCACAAAATCATATAAAAATAAAAGAACTACATACTTGTTAAGCATTTCAGCTATGCTACTGCTGGTAGAAGGAGACACAAGTAACAGAATTGCATTCTTCTGAAAGAAACATAAGGCAATAGCAACATCATAAAATAATCAAAGACTTTTAGCATGAACTCTAAGTTCATGTAAAGTGAAAAAGGCAGAAAAGAAACTAACCATAACCCAGACATAAGCAATGTCAATTGTTCGAGCAGTTGCAGTAACAAAAACAGTATCACACCCCTGCACACTTCAGTTACAGAGCTTTTACAGATAGAAACAATGATCAAGTTGTTAATTCCTTTGGAATTAAGATATGAAATCTCAAATCACCTCTCCTTCAGTTAGACATTCGAAGTTCGCTGTTGATTGATTGTGAAGAAAATGAACCCTATCTTCGCCAGTTACTGTAGATGGAACAAACCAATATATGAAAAGCTATTAGATTTCCAAGGCAAAATTTTTCAGTTGGCTTGCTCATAGAAGCAAAATTCATTCAAGAGAGGTTCTCTTAGGCTCAACGCTGAATGTTTCTTGCCCCACTTCTGGTGCTAAAACTGAATCAATCAATCAATAATTGAAATGGCCCTTTGCCAGCAGATTAAACCATACCACTTATTTCTATTTGTCTGAAATTTGAGGCAGGTGGAGAAAATCTAGCCTAAAAGAATGAGGAAAGCTTCTAGGATGGCCTAGGGAGTTGTCTTTTCTTTTCCTTGAAAAGGTCATAGGACAAGTTTCTCAGGGTCAAATATGTTATTCCAGCCCGCAAATTGTTCCTTTTCAATGTTATTGTTGGTTGCTTATCAAGCCACCCTTTTTGCCTGTTTGCTTGTTTTTTTTTACTGCCTGTTTATGTTTTTGTGCTTTATTCATCTTCTCAAATAAGAACTACACCAAAAAAACAACAATCATTACAAATAGACACTTCATGCAAGTTTAAATTTTTTACTTCAAGAAATGCAAAGTATGTATGAAAAATTGGCAAACAATTTCCACTAAATTCGAAATATTCTAGTTAAAGTGAAAAAACAAAAATCTAAGGAGACAATTTATAGATTAAGGTGTAGCATATGCAATCATGTAATCAAGAGTTCGAAGCCTGTTGTGAGGTTTTAGTACGCATAGTTTTAAGGAAAAATAAGCCAAAAAAAAGAGGGATGAAAGACCAAGGTATTCAAAAAATTGCAAACAAATTTTAACAAATGTATTTCTCCATATAGTTGTTAACCTTATGATCCTCAAGAGCATAAACATTGTCCTAATAATTAATGTAGGAAAAAGATGAGGTGTCTGGTTCATATAATAACCTATTCTCTTTGCAAGAAAGATGTATTCCATCTCATTCACATCAGAAAGCAAGATGGAGTATACAAAAATTATATGGATAATTTTTACATAAGCTATGTCTAAAAGATCTCTGGATGGAACTTATAATGTCTCTTGTTAGCACAGTGAGGTAATGAAATACAATTATAAGCAGCATAAGTAAAACTTCCAGGTTAACAATGCCACTAGTTGTTTTAGCCTACAAATTCTAGATTAACTAAATAAAATTGAAGAGACAGACCGAGTTTCCAACCGGTGAGACTACAAGAAGCCATATATGACAGATGGAGGGGCTATCTACACCTCAAAGATGCTGATGAATTTGGCTATAGTGGTAAGCTTTTCACCCAGCTATCATCTCATATTTTATTGCATGTCAAATTTGAAAACCAAATTATGATAATAAAGTCAGCAAAATAATCTTCTGATCTAATAAGCTCTTCATCTAATTAGTTAATTTAAGACACACCTAGAATTATCTTTTGGCCCAAGTTTGATTCCCATATGCTAGTACATATCAAATTTGAAAACCAATTAACTATGATAAAGTCAACTTAACAGAAATCCCATCTAATGAGCTTTTCATCTGAATAAGATAATATAATATTTACCTATCCACCTAGATGACCATTGCCAATTCATCATAGAATGTTGATTTGTTATTTGTTAAGGCTACATTATATTCCAAATAAACTAATGAGAGAAGTTCTCATTTTTAAGCTAAGCTGGAAGCACAACACTTCCTCTATACTCACCCTTGGTGCACCTGAAACAAAATGGACAAACTGTGGTTTTTAATCCCTATAAGGAACACACTGGTTGTAAACATAAATGACAATTAACTGCATATAAGTTGTCACTCACTTCCCATAATTCTTCAATTTTCTCATATTCCTTTATCATATTTTATTGAATTATAAGAAGAAGAACAAAAATAGTGGTGTGTGCCTCCTGTCATCTAAGAGAAATAGGAAGAAAACCCTTATAAGAGATCCAGTATTATCTAAGAGAACCCCAAATGGGGAAATGAAAAAGATGGGATATCACTTCAAGAAAGTTCAAGATATAGATGGAGGATGCCTTCTAAACCTTTTATTGTGAATATAAGTCAAAGAATAGAATTAGCTAACTATATAGGTTTACCACAAGAAGCAATAAAGTAAATAGTGTAAAAGATTATACCTCTTAGGCGGCCAAAATGTGAGAGGTCCATGATCTACAAAAAAAAACACAAAATTAATAAATATGAAAAAAAAGAGTGATGAATCAAACACTGCAATATTCAAGCTCTGGATGTATTTTGAAAGAGCCTATTGTGAAAAAGAGTACAAAGATGATGGATAGATCCTGATGCAACTAGAGCATATAATCAGTTCAGTGCACAAATTCTCCTAACAATTCAATCAACTCAATTTTAATTTACAAATTCAAATAATGAAATGAAACCCTATTCTATGAAAAAGAGTGTCTTTTCCTGCTAGCTTGGGCATTAGACGTGTGATCATATTATAGACAGGAGAAAAACTAAGTATGTTCAAGCCACTCAAGTCATAACAGACAACCCCCAACTATGGAAAGCAAAAAAACCAAGACAAACAGAGTGATAACAAGGAAAAAAAACAGAAGAGTATTTGTGGCAAGCACATTTGAGGGGAGGGCTCCTACTAGATTCCCAACTTCAATCCCCTTCCATATTTAATTTTACAATATCCACTGAAAAAAGACAACAAATATTGATAAATTGAATACTGTCATTAGCCTAAGTGCTCTGATTTAAGCTCTAGGACAATTCCTGAAGTAAATTCCAGAATTTTAACAATATAATAATAATACTATGAATGTTGTGGCAATAAGCCTGGAAAGTACAGCTAGTGTTAATGATATGATATCTTATGCGCATGATATTGCTAAAGATCAAAAGCAATACTTAATTAGAAAAGATTATTTCTAAAATAAAAGAACATACCGCAACTCCATTAAAGGCAGCATCAATAGCCACATTATCATCACTAAATGTTTCAGTGGTACAGTGTTCTAATGCTGCACCTTCAGTCATCTTGAGTTCCTGTTAAAAAATTAGAAAAAAAATAAACTTAAATAACTAACAAGACCCTTTACATAGAAAGAGAGTCTGAAAGACAGGTCGACTAATTAGATAGGAAACGGTAATTGTCAAGTGATTCTTTACTTGTAAGAGTTTATTTTATAGGGCTTCAGGAAAGGTCTGGCTGTTCATATATGAACACAGATTACCTCTGCTTTACAGATTGATCATAAATAGACATAGGTAGTCAATTAAAGTGGTGAGTTGACATAGTTATCGAATGACTTTTCCTTTTCGCAATGAAGGAATACTAATTTAATAACATCCAATTTTTTTCAAATTTGAAAACAATTTTTTTTCTAGCTGGGCAACAACAAGATGCAGTAATGAAAGGGGTCCAAGCCTAGTTTGTGTTCCCATGCCAATCTCTATTCCTCTCTCCACCATTTTGTCTTGCTACATGAAAATCACCTACAAATTTAATCATCATGTGACAGAACTCGAGAAAACTATGCTAACAACAAAACCTAGTGCTTATAGTCATCTGTTTGCTTAATATCCATCACTCATATCTATACTCCGGAAGCTTCCCAGCCTAAGACCTCGGTAAGCAACTAATTACGATCAGTTATCAACCAAACGAGCGACTTGCTAAGCAATGATTGTATCACATTCATGCGTCTACCTAGTCTCCGGTGCGGAATTCCGAAGAAGAATACGTGTAAAGATAAGAAAGAAACAGAGAGGACAAACGGGGTCGCCATCGATCGGTGGAGGCGAGACATCAAGCGGCAACGCCGAAGGAGCGCAGCGAAGAGGTCTCCACGTAGGCGGAGTGAGGCGGGCAGGAGGCGACCATTTCGAACCGCCACCGAGGCGGTAGTTACGGGCGGAGAGGAACGAGGAGAAGCCTCGCGGCCGCAAGAGATCTACGGGCGGGCCAAAGTAGGAACGGAGCGCCTCCATCGGCGACGGAGGAGCGGCGATCTCTCCTCCAATTCTTCTGGATAAGAGGTGTCATGTGGAGGAGAGTTTTGATCGGAGTCATCCAAATGGTACATCAGAACCGTCCGTATGCCACCGACCACCTGATCACGAGTTGGGTCCGGATCACCAATACCAGACGAGCCACCAACCAGGGAAGTGAGGCTTCCCATTGGCCACTAGCTATAGGTAGAGTTGGGGGATGACAGCATTTCAGGTTTTTATTTATTTATTGATTCTGAAATATATTCGAGTGATACAATTAATTTGAAGTCGATTTTGAATTTTAAGTATATCAAAATTCAGAAATATCTTTTTCGAATTTAACATATAGTACTAGTCAAGTTTTTTCAGATACTTATATTTGATTTTGAGTATAAATTTATGCAGAGAAATGTTAGTTGATTAGTACATTATTGGAAGTGATAGATTTTGAGGTTTAAGTTTAGGTGTGAGCATCATATATATTATTTAATTATAATAACAAAAAATATTTTATTTTTTTAAATTAAAAATTAGAGCAAGGATGGTAATGAATCAACCACCAATACATTTCGTCTAAATCCAATACAAATAAATGGATCAAATAGATCTTGATATTTAAAAGACTTAATCCACTATCATCTCTAGCCCATACTAGAAGTGATGATGGATAGTGCATCAGTTATATCTTACTTAAATCTATTGTAAATCTAATAAAAAAATATGCATCTGATTTAAGTGGCTCAGATGAATGAATATAACTTAGAAATGGTGATTCGTTTCCGGTGGAGGGGAGTTTGGACCAACCAATGAAGAGAGATGGAAGGCTAAGAACAGAAGAGACATAAAGGAAGGATGGAAGGACTCTGTTTGCACCTTTCTCGCTGGTATGAAGCCCAAGAAATCATATTTTGTGGGTCCATATTTGGATAAAAAAAAATTAAAAGTGAATTTATTCATTAAACCCACAACAATTAATTTTTGAGATATTAAATCACATACAATCTGTGTCGTTAAAATGCCTTTAACTATTATTTAGAAGTATCATTTTTAATATAAAAAATTATATATTAATGTTGCATATAACGCTTATATATAAACCTCAACCTGAGACCTATCGCTCGTCTAATAATACTTGAACCGATCCGAATGTCTCAATAGAGATTAGAGATATCATTTGAAATATACCTAATGAATTTGTTATTACATTATAATTTTTACATATTAAATATTTTTAAAATCCATAATAAGAAAATAAATTTTTTTGTTGCTAAAAACTTAGTAAAAACATATTAGGATTTATGTGAGTCTACAAATTAAAATTATATCGCCGCGGGATATAGTCTTGACTCTAGGTCTTAATATGACAATTATATTTCAATATTAAAATCAGGAAAGTTGTTAATAATTTGTATTTTATATTTTATAAGTTGTATTTTATATTTCATAACTTATATTTTATATTAAATTTGTCTCACATTAGCATCAGATGCCATTATAGTGATATACTAAGTGAGTCAAACTTAGGATCCCAGTCGCCACTGATGCACCATTATCCTAATCACTAATAGGACATAGAAAACAAAGATATAGCATTGACCACAAATTTAATATCTACATACCCAAAAAAAAATCTATATACAACACTGTGCCAAGATCATATATGAAAGCCAAAAGAGGGAAAAGGGAGAGATCAAAGACAAAGTTTGCGTGTTGGAATGCTTTACAGAGTAGCTATTTTACACACAAACAAACATGCAAATAGGAACTCCAATTGTTCAACATAAATGATTGAGATTCATGATAGTGATGGTATAGGTTTCATAACCAAGCCAAGAACATTACTCTGGTGGAGATAATATGATTTAATGAATTTGTATAATATAATCAGTACAATTTTTATACTACCATTTTTAAATAACAAATATTTGTTGATACTTATTTTAATTATCTACTCTATATGACATCCATCATTTGATACTTATCCTTGTATAAATTTGATGCAATACTATTATTTCAGTGTATATACATAATATTAATATCAGGTTGTGTTTGTTTTCTTAGATATGACAATTTGGTTGGTGTTGCCTAATGCATTGACTGGTGATAAATTCAAAATGAATTTGAACTGCTGTCTTCTTATTTGTATGAATTGCTGTCTTCTTATACATCACATGTTCTCCATCATGCCTTCATTAAAGGACTGTTGACAAACAAACAAGAAGAAGAAAAGGAGGGTTTACAACCAATTGGAATCTATAGGGAGATGTTGAGCTATTTGTGTGAGCCAATAATAAAATGACTAGACATACATAACTTCAAACAGTCCATATTCCAAAGTGCATAATACTGCCATAGAAATACAAAATTTTCAATCTTTGCATAGTAGTCCTCCAAATCCTCCATTGTGCATGTCAATGTCTTTGTTTCACTTTACTTTTTCTAATACTAGTTGATTTGGCCTAGTATAAGGAAATAAAGCTTTTCTTTTCTTTTTAACAAAAAGCAACAGCAGTCCAAATCAAGTCTAAATTGTGACTTGGCAAGTCAAGAGTCCAATTTAAGACTTGGGCAAATTTTGGGGCTATGACTTCTCCTGTGCTCAAACTTTTCATGTTAGTTCCTTTTTCTTCTATTCCTCCTTAGTCACTTTCATGAATAGGGAAAACTTGGATATATGATAAGATCATTAGATGCAAGTGGTCTAGGAGTGTGTGGATGGGCCTTGGATGGAGAAAAAATTAATGAAAGGGAGGTGCATGAATAGGAAGGATGAAAGGGACTGTAGTGGACTTTATAGAGCATGAGAAGATTTGAGTGATTTGATACAAATCATATAAGAAATATTGGGACTTTTACATATCTATCATTAAAAGCATTTGAAATAGCATGTTGATCCCTCTAGAATTTAATATAGCATATATGTATATATCCACATTATATATATCCATTCAAATATTTAAATCCTTCATATATGTCATTCACCTTAGTTTAACCACTATAAACCATGGTTACTAGCAGTTTTAAAAAATATTAAGATAATAATACTTTAAAACATTCTTTTACTTGGTATTGAAAACTTAGATTTAAAGGGGTGAATACAAAAACTACTAATTTGTATTTCTAGGACATATTTCCATGGCTAGGAATGACAGAACTTCAAACTAGTCTGAAACTTGTGTCCTTTTTTCTCATGTGCAATGAATTTTGAGAACGTGCGAACATATTCTAAGTTTTTTCTATCCAACTAATTAATGCGTTTTGGCAACTTGAGGAATGTAACTTTTGAAGTTGATTCTCCACTTGGAATAGTTATTTGGAATAAATACTTGGGAATAACCTTACAAGCCTTTACATTCATAATCTATTCTAAACGGATAGGAAAACAGAGCACAACATTTAAGCTTCCACAGGATTTCGACACAACACAATGGCTTCATCCACACATGCCTGCGGGCGATTCTCGCCCGCACGCAACGTGCATCACGAAGCCATTCCCAGGTGGATTGTCAACCTAACTCAATAAATCCTTGGGTGATTTGGAAGTGATGCGCATGGCCTGACGAGTTCCACATACACACGCCTCCATGTATGGTATGGATTCTTCCCATAGACATTTGCTGTGAATAACATGGAGTCGAAACGTACCTGCAAAGAAGGCAAGGAGAAGTTCAAGTTGACAACCCAGGCATTTCGTCGAACACCTTGACAACGTCTGTAGGATTTTGGAGTCCAAGTTTCCTACACGCGGAGCCGAAAGCGGGATCGGTGTTCGCACTTTGCAGTCTCCATGGCACCCGAAGCCCGGTCAACACCCGGCGGATGAAGGAAGACGAAGGCGCGGTGATAACCATCCACATCCACTTCTCCCGCGACGGCCCAATTCCCGCACGTGTCGGAAATAGAGGGTAGCGACAGCGAAGCTGGGAGCCGTCAAGCGGTGGTTCTGTTCCGATCCCCTGCTGCGGCATTGGATTCCGTCTCTTTTTGGTCCTTCCTCTCGGATAACGACGGCCTCGTTTCACCCACGGATTCTGCACCCGCGACTCTCCTCGCCTTGTGATTTGCGAGTTACCTGGGGCTCACCGGGACCCACAGATTGGCTATGTAGACGTGGTGCCAGCTATCTTTTGTCCCTCATTACCTCACGAGGTAAATGTGCGCGCCCGGCGGTCTGCCCACGGCGACGAACCCAGCGCTAAAGCGTGCAGCTCGGCCACGGCGGAGTCCACTCCCTGCTTTTTGACGCAACGCCCAGCGGTACGCCTCCGGTTCCGTCCCTTTCGCACCTTTCCCCACCCAAATTTGCCTCGGAGAGCAAATAAAAATGAAGGATGATGGCGATGATGGGGAAAAGAAACGGTATAGGAATCCTGTGCCCTCTCCACCACCTACACCGCTCCCGTATGATATCCGGCTGCATGTATAAATTCGTACCCTCCACATCCCTCCTTGTTCGCTTCGTCATTGGTTGATGATGGCGTCCATGGTGTCGCCGGGTGGCGTTGTGGTGGTGATACTACTGCTGTCCGCTGCGCTGTGCTCCGCTTCTTACTTCACGGAGGACGTCGTGCTCACAGGCGCCTGCAGGGATGGTTGCGGCAGCACGCACGGGAGGGAGAGCAACGGGAGCGGCAGCGTCGGGAGGGATTGGAGGGGGGAGGCTGAGGAGGAGGAGGAGGAGGAGGAGGAGGGGGAGCGGGATTGGAGGGCGGAGATCCTGGGGTTGGCGCGACGGCCGCAGGCGGTGGAGTGGGTGACGGCTGTTAGGAGGAGGATCCACGAGCACCCGGAGCTGGCGTACCAGGAGTTCGAGACGAGCAGGCTGATTAGGGAGGAGCTCGATCGCATGGGGGTGGAGTACCGGTTCCCGTTGGCGGGGACCGGCGTCGTCGCCACCATCGGCACCGGCGGGCTGCCATTCGTCGCCCTGCGGGCTGATATGGATGCTCTGCCGATCCAGGTTTATGAGAATTCCCTTGTCATCTTTTTTGTTTGATTAGTTGTTGAAATCAAGGGGAAATTCTAGCTCGATCTGCATAAATTCCACCTGCTACTTGGGGCTTCAGTAGATCTTGATGCTATTGAGGAAATTAGATTGTGACTACGAGATATTAGTAATAATAATCTTTTAGGCTGGTTTAGAAGGTGCAGTTCACAAACTGTAAATTGTCACTTGGATAAGGTGTCACTAAGATTGCTCATTAGTTGGACTTACTGCCGTGAGATTTTTGCTCTGCTCATTTCTTCTGGATTTCCATGGTCCTCTATGGTCGATCTGAAAGTGTCTTTCAATCAATATGGACTCCAATAAACGGAAGGTCCTTGAGTTAACATTTTTGGTAATGTTATCGTCCAGTTGCTCTCACACAAAGTCCTATGCCGGTGCCGGATATTGATTTAATGGAATGGACTAAGCCACCTTGAAAAATTCCATGTGAGCTTTCCTTGAATTATTATCCATGTGAGCGTTCCTTGAATCCTTCATTATTGTTCTGTCGGGACAACATTTGTCTTCTACTTTTCACATGGAAGATAATGCATGTGTTGTACTTGATGAGTCTGGAGGCAGTCAGGGACAATGTCAGTGTAAGATTTGTAAGTGTTCTGCACGTGCGAGAGAGTGATATACGATACGATGTCTTGGTAAATATCTATGGTAAGACCTGCTTTGAGGTTAAATGATACTGCGGTGTCGCTTTCAGCCATCTTTTGGCTTTGGTTGCTGATAAAGTTGATTTGCTAACTAAAAGTATCAATACTGACTCACTTCTTTTTTCTTTTATATCCCACGTTCTATCTCAGGAAGCTGTCGAGTGGAAGTACAAGAGCAAGGTCCCCGGTAAAATGCATGCTTGTGGGCATGATGCACATGTAGCCATGCTCTTAGGTGCTGCCAAGATATTAAAGGCCCGTGAACATCGTCTAAAGGTTTTTGTCCTTCTGAAAAACTCATACTCGTACTATAGTGACTTCAGTTGCCTGAGTTTATGATTGATTTTTCTTGGTAAATGACATCTTGATATTAGGAAATATCCTCACATGACCTGAGTAAGTGATTTAGTTTCATTTGTCACCTGTGAACAAGCTGCACATATCACAATTCATTTTCATTAAGCGGCTACTTTTCTCTTTTTTCATCATATAAACCTTTATATCCTTAACAAACAACTAGTTATATTTTATCCCAGTAACACACATGCATTTAGATTCTCCGATCAATTTCCTCTGTTCAACAACGGATGTTGCATTCTCAAGTCTTAAGTTTAAACCATGGATTGAAGGTAAACTTTTCAAGGTAAGATGACAAAGCAGTTATGCTATCAGTGTTCCACCTTCAAAGGTGTTCATTTCTAGAAAGCAGTGAACCTATTTCAACAAAATTAGTTTAAAGTTTAAAGTATAGAGAGGAAGGGTTTCGGATTGCCATAAGCCGATTTTCACAAAGTGATATGGCTGTATCTTAAACCTTTTTGTGTAAGTTAGTGCTCGAGGCTTTTACCATCCGGGAACCTCAATGTTACATTTGTCTGGTGATATGGCAAATTGCGATTGACATATGATTATAGCACATCACCAGGTTAAAAGTCTGGAGTATAAACACATCTCTGAGATATTTATTGTAACAACAAGCTCTTCAGCTCCAGTTTCCTAAGAGCTTTCATTGTTGTGACAATCTTACGGTCTGAGCTGGAAAGATAAGCAACTTAAATGTCATTGTATGTTTTTTCAACTCACATGGTAAGTTTTATGCTCTCTTCTATAATGGATAGTTTAGTAATTGTTATTTATTACTTGTGGCGGAAGAGGAAAGGAGAACAGTGCTAGTAATTAGTCTGTGCGAGGGAATTGGGTTTTATTTTTACAATGTACATAAGAAAGTAAATGTAGTAGTCAGTGCTGGGTGAAAACGAAGTGGGTCAATTTAGGTCGTGTTGATGGTAGACTTGTTGGTATAAGTAAATACAATTTTCAGGCAACAACTGGAAAAGGAGATGCTATTCAACAAGCAGTGGTTGTGTAGGGATAAACAAAATGTAACTTTTGTTTTCTGAATGTGAATAGCTTGTTAGAACAGAATGAATACTCGACGAACATTTCCTTGTGGTTTAAAATATATTTTACATGCTCAACTTATATTCCAAATACTGAAATTTAGTTCTTAACTGATGGCTGAACAAATTTTTTTGTCAGAGGAGCTAGTCCATGTTTATTCAGACAGAATTCTTATTCATATCGGTTAGTCTGACTCTTTCCATATTGTCCATTAAAGTTATTAAAACAAAGAACAAATTTGTGGTGTGATATTAAACTACTATGATGCATTTAATAAGGATTAGCAACCTTTGTGGATAAAATAGATGGACAATAGTTAAATTACTTGTAGAATATATGCAACTATCTTAATAATGGATTTAACATCATGATAGTAAAATCTTATTTTGTGGTGTTTCTAATATAATGATCATGAGTTTGTGTTTATCCTTAGTGGAAAAGTTGCAAAATTTTAAACACCAGAGTGCTTGCGTTATGAGTTGGCAATAGACTTTAACCTACTTCACATGCCTTCTTAAGCTTCTCCTTAAGTAGTTGTATCTCCTTAACCTGTGGAAGTAGACAACAAGGAATTAAGTCTGTAGATGTCTCAAGCTGATGACTTCCTGACACTGCTTCTAAGGAGTGTTGGGGAAATATAGAGAAAGAAAAAAAAAAATCAGAAGAAGAAGCATATATGATTTTGATAAGGATATGATGTTTCTGTTTTGTTTCAAAAGTTTTGGATGTGTTTTGGTTGATACCAATGGGCCATATTCTGAAAGCTCTCAGGGGACCAAGATTGATTCTCACCAGACCCGTGTTGGCGGGAGCCTCGTACAGTGGGCCATATATGCGGTTTGGATTCATGTCTCAAGTTATATGGGGCATATTGCTTAATACATGCCAAGTCAGCAACTGGCCAAGACTATTTCTTGCAACCACACTCTGATCTTTTTGTTACTGACCCTCTTATAGAAGTCTTTGGATGAATTTTTTCTGCAAACTTTTCAATGTTACAAATATCTTATTTTAATTTGTTTTGTTATCTGACCGCCCAATAGAGATCCTTTTGGCACAACAGCCAAATTTAGAGCTAATACCAGCTGCATAGGTTCTGACTGTTTCTGTAACCACAGGGAACTGTTAAGCTGCTTTTTCAGCCAGCAGAAGAAGCTGGAATAGGCGCTAAGAGGATGATTGAAGATGGTGCTTTGGAGGATGTTGAGGCTATATTTGCAGTTCATGTATCCCATGAACGCCCAACTTCTGTCATCGGTTCGCGGCCTGGACCTCTGCTTGCTGGATGTGGCTTTTTCCATGCACGAATAAGGGGACGGGAGGGACATGCTGGAAATCCACACCATTCGGTTGACCCCATTTTGGCTGCCTCAGCTGCGGTAATAAGCTTACAGAATATTGTGTCCCGTGAAGCCAATCCTCTAGATTCACAGGTTAGGGTTCTTTTCCGGTGTACTATTTCTAAGGTTTTGTTTATGCTTGTGAATTCAATAGAAAATATTCGCAGAGTCTACCTGTTCAACAAATTGTCTGACTTGCTGTGCGTTGAATTCAACTCCATGTTTTTTCATCTGAGAGTGTAATTCATCTTGCCTTTCTTTTCTAGTCTTGTTCGATAAAAATTAATAAATCATAATCAATATACTACGTAGAGCATTCGAAAATATTGTCCCATTTCTTGAGCAAATTTGATTGTGTGCCAATTTAGATAATTGTATTCCTTCTGCTTGCAACGATTTGCAATGGCTAATTGCTTTGAGTGGCAATAATCTCAAGTTTTTCTGCTGACACGATGATAATTATAACTGGTGTTAACTGATAACAATTCAGATTGTGTTTACTCCTACGGTGATGTAGCATAATAAAGAGATGTATTTCTCTGGCTATTAAAATACAGAGGCTTGAAGCTGAAATGTTGACCTTGGTCTTCAAGAAGATTCACTTAATTCTTCGATGTAGAAAATTGACCTGCTAAAGTGGTTTCACATTTCGTTGCTTTGTTTTTCTTCCTGATTTTAGTGTTTTTTTTTTCCCTTTCATCTGTTTCAGGTAGTCTCGGTGGCCTCATTTAATGGCGGCTACAACCTTGATGTGATTCCTGAATCTGTAACCCTTGGTGGAACTTTCAGGGCTTTCTCTAACACAAGCTTTTACCAGCTTCGGCGCAGAATAGAAGAGGTTGGTGATCAGATAGCCTTTTCATTGTCATAGGATCTCTTGCCAAAGTTTATTATTTTTCATATACCTTGGCTTCTATTCATCAAAAACACTTTGGCACAGGTAATTGTAGAGCAATCTAGTGTCTACAGATGCGCTGCATCCGTAGACTTCTTCGAGAAAGAAAGGTTTTACCCGCCGACAGTTAACGAGGAGTCAATGTACAAGCATTTGAAGAAGGTAGCCACCAACATGCTGGGCTTCGATAACTTCATGGTCGTCCCACCGATGATGGGTGCAGAAGACTTCTCGTTCTACTCCGAAGTGATTCCAGCAGCCTTCTACTACATCGGAGTAAGGAACGAGACATTAGGATCAGTTCACACCGGCCATTCTCCTTATTTCATGATCGACGAAGATGTTCTTCCTACTGGCGCTGCCATGCATGCTGCAATCGCCGAGAGGTACCTTACCGAGCATGGTTAGATTTTCCGACGATGTTTGATCACGATTGCACGAGGGAAGAGGCTCCCAAGTTATTGACCTTTTTCTAGTTGTGTATTTTGATGAGATTTTGTTTGGAGGGTGAGAAGACTTGGAAGAGTTCTTCCACTTGTTTATGGTGTAATGTAAATGAAATATATTCTCTATTATTATGTTGAAAAAAATAAATTCTTTTACTTTACTTATTTGGATTAGTGCAAAATCAATCGGAATTAATACTAATGATGCAAGGAGAGATTAAAAAAAATGTAAGAAGACTTTACCATAAATAATATAAGTAGATTTGGTTAGATATATCATCTAACATACAAACTTAGAATTGGACAAACAATTAGGCAGCTTAAGTTTTATTATATAATAATAGTTTGAACATAATATGCAAAACATGGATAATATAAAATATTCATTAAACACATAGAATATTCATCTGATGATAATATAACATACTCATTTATTAAAGATTAATGATTCAAAATCACATTCAATAAATTTTTAAAGATCTCAATTACCTTAGCTAATAAGCATCTCAATTATTAAAAGTAAGATCCTATGATCAAATTACGTCTTCCTAAGTTATCTTTAAGACACCATAGAAGCTATTCAACATTCTTCATTTGGTGAGACTATAAATTTCTACTTATGGATCGACACCGAGTACAAAATGCTTTTACACGGAATCAAACATGAGATCTATCGATATCGATTTTACAGTAGTATATTTACCAATTAAGATTGACAAGATAGCTCCAGCAACCCTCGAAAGACAAAACAAAAACCACATCTTTTGAAGCAAGCAGTCTGGATCGAGGTCGATGTATTGTTCTTAGGTATAGTATTCCTCGAGCTACAGCATGCTTCGGTCGCCGCCTCACCACCATCGAATAATTTAATGTGTCCGATAAGAATCAGATTGCTTGTGGCCAATCCGCAGCGGCTCACGAGACGCCGTCAGTCACAGTGTGAGTGGGTGGCATCAAATCTCGCACCAAATAAACGAGTCGCTGAGTGCTCACTGTCCACCACCAGCCGCTGTCGCCTCCCTCCGCCCATCATGTCCTCTAGCCCGAGGAAAACAATGAATGCGTCCGGGACGAATAGGAAAAGCTCGCCCACCAGCACTGTTTTTGTCGCCATCCGAACTAATTGACTCATCCATTTTTTATTGACATAAATTATTAATCAAAAATATTTAAATTAAAATTAATAGTATTATTTTTAATCTTACCTATTTTTAATACAAAATTAATTAAGATATTATATACTCTTTCATTTAAAAGCTTGATAATATCATTAATATATCTCAAATCAAACCTGCGTATGAGTGTTCAGTGGTGACTGATGAATCCACTAAGTTTTTTTTTTCATTTAAAATTACTATTTAAATTAAAATTATAATAATATTTTATTATATTTTTATAAATTAATCTTAAGATCGTCTATTCTGCGACGGGAAACTAATTAGAGTGGTTCGGTGTTGGAGCTCAGAATGGTGAGCTCTTGCTGTAGCAACACCGGAAGTTGCAATAAGGACTGTGAGTTGATGGAAGTGGTGGGACTTGGTGCTGCCGCCGACGTGATGGAAGGTGGGAGATGGTCCCGAGCAAACACTTAGGGAGGTGAAGATTATGGTGTTTGGAAGCAATACCGAGCACCGAGCGAGCCATCAGGACGCCAAGGTTTTCGGTTCACCGACCACCGAAGCCTTTTAGTGGCCGTCGGTAGCCATATAAATCAATAGTTGATGTCTTAAGCAATGGCCAAAGCTACTAAATGATGTGTAGTAAAAGAAATTAAAATAGTGTGTGAACGAAAGATAATATTTTGTTATATTTAATGTGATTGTCAAATTCTTCACTGAATATGTCAAATCTGATATTATAATTTAATTATATTTCCATAATAAAAACTGAAGTTTTTCTGATCAATATCACCAGTATAATCTTTCCTGCAGAAAGAGAATAGGTGACGTGAAAGAAACAGGCACCTACTATTTATGATGGGACAATATAATGATGTTTTCGAAGATGGACAATGTAGTGATGTTACGTAAAGAAAGAGTGTTTCTTTTGAACAGTTGATCTAAGTTCTTTGGATGCAGCTCTCCAAGGGGGTATTATCATATCAAAAGATCCAAATGCAGATCATCAAATATCATCAAACAGTCGACTAAGCTCTTCACAAGACAAGCAAAGTTGCTAAGAGAAAGCATGCGATTAGAGACTTGCAAGCTTTCTCGTTATGACAAGAACGTCCATGGCAGCACACTATGTGAAGCAGAACCCAAGTGGAAGAAGCTAAAGAAAGCAAAGCCTACCAGCGGTAGACCAGAGATCATATGACATCCATGAAATGTAGCAGGAGAAATTGTAGTGTCTGAGGAACGAGGAGGCGAGGTTTAGTGTTGAGGGCAGAAGGTGATGAGGTAGCTGGCGCCGGTGCAGGTGAGGATGCTGGTGGGGTCGTCGTAGGCGTAGGAGTACGCCCGGGGGCACGCCGCCTTGAACAGCCTCGAGTACGCCGTGGGCTTGCACTGCTGCGGGCCGCCGAAGCTGCCCGTGCAGCAGTACCGGGGGGAGCCGAAGGCGGAGCAGGCGCTCTTGCAGGCCACCACCCGGTTGTCGGTGCCGCCGCGCACAGCCAGCCCCGCCGGGCACACCTCGTTGAGGTCGCTGACGCACCCGGCGCGCCCGCACTTACCGCTCCCCCGGAACGGCGTCATGGACATGCCCAGGTTGTAGCCGTCCACCAGGCTCACGTCGTAGAAGTCCTGCTGCCGCCCCTGCCCGAGCGTGATCTCCGCGAGGGTGGCCGGCGGCGCGCCCCCGAGGCCGTCGCAGTAGAGTGCGCCCCCGCAGTCGCCGGTGGCGCAGCGGCCGCGCCCGGTGGCCGGGTCGAAGGCGCAGCCCCTGCGGCCCCAGACGCGACCTGACCACCCCGCCGGCAGCCGGAGGGAGTAGGCCTGGTTGGGGAGGAGCTGGAAGCCGCCCCTGGCCAGCACGGCCCTGCCGGCGCTAGGCTGTATGCCCGGCCACACCGTCTCCCTGCACTTGTTGTACAACGCCAGCGTCGCCGCCGACGACGGACCGGCATTGGCCAGAACCGACAGCAAAACCCCCAAAATCCAGAGCCTAGAATCCATGTTCACTTCGATGTTAACGGTGGCGGCGGTGATCACTCTCCTCCCACTCTTCTCACAAGTGTTAATGAGGTCAGATATCAGAGTAGGCAACAATACCACGCTCTCCCACTACCAAAATGGGCTTACTGCTCATGGGAATGGGAGTGACACAGTGAAAGCAACTCGAGGAAGAGCGTCGTCAGAGTAACATATCTTAATTTGGTGGGGTGAGCGTCGACTGTGTCAGGTACGGACATATATAGACGAAGAAGAAAACCGTAGCATTTGTACAAGAGATACACATTAATTGGGAGACTCCTCACAAGATCAAGGCGTCGGACTCCTTCAACATCGACACTGCTGCAGCGAAAGCGATCTCCTCGTGGTCACAGTCACCGAGGCTTGGAAAAGACATGGTGGACTTCTGACATTGGGAGAGAAAAAGCAAAGCTTCGCCATGTGACAGCCACACATGGAGCGAGGAGCGGGGTGGACTCTGCAGAGATTCTCTCGGCATGGTTGTCGTCTTGTCCGCCAGGATTTGAACTGTTCAACGCATGTGAGCTGGTAAAAGCTTTTTTCGCTGCAGCAGTGGACTCTGCATCTTCGCGCAATGAGGTCACACTGGTACCGAGGGAAGGGCTATTTCCTGCTTCCTTCCTCTTAACAGTTGACATCGTCCGCCATCATACCAGAAAGCAAAGCAGGTGGATCAGCCCATGGGGTAGACTTTGGTAAAGCGTTCTCGTACCGTACGGTAGCGTATGGGTCCATAGCCAGCTGCCATCCGGTCCGGTCCGGCCCGGCTCGGACCGGGCCGGCCCATTCATGTTATAATTAATCCACATACATATATATATATATATATATATATATATATATATATATATATATATATATATATATATATATATATATATATATATATTTTCTTCTTTTTTTTTCTTCCAAAAAGGTCTCTTTTTCGATGAATTCTCGGAAATGTTTTTTTTCTGACTTTTCCTGTAAAATGCCTCTCATTTTTGGGGAAGTATCCTTCATTTTCATAATTTTTTAACCATGTTATTTTTTTAATATAATGCCTGAAATATCCTTGATTTGATAAATCAATCTCTTATCAATTTTTTCTTTTTATTTTTTATAGTGTTTCTGTGCTATGTTACAGTATTTTTATATTATATTATAGTATTTTTAGTAAAACTAGATAAATATTATAATGCAATACAAAAATATTATATTATAATATTTTTGCACTACGTTATAGTGATTTCTATATTGTTGAAAATACTATAATATAATATAAAATTATTGTAATTAGATCAGTTCATCTTATTACATAAGAAAAGAGAGGAAAAAAATAGATAAACAAAAAATTGGAGAATTTCAAAAATAAGAGGCACTTCTCATCAAAAACTCAAAAAAAAGGGTACTTTTTCAAAAATTCATTTTATCCTTATTTGTATTTCTAAAAAATATTATCTATTAATCATAATCTTGGAGCACTATCTGATTACATCTCATGGACCGGTACATAATAATCATTAACTAAAATTCATTGAAAGCATACAATGGAAATAATATGTACTTAATATGTGAAGAAATAAACGCGTAGAATCTAAAATTTGAATTTTGGAATTAGTTTTTAGAAAATCTTTTAGTGCTCAAAGCAGATGATAGTTCTACGTCAAATTATAGACAACTAGAGTGGCCTTTGGTCAACTTCGAGTCCAACCTTGGGAACCATGCACGCACACATATAATATGCATACATATTGCATATATCATTTCTCAATCCCATCTGTCAACTTCGGTCGAATACATCATTTATGTGACATTAATGCAATGAACCGTCCATTTTCAAATTTTGATCTCAATTATACAAACATGACATGAGGGATCTAATGATTCTAATAATGTCAAAGGCATGTGAGAGAATGTTTAGATTATTTATGTTGTTAGAGGTGAATATAAAATATTGTTTTTGCGTCCATTAGAAATTATAATGCAATTGTAGCGGTTTGGTGGATTATTTTAATGGGCCGGCGGAAATGTGATCGAAAGCCCAATTTCTAGGAAGATGGGAATTGAATCGCCGGCCCCATTTCCAGCCCTATTTCGTTGGACTTCCTTTCCGATTAGTTCGGTGAAGAAGTGCCGAACACGGAAGCTGCTTGTCGCCGGTCGCCGCTGCCCGTGGCGACGATGGAAGACGAGATCGTCCAGAGGGTGTTGGAAGGGGGAGGCAGGGACTACTACTTTTCATCGGCCTCCGCCTCTCCGCCTTCCCCAACCCCTTCCTCCTCCTCCATTCTCCAGTCCCTCCCTCTCCATGTGGTAATCCATCTCTTCCCCTCCTCCCTCGTCTTCTTGAACCTTAACTGCTCTTCTTCGGATTCCTAACGTCGGAATTGATACGTGAAGTCCTTCGATCATGGGTATTATCTTCTGGTCAAGGCCGTTCAAGAACTCCGGGACAAGAAGGACGGGCGCATTGTCACCGTTGGGATCGGCGGCCCCAGTGGATCCGGAAAAACCAGGTGATGCGTTGTGGTCTCTCTAAAATTCATGAAAATTGCTCTGTACCAATTGGAAAGGGTGTTTCTTTATGATAATTTTGTCCCTTTGATGCACATAGCTTGGCGGAGAAGGTGGAATCGGTGCTTGGCTGTGTTGTCATCTCCATGGAGAATTACCGCAATGGAACTGATGACGGGAACGACTTGGACTCAATAGACTTTGATACCCTCGTCCGCAACCTCCAGGTTTTCTTGTTTCTTACGAGTGGTTTAGTCTTGAGCTTCGCTTATATTATCGAGGGTTGTGGTTGGAGTTGAAGATATTGGTTTGATAATTGGACCCCAGGATTTGATGAAGGGTACGGATACTGAGATGCCATTGTTCGATTTCCAAGAAAAAAGGCGAATTGGCATGAAGCGCTTGAAGATTTCTTCGTCTGGAATAGTGAGCCTCATTTTGCCAACACTTGGTTTTGGTTGTTATTTTTTTTGTTAATTTTTCTTTGGGTCCACTGATGGCCTCTCCTTGCAGGTAATCGTGGATGGCGCATATGCACTGCATTCAACTCTTCGATCTCTTCTTGATATCAGGGTTGCTGTGGTAAGTGCTGGAATTCTTCTTGGTACTTTCTTCTGTGAATTCACTGTTCTTAACTGGCATCGTCTGAGACCTCAGGTTGGTGGAGTCCATTTCAGCCTACTGTCTAAAGTTAGGCATGACATTGGAGACTCGTGTTCTCTGGACTACCTGATTGACAGTATATTTCCTCTGTTCAGGAAGCATATTGAGCCAGACCTTCATCATGCGCAGGTTTTTGATGCTAGTTTTTAGGTTTTAGGTTACATTTGTTTATAGGACAATATCTCTCTTGCTTATGTTAGTAATTTTAACTCATTGGCTGCTGTTCTCTAGATTAGAATCAACAACAGCTTTGTCTCATCATTCAGAGAACCTTACTATAAGCTGAAATGCAAAAGTGAGGTTAGTATATTTTCTTGCCGGTTATTCCAAGATGTTCAGCCTTAACTTTCAGTGGTTCCGGTCGGACTTTGTTGGCTGTGGTGGGATGGTCACTATTTTAAGATCTGATAGATGACCTTCAGAGGAGCATATTACAAAAATGATATTTGCTAATCCATTTCACGTTGCACATCATAAGTTTCAGTGAATCGGTAGCACTATCCTCTTTTATCTATAAATGTTTAGCTTGAACTTCCAGTGCAATTCTATATCTGGTATATCCTTAGATCTTAAAAAAAAATTACATCTCATATGTTCAATCTTAACCCTACTTAATCTAAAATCTTTAGATTCTAAGAATTGCCTCCACAACTGATGTATAATAGTTCTAGTCTTTGTGTGCTTTTCATTGCATATAAAGTTCATTTTCATAACTAGGTTGTTGTTGTTTCTACAGTCTCCTAATGGAAACAGTTCATATTCTATAGTTGGAAATGAAGCAGAAACTGAAAAGTGAGTGTGTGATATGTTACTTTGTAACTTCCTTTAACTGTGAAATTCTATATGCCTGATAATTAATGCTTTAAGTCCCTGATGGTTCATGAAGCCTTACCTGAATAACCTAATTAAAATTCCTCTCATTTTTTTTCTTTGTATGCAGCTTTATTGAGATGTACCTTCGACCACCATTTACATCTGAAGAGGCAAAAATAAATGACTGGATAAAAGTTCGACAATGTGGCATTAGATACTATTTGTCATTGGGTGATCAACGAATTGTTGACAAACACTTCATCATTCGGCCAAAAGCTGAGTTTGAGGTAGGTGATGTCCAGCATATTACTAAATATTAATAGTCTCTATTGTTGTTTAGTGTAATTTTGTTCCCTACTTGCTTGTCATTGTTCTTCACACATTGGACTATCAGCACTTCTAATGCTTGATTAACTGCAAGTATCTTATTGCTTTTGATACATCCCATCTCCACAAATTATCCATTGCTATCCATGTCTTTTAAAAAGGAAAAAAAAGTCTTCATTGTTACCTGTGGTAGTGAATCGTTTGACCTTGTTAATGGTATTAGTTTATCTCCTCTGATCATTATTCTTTTCATTATGTATTTTTTATCCATGAGCTGTTGTTACAGGTTGGACGGACAACCCTTGGCGGACTGCTTGCTTTGGGCTACAATGTTGTAGTTAGTTACAAGCGTGCATGTACATCTTTCCATAATGGTCAAGTTTTGATTGCTCTAGAGACTATCGACACTCTCAACGAGACATTCATGGTGTTGAAGGGCACAAGCAGGAAAGTAAGGATGTCCAATTGCCCCAAAGTATTTGCAATTTCAGTTTTTAGGGAACTATTAAAAGTTTCAGTATATCCTTTTTTTTTAAAACTTTCTTGTTCCATGTCCCATTTTTTATAAGAACAAATACATTGTCCTCATATTAATTTTTTGGGCTTGTATTTGCAATTTTGTTTGTCATTTCTTGATAAGTTTGCTGAGGGTTGGTGATTGTCGTCTTAAACTAGATAGCTTTATCTTGTACAAATTTTCTAGCCTAATTTCATATGTTTAACTCTCAAATACAACAATCTTGTGTACTTTGGTAATCTAAGGAGCATTTAATGAATATAAATCGAATACTGCTTCTTAAAGTGGAAAATATTCTTGTAACACCTAAGAGCAATAATCTCCAACATGATACAACAATAAAGGATACTAGACCTTTGGCCTTTGATTGTCAGGTAAAGTATGCAGCTTGTACAGCTGGTTTACAAGTCTGGAATCCTAGTGTTTGATTGATGATATATCATGTTATCATAAGAAAGTTCTAGTCTATATTTATAATTGGTCAATTGCAGTAAAGTCTGTAGGCATTATATGCAGTTATTTGATAACAACTATGCCCAAGGACTGTTGTTACATACACTTATGTTGATACCTCTTTGACATGACATGAAATTGGTCGATATGCCTCTATGCTAGCTGGCATAGTTCAAATTTTGTTAGCCATGTGTTTGCACCTCTAGGATTTCACACATGGCTTGTCAATACCTTTCTAGCGCTGTATGTTGTGACCCATAAAACATATCTTGATTGGCACACCAATCCTTGACTATGCCCCTCTTTACTTTTGCACTTGACTTGATGAGCTGTCACTAATAGGTTGTGAGCTATGATCTGGGATCATCATTGTTACTGCAAACGTGAAGTGATCTCTTCTACCTTTAATGTTCTTTACATCAAGAGGTACAAACCATGATAATTAGGATGGTAAAGATCATAAAGCAGTCTTGGCGGGGATTAGAGGAAATGTGCTTTTACTTAAGATGGTGCGACAGAGAAACCAATACATCAGGAACACGTCAATAACACCGATGACTTTGGTGAATGTTATAGTATTGCCAATTGTGTACAAGATGAAGCAACCTTATCAAATGTCTACAAGATGAGTTAGTTTTGACTGACTTGGTTCACTTAAACATGATCATATCAGTATAATCTTTATCTAACCCAAAGATCTGGAAGTTTGATATCATGACATATTTCATATTAAAATTCTGATATTAGAATTATGCAGAAAGAAGAATCAAGGATTCTGCTACGTTATGGTGATCTGTAGTTTCAGATCACTTTGATTATGTATTCATAAACCTTAATGATAGGTAACTTTCTACATTGGTTCTATTGGTAATTTTCCATTTTTTTAAAAAATTGTCTTAAACCCATTTAGAAGATTGGGTTAATCATGTCATTTATTCTTCCAAAAGTAATGGAAAGAAAACCATAAGTGCAACTAAGTCATTGCATGCTTGTAGACCTTGATTGCCCTTGTTAAGAATAATTTAAAAGCAAGGTACATAAGTGCCTAATCAGGAAGGGTTAAGTTTGGACCCATGTCCTGAAGGCTACTGGAGGACATCTGCTTGTTGAAGTGACAGTTATGCAATTTGATTTTTTTTTAAATTTTCCTTCCCTATGAAGTATGGTTACCTCAAAATTATTATTTCCTGTTGAATTAGTTACCTTCTCTTTTTTCTTTTTCCAGAAGTGAACCATAAAATTAAATTCTTTTTCTTGTACTCTTTAGGTCATTGGATCAGAAGCTTCTCACCTGGGTATCAGCGGGCCATGGATAACTAAATCATATCTTGAAATGATTCTTGAAAGCAAAGGTATGATCACCTCAATTGACAAATTTCCACATTACAAATTCTTTTTGAAAGTTTCTGTTTTGACAGTTGCTGATTATTGTAGGTGTACGACGTCTGAACACACCACCACCTGCATCTACTAACCTTGTAGCTAGAAGTCAAGACAGGGCCATTGCTGTGCCAAGACCAATTCGTGTCTCTGCTGATATCCTTCCTAAGCTTGAGGATCTGACACAACCTTGGACCAGATCACCAACCAAGTCAGATATGGAGTCTGTGCTACCAAGATGGCGTTTGATCTCAGGTCTTTCTCAAACTCATAGTTCTTTCATTATTATCATAACACTGGTTTTAATGTATGAGGTCTTTCATCTTTATATTTTGGTGTTTAGAGGACAATCTGTTAAATCTAACAGAAGTATTTCGTAATTATGGGCTTCTCTTATGAAACAATGCAGATTCTTCTGCTTTCAGGGGTAATGTACAACTTGCTCCAATGCCTGATTCATATGATTTGGATAGAGGTTTGCTCCTTTCGGTTCAAGCAATCCAGGCAAGTTATATAATACAGTAAAGATAATGTATCTCATAATCAACCTATTAAAAAATTAAAAATTATATTACTTAACCGCTTTTTAAGATCTGATTTCATGTTCTGTTGTTTTCTCTTTCAGGCATTATTGGAGAACAATGGGTTTCCAGTTATTGTAGGAATTGGTAATTTTTAAAGATTTTTTTAACTTGCAATAATTTAGCTTTTTGTTTACCAATACATACAGAAGTGGACATGTTATTATTGAGTTCTTTTGCTTATATATTGAACCTGTTGCATACAATGTACTTTTTCTGTTTTTCATCATATCAGTTTCTTGTAGCATCTAATTACATTTACTTTGAAAAATTGAAGTTAACAAGTTACATGGTTGACAACCTGACTTAGCTGTGGTGCCAACGTTCTGCATATCTAGGTAGCTGTTTGATAATCTAAGCTTTCATGTTTTTGATAAACATTCAACAAATTCTAAATACTTTGACCTTTATGCAAGCCCCTATGTGCTGCCTAAGGCATGAACAAACTGAAATGATGGAAGACTGCACGAACAAGTCTTCGCTCATTGGAGGCCTGGGCAAATAGTCTGACAGTTTGCCATCCTCTGTCCATCTCATTTATGATGCATCTCCTCCTCCTTTGATATCCATCTTTTTGCTATATTTCATAACTCTTGATTCCATAGCATGTTTTATATCATTCCTATTATGCCATGTAAGATTTTTGGTGCATAATCAATTGTGTTACTAAGATATGCATATTCTTGATAGTTTCATGGCGGTTTTGATATACATAAGGACTTTATGCTATATGAAAAGTCAGCTTCTTTTAAGTTCCTTAAAAGATTTATTTTGGGATTAGCAGGATGATGAGACACGGTGGTGCAGTGGTCTTGCACTGCCAAGGAATGTGTATTCTACTACTGGCTTGCGCAGACATCACCCTGTTGAGAGATGTAGATTGCAATATAGTGTGTCCACTTGTTATGGAATAGTGTGGATCCATTTTCAGAAATCAGATGTTTTATTGAGAAGCTAAGCTGATGAGTAACCATGGACCAATCTGATGCCCTGACTAATATTTATGACTTCATTAGCAGCCATCTGTGTTGTTCACATTGAATATTTCTATTTGGTCTTCCTATACCCTGTTGAGAGATGTAGATTTCTAGATTGCAGTGCAGTGTCTTCTTGTTATGGAATAGTGTGGATCCATTCTTAGAAATGACTTAGTAGCCATCTTTGTTGGATCTTTTAGTGTGGATCCATTCTTAGAAATGACTTAGTAGCCATCTTTGTTGGATCTTTCTATTTGGTCTTTATATTTGCTTCTCCTAATATGACAATCCTGCGTGATGCCATAAGCTATATTTGATGGATGATATTTGCTGTTTAACCTGGCATATCATATATTTTTTGGATCTGTGTTTCCATATAATCTTGTTGCCTACTTTGCATTTGCTAATTTTATTTACCATTTCTCAGAATATCTGCAAATCTAATTGGGTGTTTTTTTTTTTTTTTACATTTTTATAATTAATTCTCACTTTGACAATTTATCTTCAATCGGTTAAGAGACATGACTAGGAATCTTGCTTGTGCACTATGATTGTTTCAGGGGTTAAAAGTTTTATCTCCCCTAAATGAACGGTAGACAGAGAGACTTCCTATTGAAAATCTGGCAACTTGACCATTATGGAAGCTTATTTTTGAGCTCTCTCGTTGATGTTAGTTTTACTAGTTTGCTGATCTGTATAACAAAATCATAAAAAGATGATGCATTGGTTGCTTTTTTGATTTATCAGGTTCATGATATAAATGCATTGGAAATTTCATAAAATGAACATATTTTCTTGTTTTTACCATTATTCTGAAATTGTTTATCATATATCCTTTGTTCAATCTTCAGTTTGTTCCCAATCTCAACGTCCGGATAATGATTGACTTACGTTTTAATTTGTAGGTGGTCCTAGTGGATCTGGCAAAACTAGTTTAGCTCAAAAAATGGCTAATATAGTTGGCTGCGAAGTTGTCTCCTTGGAGAGCTACTACAAGTCTGAACAAGTCAAGGACTTCAAGTATGATGAATTCAGCTCCTTGGATTTATCTTTATTGTCAAAGGTACAGTGTAGCTTATGATTTGACTTTTTTGTTTTGTTTTGGCAAGAAACTGAATAGACTAAAAAAATTGTTATCAGGCTATCTTTTAAAAGCTCTGAGTAGTGGCATAAAACTATAAATATTTATGGAAATACTAAAGAACTAATGGTTATAACATGTAAAGCTCTTGCTGTTGGTGGATGGTACAAAGACACCATTTTAATTAAAAAAATTTTAACTGATCAATTCTAGGGTATCTGTTTGTACTCAAGGGGAAATCTTTAAAAGAGTTAGAGATCTTCTCAGACTAGTAAACAGGCTATTGATTTCACTAGCACTAAATATAAGTATCTTATTAATAGGATTTGTTCAATGGGATTAGACCTCTGGCCAAAATTGCAAACAATCTATTCAACTTCTTTCAAACACTTGTTCTCAATATGTTCTAGTAAGTGATTACATTGTTCTCAAACAATGTATATGTGGGGAAGGTCATTTTGAAGTTTTTGTTTTAATTCCACATTCGTGTTGCAGCACTCAAGGATTGGTTTGTGTAAAGAAGAAATTGATGCATATTGGCCATCATTGTTTTAAATAATTGACATTCTGTCCGACATTCTGTTTTGTTTGTTTTTTCCCTTTCAGTTAGTAGCAGTAGGGTTATGTGACCTACTGATGTACATTGTTCTACATTCCTATGGATGAGCAGATTCTTTTCTATAATTTGTGAACCCCACATGACAATGTCTTGCGTCTTTCTTTAACCTCAAAATTCATAATCCACTGTGGGACTGATTGGATTATACGAGGTTCTTGATCAACACACTGGAATCTCCAGCCACATGGTGTCAAAAGGTTATTGATGGCAGAAAAGAGTAGAAAAGATTGTTAGGATGGTGACTAGTGTTCACACCCTTAAACCGGGCAGTATAGATCAGGCTTTAGCCAAAATTGATCAGTAAGCTTGGAATATCAGCCTTGGTTTACTTGCTGTCCATGGCTCAGACCAGCAAAAATGGTTCAGACTGCTTATTGTCACTCTTAAACGAGGTAGTATAGCTCGGGCTTTAGACAAAACTGAGTGGTAATTCATTCAAGGAAACCACTTGGAAGGATTTCTTAGATTTTTAATATGTTTTTGTTGTTAGTATATTTTATAATCTTGAAGTTCTATTCCTTGGAAATTTAATATACTGCAGTAGTTTATGCTTTATAGTTTTGTTTACTTTTGTATTTTGTGGCTTGTTGAAAATATGATCTCAAGCAAGCCCCTTCCAACTATGCACATGTTATTAATCATAAGTGCTCATGAGTCTGTATAAATCTATTGTTGGTATTTGTTCCTTTGGGCAGTTTCAATTTCTTTTGATTTTTGTCATCACTCATATCAGAATTTTGATGACATAAGAAAGCATCACAGAGCCAAAGTTCCATGCTTCGATTTTGAAAAATCTAGACGAAATGGATTCAAAGAGCTTCAGGTCTCCGAGGATTCTGGCGTGGTAATCTTCATTTTCACAAGCTTTTTCTTCGTTCTGTACTTGTCTATATATGGTTGAATATGTATTTCTTAAGCTTTATTCTTATTGATCATATTGACTAATTGAATAAGTAAATCATTTACTGAATTTTTTATATTTTTACTTATATAATTTCAATCTTTTAGATTGGCTGAAGAAAATATATGATGCCTGCTATAAATATCCACTTTTTGTCATTGGTTCTTATGTTCCATTAATTGGATAAACTATTTATGAAGTCAATTTAAGAAGTATACTATAAATTAAGATGATTAGAGAAAATGTGCCATATAATTTACTTCTTTTTCCATTTGTTTATAGTTAATCATTTGCTTGAGTTTGTAGTTGGTTTTGCTGTTACATTGAAAAAAGAAAAAATTCTAGGTATTCTTTGTTGGCCTACCTCAATTATTCTAGATGTCCTTTTATGGCTAATTATGGTTTTAAAGAAAATAGTCACTTTAAATAAGGAATGACTTAAGTTGGACTGTCAATAGCATCCTTTTCTTCTTTCTGTCTTGTGTTTCTGATGTTAGACTGTCAATAGCAATCCCTTTCTGGTTTCATGACTTCTTTTTACTCCACAAGATGGCTGAAAATGGTTACATATTCGTAACAGTAGGTTACATTGTGGCCCTAATTTTTAATGCGAAGAGGGGGAGTGGATCGGTCCATGTGCTGGAACCAGTTCAAACCGGCAAATACTGGTTGGTACGCACTGGTCCAACCGATTATTTGAACTGTGTTTGAAACCATACTTTTGCCCAAAGGCCTCCAACGAAAAAAAAAATGCTGATCCTGTTCTCTCTACGTTTGCAATGGACTTAGCCATTGATTTTGATCCATTCTATATAGGTGTCAACCATATACTACTGTACTGCCATAGTATCTATATGAGGTGCATGCTGTGCCAATTGCAACACTGACTTTATCTTGGCTTGCAACAGTCTCCAAGTTGGTTGGTATGTATCAGACCTAAAAACAACATCACATTCTTGTGTAGTGGAGTTTAAAGCTTTGAGTTGAATATTTCTCATCTTTTTGTGTCCTTTCAAGATGCAATACGTTGCAAGAAAAAACTATCCCATCTATTCATATTCTTTTCTTTTTAAGGATGTCACTATCATATTTGTTCAAGTCGGCTGTTGTTGTTGCGACCCATAGATTGTATTATGGAGACATTTATGCTTGGTCTTTCCTTTCTTCACCATGTATGGTTGTGATGCTTTACTCACCAAAACATAAAATACAAGTAGGAATGCATGTGGTTTCTTAGTCATTTTTTGAATGCTCACAAAACTGCTTATGATGTATTTTCTAATTTTTTTGGCAGGTGATATTTGAGGGTGTTTATGCATTACACCCTGATATAAGGAACTCACTCGATTTATGGATTGCTGTTGTAAGATTTATGACCTTTACCCAAATGTCCCTTATATTATTGTTGTATTTAACTGGTTTAACTTCTCTTTTTTTGAGCTAATATTAGGTTGGTGGTGTTCATTCACATCTTATTGCAAGAGTTCAAAGAGACAAGAACCGTGTTGGTTGTTCAATATCCCAGAATGACATAATGACAACAGTTTTTCCAATGTTTCAGCAGCACATTGAACCACATCTTGTACATGCACATGTTGGTACAACCAGAACTTTTCAACCCAAACTGATTATAATCGTTCTACATTTCTAGTCTGTGCACTGCATTTGGAAGTCACGGGAAAAGACATGTTGATGAAATTTATTCTCATGCAGCTGAAAATTCGAAATGATTTTGATCCTGTACTCTCTCCTGAAAGCTCATTGTTTGTACTCAAAAGTAGCAAGCAGGTGAGGTATCTTTTTTGCTAATCATCTAACTTAATGATGAATTCTAATTATTCTTGTGCCCATAAAATACATTAGGTGGCGTACCAAGATTTACTGAAAGTACTTGATCCTGGCAAGGTTTGCAGCTCTGTTCAAAATTTCATCGATGTGTATTTAAGGCTTCCCGGAATACATTCGAATGGGCAGCTGATGGAAGGGGATTGTATTCGTGTTAGAATATGTGAAGGGAGGTTTGCATTGTTAATACGAGAAGTGAGCACCAATCATGTTTGATTTCTTATTTGTCTTCTACTCTCTAGGACTCTGACCTAATTCAATTTATTCTTTAGCCTATAAGGGAGGGGAACTTTATTATACAACCAAAAGTGGATTTTGATATCAGTGTTACAACTGTCGCAGGTCTCCTTAAACTTGGGTAAGTTGCTTATAGTCAGATTTGATGGTCAATATTTTTATCTTAACTTGGTCAAGTAACCTGTTGAGTTTATGTTGCACCAAAAGAATCTGTAGCAAGATTTTTTTAAAAAATATCCGTGCAAGTCAAAAAAGCCTTATTACCGTTTTCACATACTAGTCCAGCCAGTATTTGGAACCTTGTGAAAGAGTGTGTGTGTGTGTACTTCAACTTTTCTTGGAATAAGTATGGATAATTGTTGCTAATATGTATGAAATTTTGTATAGTTCTTTGTTCGTATGTGTGTGTGTGTATACTTTAACTTTTCTTGGAATAAATATGGATAATTGTTGCCAATATGTATGAAATTTTGTATAGTTCTTTGTTCGTATATCATTTTCCTACTTTGAATCAAATATCTCTTTGCCCTGCTTGTCTTGCTTTGCACATTAACAGATAACATTTTTGCTTACCCGCCCACCCCTTCATCCCTTCCTCGCCAGAAACTGTGGAAAGTTGACTGAAAACTCATGGGACCTCTCCTTTGCACATGAATCTTACATGGCATAAGTTGACACTGGAATAGACAACAAAGATCAATGAAATTTTTCAATATGTAGATATATCCAAATCATACTTTTCATAAACTGAAATTAGATCCTAATTATTATTTTTAGCTGTTTGATATTTATTTATGTTCTGTTCTTGATTATATATCATTTGGTGGCACGCCATTTGTCTAAATTCATTTCATTGTATGTATGAGAATGTTAATATCTCATCTGCCATTAGGATTTACTATGTGACATAGAAAAACTCATGAGTAGGCAAGAACTCTAGGCCAAGCATCTTGCTGTTGTAAATTACTTATGTAGTTTGTCACATATGTAATTTGTTTACTTCCTGCCTTCTCTTTCTTTGCATGTGTTTGTTGGCATTTCTTGACTGTATCAGATTTTTGGTTACATTAGTTTATTATCCTTGTTTCAAATTTTCCTATATCTCAACACCTTGTTTCATTTTTCCGACAGTTATCAAGCTGTTGCATATATTGAAGCTTCTGCACTAATTTACCAAGATGGGAAGGTCAGTAGTTTTTTTTTTTTTGCTTTTGCATCATAATTTGAACCTGATGATTCACAAAAAATTAAAAGATGTCATATTTGGATTTTTGTTTTTTCCTATGGTATGCTGGTGCAATTGAATGTGGCAAAGCTTAATGCTCTTTAGCAGAAAAATGCCAAAAAACTTCTTGTTTAACTAGATAATTCCTACCACTCATTTAGCTAAAACTGTGACTGGTAGTTCATTTATGAGCTGGTCTAAACCTCGTCAAGCTGCTAGCCAGAATTAAATAAGCCATTTCCAGTGTGGAGTTTGCTCTGTATAACCTCAGATGGCATTCCGGTTCTGAGTTATAATCTATATGCTTCTTCTCTTTCAATTGTGCCTTATAGCCATTTTGTTTGGGCCTATAATTTGTAGCCTTCTCTTTTTTGGCTTTTTCCTTTCTTTTTCCAAAGCATATTATGTCACTTAATGCTGGTGCTGCTGATGCTTGAACTTTTGTTCAAGCCAAGCTTGATCAGAGCCTGGTCAGCTACATCCAGGCTCATCACTTACAGTTTGTACTAGAAGTCTGGGATTTTAGTTCATTGCTAAATTGTTTGTAACTTTGTTCAGAAGGCTTTTCAGCAACAATCATTACTACCAATTATATGCCCTTACAAAATGATCTTTCATGCATGTCAATGGCTGTTCAAGGCCCTTACCACCAATTATACTTCTGGGATTTTTGGACATCCTTGGAAATTTGATAACTACCATTCAACTGGTACTCCAGTTGGAAATGTATTACCTTTCAGATATTCCCCTCAAATCCTGCAACCAACAACCAAAGTGTTCTTTTTAAGAAACAAGGCATTTGAGTATAGTATAAACCTGTCATGGTCACCTTTAACATTTAGTTTCTAATATCAAAGATAATCTCTTATCATAGTCTACAAGATCGATTTCATAATCAGCTAGGGATTGACATGATTGATGGAAAAATAATTCAGAAATCAAAATAATATAAAAACATAAAGATAAAAAGTTAGAAATTTATATAATAAAGAAATTCAACTTCTCATTGCTGTAGTTAAAGCAAGTCCAAAATAACCGTCCCCAAGTACAATACTCTTGAGATCAAATGAAATGTTCCCACATCTAGAGCAGCCTGCTTGATCCCAACCAAACTCATTTCCAAGTTGTAATCATAACATCAAGCAATTTGTCCTAAAGAGAGACCAAAATGATGCAGCCAATATAAAAAATCTGCATTCAATCATTCTGAAGGACATAATTCGACTTATCTTGTGTAGTTCAAAATATTCCTCCAATACAACCATTCTCATGAAAAATAGAAGGGAAAAGCCCATGATATAGAACAGTGAGTTCTCCACATGAAATGATGCCTATGCAACAATTAACAACAGTCAATTACTAGTTATAAGATAGTCAAATGTTGATTATAATAATCAACCGACAAATTATTTCTCTTAGCCCCATTCCTATTCCAGAATAACCTTTTATGACCATTTTAGCTTCCTGAATGCATCAGATGACTAAATCAGTTAATACCATAGTGGAGGTAGAAGGTGATTTGGGTGGAGAGAAGGTCTAGTTAGTGTAGAGAAGGTGGAAGAGATGAAAGGATGAAGAGAAGCCTCATTTATAGGGGAGAAGAGGATGTAGAGGAGATAGGGTGGAAGAGATTAGCTTTGTACAAGGGGAAAGTGGAGGTGGAGGAAATGGAGGGTCAGAAGGGTGGAGGAGGTGGAGGACAAGATGAGAGGAGTTAGAGCAACCTGACAGGTGGAGGAGATGGAGGGGTGTTTGAGTGGCTTCATCAATAGAAGCAGATCTGGTCACAGGTTATCGATTTTGAATTTGGGGTTTAGGGATCATAAATAAACCATTGTGAATTGAAGTTAGGAGGGAGAAATGGAAAAGATGAAGGGCAGGTAAACATCTGAGGCAATTTTTATTATTTCAAGATTTATGATGGCTTTAACTTACTGTGGTTTAAAAAGTTTTCCCTAATAAAGACAAACAACAAAGGCATAAACAAAAATTATTATTTCAAGTTTTCGAGGAAAAATCTGATTATAGCATCTTATTAAGGGATATGGATTCCTTGTGTACCTGTTTATCTTCATATTTTTGTAATCTTGCATCAATGCCTGTGCTAAATGTAAAACATACTCTGCAGTGCCTTTTTTAGATCTGTAGTCTGTACAGCATGATAGCTATTGTTTTTCGTTTTTACATGTTTATTTTTCTACTACATGTATCTCAGCTTTGTTTTAGCCCTAATTAGATACTTATCGAGGTTGATCATCTACAAGCTGCACCCTGCCCCTTCCTTCAAATTAAAGGAACAAACAAAGAAGTAGTTTCTGCTGCAGCTTTCATTCTGAGTCTTGATGGGACATACACAACAAAGGTCCATTTGGATTTTATATTCATTGACACATATTTGTTTCAGACATCTCTATCAGTCAACTCTGAAAACACATTTTTTACATTGTAGAGCTATCTCCAAATTATTTTTGAAAGCTTGCCTGCATTTGGGAAGAATTCTAATGGAATCCATAATCAGCAAGCTGCTAGACTGCAGGAACTAGTGGAATTTATTCAGTCTCAGGTAAGTTATAATCCAACTTTTCTGAACAACTCATGTTTCTTATGGTTCAAAATTTATGTAGTCAATGGTATATGTACTAAAGCAAATATATTGTGCTCATATACTTGATTATATTCCAATGCCATGGTAATTATTAATCAAGTTATGTGTCCATAAGCTGATATATTGCTACATAATACTTAATTTTATTTTTCTGTGTTTTTTTCTACAAGTTGATGCAGCCACTATTTGTTATTGTTCACACTTAAAGATGCACTTCATCTGGTGCCACTGGCTCAGTCGGTCACTTCTTACATCTACTGAGTACAAAGAGCATGATATAGATCTAATTTTCTGCTGCATACCTACTTGGAGTGTGTCTGTCCCATCAAGGACTTCGATGCCATGCTGGTAACAGATAACATATTGTTCTTTAATTACAACAAAATTTTATATTATGATGAAGTACATTTAACTCATTCAAGTAACAGAACTAAATTAGATTCACAGTTTTAAGTGGAAGATCAAGTGACTTAATACTACATTTCAATAAGTTGCCTCGGTACATGACATATGATTGTCATTCCTAAGCCAGTAGCCTCAGTACATGACCTATAATTGTCATTCCTAAACCTGTTATTTTTGCTGATGTCCTTGGATAGTAAATATTATATTTTAGCAGAATAAGAAGTGGTTCAGCTGCTTGATTAAAACACATTTTTTGACATTGAAATTTAGGTTGGTCTTGCTGCAGATTCTTGCAGAGTGCATCTTACCCACCTGATTTTACGTTCTTAATTTATTAATATTCAGTGACTAACTTTTGCAACATTGTTATTGCCAATTGTGCTATATTATGCCTGCATTTTAAATGCTTCAGCATTCTGGTTTCAGAATCCGTTCTTCATTTGCTATCTTATCCTGTAATAACATTGTACAGGCAGGAAACTTAAACTCAGAGACATCAACCAAAGAAAATTTGCCAACAGATCCCATAATTGAAGATTTACACTCTAGGATCAGGAGGCTGGAGAGATGGCATACGATTAACATGGTAAATTTTCTTTTCATGTTCAGGAAATTTCAATTTTCATCACTTGATGTATGAGTTGCTGACTTGTTAGTGTTAAGTTGTTGAGCCTCATATAGTTTTTGTGATTCATAGGTCTTTTGGACAATTTTGATGTCTGCCCTTTGTTGGTTATTCATTGTACCAAAGGAAACGCCGCTAGACAACTTCGCTAATTTAACAACGTGAAGTGTACATGGTCTTTTCCACCCATTTGCATATACAGGCACCCAGGAATTCCAAAAGGTGCTATAGAATCAAAGTTAGTGGATTCTAACTTTCTTTGATTTGCTTGATTTTAAATATCATAATATCCTTTTTTTTCTTTTTGTTTTCCTCTGACAATAGGAAGTTTGACATGACCAGGACATGCAGGACTGTAGCAAGTTTCTATGTTCGCAAGGACATGCATGGAACCTGCGAACAACATTTTCTTATTAACTAATGTCTTTCACATTACCACAACTGCAGAAATTTTCAGATCATTCAGCATTTAATCAACTGTAGCAAGTTTCTATGTTCGCAAGGACATGCATGGAACCTGCGAACAACATTTTCTTATTAACTAATGTCTTTCACATTACCACAACTGCAGAAATTTTCAGATCATTCAGCATTTAATCAACTGTAGCAAGTTTCTATGTTCGCAAGGACATGCATGGAACCTGCGAACAACATTTTCTTATTAACTAATGTCTTTCACATTACCACAACTGCAGAAATTTTCAGATCATTCAGCATTTAATCAACTGTAGCAAGTTTCTATGTTCGCAAGGACATGCATGGAACCTGCGAACAACATTTTCTTATTAACTAATGTCTTTCACATTACCACAACTGCAGAAATTTTCAGATCATTCAGCATTTAATCAACTGTATATTTCGCAAGGACATGCACTTGGAATGCAGAATGTTTGGAAACAGATGCATATACTAATTCACAACTGATTCAGTTCCTGCAGCACAGAATACTTGATTTGATTCCCAAAAAAATACTATTACTTCACTTACTGTATAAAGCAAAAAGGCCAGTATGGACATCTTCACTAATAACAGGTTTATTTCAAAAATCAAGTTGTACATGTAGTTCCATGCTTTTCTTTTGTTGATTTGACATGTGAAGAAACATTAATTGAACTTGATCATACCGGGGAAGAATATGCCCGAAAAGATTTCCTTTTCTTTATAATTCAAAGGACTGTAGTTGCAGAAGTTCACATTGTAACGAGGAATACTGACCTTAGTGCTAAAGTAATGAAAACCATCAGCTTGTTGATTACTTTGTTCTGCTGCTTTGAATTGGATATGGTATATTATAGAAGTCATACAGTTGCATATTCTAGTTGTGCTGCGCTTAAGCTCGGAGCAGGAGCTTAGACTTTTTGATTAGGAAGAGATGAAATCTTGAGGTGGGCTCAGTTTGGTCTTTTGTTTTCTCATGCACAGCCGGCGGTTCCTAGTTTTGGATATGGGCACTCCGATGCTCAAGTTAATATGAAAAGAGTCAAAGTTAACGAGATTAGGTGATCGATATGGCAATGGCATGAGCTTCTCGTTGATGTGAGCTCAAAAGGACTGGCTTTAACGATGCATCAAGTAACCAAGGCCAGTGGCTTGTGTTTGCAGCAAGTGAGCTAAAGAGTTAAAATATATGCTCAGGCTTTTCAGGTATGCTTTGATCAGGCCTACTTGTACAAATATGCAAACTTTAGTTGTCAGCATATTCCAATGTTCCTCCCTGCATCAACATCTACCAAAAACTTGTCAGGTTAGATCTCTAATGGAGGATCTTCTTCTTTGTTCAAGTCTCTGGCTAGAGCTATAGCATCCAACCCTACTAAAAGCCTTTTCCATGCCTTCTCCTTTTGCAAGGATAAGTCACTTCAAACATACGCAACTGCTTCGTTATATTCCCTGCTCGATTATAATCGTTCCAATGTTTTGAAACAGCATATTTGCCCTTAGATATACCTTACAAAATCTAGTTAATTGTTGTTAATTAATTGTAGACTCTAAATATTAATATCCATGAAAACTCATTATGATTATTAAAATATTAGGAATATTTTAGGTATTATTATATATATATATATATATACACATATATATCTTTCTCACAGAAACCCTCTGATGTTACCTATAGTTGACCATAGTTTATATTTAGCGGATAGATAGATGTTAATACAAGTGATAGATTTGTCGGTCCACGCAACTTTAACAACAACACAAAATTGACTTTGAATCGGAGAGTCGTTATAAGAGCATCTTATATACATTTTACTAAATAAAATGTAAGAGCATTAACTAAATAAAATACAAAGTCTTACGAACAATACTCTTTTGTTTGACTAAGATTTGATACGACAAACGCTAGCCCTCCTGCTGATAGATGTAGGTAGCAACAAAGGTGATCCTAATGCCCGACAAACTGCAACCAAACAACGCCATTAATCAGGAAGCCAAGAAAATCTACGCCAAAGTGCGGGTTTCATGGTAAAGTAATGGATCCTCCCTGCACCTGAGAGCCCCACCACTGCAGCTCCACTCACCTACAAATCCCTGGTATCGTGCCGGTTCTCGATACAATAGTAATTGTGGCGGAGATGGTGGCAGGGCGGAAGCCCGACGACCGGATGAACCGGCAGCCCCACCGTAGGACCAGGATTCCGAGAGAAAGGATGTCGTAGAATATGCCGAACGGGTCAGGTCGACTCCGACATCCGGGCCCGTCGGAGGGCGACCAAAAGTAGCCACCCCAACCCCCCTCCACCCTCCTCTTCCACTCCTTTTGATCTCAACGTCACCTTTAACCATATCACAATCCCGACACCCGATTCATCCTCTTGTTCTTTACCAACCGGACGTAGCTTGATTGTAATTGAATCTTTGGTATAACTAGGGATTGTTTGCTTGTAATAGTACCTTCTTCCTCGTTGTTACTTATGCAGTGCTCTTCTTTTCTTTCTTTGATTTAGATGAGTAAGTATTTGGAGCAGAAAAAGATAGCCTAGTAGAACAAAGAAGGAACGAGAGAGATCTGGGATTGAATAACACATCATTTTACACCAACACGTCTCAAATGAACTAACTGCATTCTGCTCCGAGTGGGATCGGTTTCCCTCTTGCACAACTTGGGGTTACTTGGTTAATCTTCTCTACCTGTGCTGCCATTTCCTGTAGCGACAAGCACCGCCCAATCTTTTGCCTATGGGGAGAAGGATGCTTTACATCACAGGCCAAGTAAAATGTAGTACACCAGTGTTATGGGCAGCGCGATCAGCATCCCAAATATCACCCTGTAACATGTGGAACGGTGATCAGACGAGTGCACAAGGCAGAGTCTAATGGCGGGGGGAAAGCAGGAGCGTGTGTCGGCAGAGCGGGACTCACGCTGTGCTGAGGATATCGGGATGCAGGTTGTACTCCTTGGCGAACACAAAGGGGACGATGCCTTGTGGGAGCGCCGCCTGCTCGTTCCAACAGCCGGGCGATAAAATAGAGTTAAGGGTGAGTCACGTGAGACGAGAAGGTGAGGCGTTCGCCCGTGGCATGGGCTCGTGGTGATGGGACGGGAGAGCGAGCATGGCACGGCAAAAGGGTAGGGTAGGATGGGATCATACCTGCACAATGGCGATGCGGAGGAGGACGCCACGCAGACCCACGGCGATGGAGGCGGCGGCCATGACAGCTGGGCCTGTCAGGAATCTCACGGCCATGGCAAAAGCTGCTACGGAGTTCCCACATGCTATGATCCTTGGCTGCAGCGCCATGAACAGCCCTGGCCAACGCCCAAACAAGAGAAGAAGCCCATCAGCACAACGACCCTCGACATCTGAAAAGCTCGAAAGATGAAGCTTAAAAGCTTCTGAGAAAGGCAGTGGATGGACTGACCGAGGCTGAACATGGCCATTCCGAGGCCTGCATCCGACAAGATGGAGATGGAGTGCGACACGATGTCAGGCATGTTAACGTGCCATCTACAGCACCAACAGAACAAAAAGGAATGGGAGTTAAGAACGATCCGAACTGTGATACTTGTTATTGGGTATTATAGCGAGCATTTAGGTTGATGGGGGTTACTTGAAGGAGACGAGGGACCAGACGACGCCGATCAGGCTGGAGTAGGTGTTGGGGTTGCGGATCAGCTTCCTCCACACCATGATTAGGATTAGCCTCGTCATGACGCTAGTCGGCGGCATCGCCGTCGCCCGCATGAGCCCGCCCTTGGCCGCGCCTTGAACCTTGTCGCCGCCGTCTTCGTGCCCGCCGCCTTCTCCGTCTTCCATTCCTTTGTTTCCGAAGCTGAAGTTGTCCCTGTCGAGATACTCCTCCCGGTACTCCTTCCGCCCGTCCACTGGCGAAATCGGTCCAAATTCCAAGCTCGGTAACGACCGCGTATGAGAAGAGGGAGTGAGTGAAAGGTCGTACCTTTGCCCGGAGAAACAGCCATTCGGACTTCTTTCATGGCCGAAGGATCAGCGGCCGGCAAGCCATACTCGTGGTGATTGGTGTTGTTGCCACCGAATACGTCGGAGACCGGTGACGCGCTGGAGCTCCAGACGAACATGTGGAGATCCTTAGTCCCACCGTCTTCCGCCTTGAACAGGGGGGCTTGCCCGTTGGCCTTTTTAGGTCCCATCGCCGCTGCGGCCGCTGACGCCTTGGGAGCGGTGGGCGGCGCCGCCACGGAGAACACCGAAGGATTCGGTGCTGGGTAGTTCTGCGTGGCCGCCGTCACCGGCAACTGGTAATTGGGCTTGGACTTGGCAGCTGCGTTGCTGGCGTTGGGCGCTCCGGCAGCATTGGCCACGCCGTGCTCCTCCTCGAAGTTGGAGGGCCGCGGCGTGGCCACGCCTCTCATGCCGTGGACGTCGGCGGCGCCGAAGTTGGAGCTCCGGCCCACCATGGAGTAGAAGTCGTTGTGGTTGAAGCTGGAGCCCCGGGGCGTGGGGTTCCTGGACGACTGCAGCGAGTAGATCTCTGCGTTGGTGAGGTTGGAGGGGCGGGGGGTGGTGGCAGAGAACCCCATGGACCGCCGGGAGTAGATGTCCGACCGCGACGCGTTCGACCGACGCACCGTGATGTGGAGCTTACCGTCCTCCTTGATCTCCGCCTCCGTCTCCAGCATGTCGCGGTGCCCGTCCAGCGACGTAACATCGGAGTCGACAGTGATGGACGCGATGGCCCCGGCGGTGTCCGGGAACTGCTCCGAGATCAGCATTCGGGCGGCGCGGTACTCGAACAGGAACAGCATGAGGGTGTACCAGATGATGCACTGCAGCACCACGATCTGCACCATCAGGCTGCCGGAGTAGCTCCCATACATGCCCTTCAGCAGCGGGATGCCCATCACGAGCGTGTTGGGGAGGGTGGACAGCGAGAAGATGGTGATGGTCCACTCGAGGGAGCCACGGCGGCTGAGCCTGCACCAGGCAGCGAGAACGGCGAGCACCATCAGCTTCTGCAGCGTGTCCGCCGCGATGAACCGCATGTTCATCTCATAAGGGTTATTGGTGGAGATGAAGTGGAAGGAGAGCAGCGGCACCGCGAAGAGCGCCACGAAGCGGTTGATCCCGGAGCACTGGTCCGGCGTAAAGATCTTCCACCACTTCACCGACCCGTACGCCAGTATCATCGCCACGTACAGCGGCACCACCGCCGTCATCACATGGTAGAAGTCCGCAAGCGTAATCATTTCCTCCTCTTCGTCCCCCCTCCTTTCCTTCTTCTTCTTCTTCTTCTTCTTCTATACGTTCTCTCAGTGAGCCAAGAACACAAGAGGCATACGATGACGAAGAGGAGAAGGTGCTGAGGAGGAGGTAAAAAGGACGAAGCAGCAACCGTTTATGGCATCGAGGAGCATGTGTTACAGCTTTGTTTTGTGTGGCGGATGGTTAGCAGCAGGAGAGGGAGAAGCAGCAGCGCCCGGCAGAATGGTCTAATAGAGCTGAAGAGAGAGAGAGAGAGGGGTGGGGGTCTCGGGAGTGGAGCGCGTGGGAAGGAGGGCGAGAGAGAGATAGAGAGAGACACTATCTCACACACTGCTCAGTCTCCCAAGCATGGACTGCCGCGTTCTTTACTCGCCCTTCCTCACCAACTTATAACTTTGTCTTGGATCTTCCCTTGTTCCTTTCCACCTCCGGTGCTCCCTCCCACCACTGGCTGCTCCGAGCTGCCTCCCTGCCGAGGAGATAGAGATAGAGAGAAGGGGAAAGTATCGGAGCTGAGATCGTGGGGCAAAGCGAATGGGATGGCTCTGGACGCCACAGGCTTTAGCTTTTTAGTGCCTTATTATATGCTCAGAATCCAACACCGGAGCTTATTCAATGCGATGGTTTCTGGCTAATGTTTCGATGTTTGTAGCCACTAAAATCTAAAACAGGGAAGAGGACACGGCAAGCGTTGATTGAAGGAGGTGGCGGTGGTGGTGGTGGTGCTGCTGCTGCTGGTGGTGGGTGTGGGTGTGAGAAGCCTTCCGTGCTTTGGTATGATCCCATCGCAGTACAGCTGACGAGATATGAATAATGTATTCATCGGATTAGCAACCCTTTCTCTTCTCACATCTCACAGCTTTATCGAACTCAGGAATTGTTGCTGGTGGTGAGAAAAATCCCGAGTTGATGGTGGTGATGATTAGTTTAAGGGGGATCGCACGGAGTCTTCCCTCGCCCGGAGGGAATCGGTATTCACACCCGCGTGCGCTCCTGCCATCATCATCTGCTTAAATCTCGTACACCCAAACACTCGGCCATTAACAATTTGGAGCACCTCATTGCCAATATTAGTTTAGTTCATCCCAAAACGTGAAACCGTTTCTCATTTCATGAGGGATTTACAGAAAAAGAAAATTAAACAATTAATTTACTCTTATTTATAAATAAATAAATGTAAAAAAAATATAGAGTATAATATATATTAAATAATAAATAATAAAAAAAATAATACTTCGATAGTTTTATCGTATGTTCATCATTTATTATTTGAGAAAAAAAATTAGTAAGTGATATATAAAATATATTATGAATGTAGAGATAAATAAGAGAGTAGAACATTAACTTTTTTTGGCGGGTCGCAATGAACCGACTGACCCGACCTGAGTGGATCGAACAACACCTAGATTTGACCCATCGAGAAACCGGTTCACGATTTGTTTGGATCGGACTCATGGATGGATTAGATAGATCCGACTATGATAACTACGCTTCACAGGGGTGAGTGTGGACTGTTGGGAGGCTTTGGGGCATCTTCTCATCACCTTCTGTCAGCTGTATATGTTTGTGAGCTGCGCCAGCTTTGGGGGACAGAGAAGAAAGCAGGAGAGGGAAAGAAAGAAAAGCAAAAGGCAGCAGCGGCAGAAGGCTGCGTTTGGTGATGCCTTTGAATGAATGAATGAATGAATAGGTTCTACAATTTCCACACTGGACTTTACGAGGAAAGAGATCTTTTCCTCTGCTTTCCAACTTGCGGTAAAATGCATTCCATCGGCGAGCTTCTCTCCCCCAAAACGAGGGATTCTGATTCCGGAGTGTCCTCCGAGATGGACTCGGCGCTGCTACGTGACTTGTTCATGTAGCAGAAGAGTGTTTGGGGAATGGCACCTAATGGATCCCTCGTAGCTCCACTCGTCGTGCCTATAGCCAACTTAGCTATTTCTTTATGGGTTGCAGATCTTAAGGAAGCATTTAAATTCTTCTTCTCTGATGCAATCTACCATCATGATCTGGTCACCATGGATTCAATCATATTAAATCTCTGCTAATAATCTTCCGTCCTTTTATGTTTACTTGAAAGTTAAAAGCAAAAATAACCTTATTATTAATGATGTTTTCAATAATCCTTCTTTTTGCTGGATTCTTATTAATTTAAATATAAAAATATATTTTTTTTAATATAAATTTTAGATGAAGAATCTTATAAACTCATATATTTTTCTTTTACTAAATAATCAAAATTTTTAGGGATTTTAAATGAATCTTCGGATGCTAACATCAAATTTTCAACACTAATTCTTGGATATATTTCTTACTAGGAGTGTAAGAATAAATAGAAATTTTGGTCAAAGTTATGTATATGCTATTCTTGGATATATTTCTTACTAGGAGTATAAGAATAAATAGAAATTTTGGTCAAAAGTTATGTATATGCTTTATAACTAATTCATTCCAAATATATGGACTTAATTTTTTTTTTTTTGGTTTACAAACTAGCAATCAATTGAGACTATTTGCTAACTTAGAAAAAGGTGTTTTATTATCTACCTTCGACCTTTAGTGAATCCAATAACATCAAATTTTCAACACTAATTCTTGGATATATTTCTTACTAGGAGTATAAGAATAAATAGAAATTTTGGTCAAAAGTTATGTATATGCTTTATAACTAATTCATTCCAAATATATGGACTTAATTTTTTTTTTTTTTTTTGGTTTACAAACTAGCAATCAATTGAGACTATTTGCTAACTTAGAAAAAGGTGTTTTATTATCTACCTTCGACCTTTAGTGAATCCAATAACATCAAATTTTCAACACTAATTCTTGGATATATTTCTTACTAGGAGTATAAGAATAAATAGAAATTTTGGTCAAAAGTTATGTATATGCTTTATAACTAATTCATTCCAAATATATGGACTTAATTTTTTTTTTTTTGGTTTACAAACTAGCAATCAATTGAGACTATTTGCTAACTTAGAAAAAGGTGTTTTATTATCTACCTTCGACCTTTAGTGAATCCAATAACATCAAATTTTCAACACTAATTCTTGGATATATTTCTTACTAGGAGTATAAGAATAAATAGAAATTTTGGTCAAAAGTTATGTATATGCTTTATAACTAATTCATTCCAAATATATGGACTTAATTTTTTTTTTTTTGGTTTACAAACTAGCAATCAATTGAGACTATTTGCTAACTTAGAAAAAGGTGTTTTATTATCTACCTTCGACCTTTAGTGAATCCAATAACATCAAATTTTCAACACTAATTCTTGGATATATTTCTTACTAGGAGTATAAGAATAAATAGAAATTTTGGTCAAAAGTTATGTATATGCTTTATAACTAATTCATTCAAAAGTTATATATATGCTTTCTGACTAATTCATTATGTGGTGTCAATAACTTTAAGCCAGGTCTTAGATTAGAGTCCGCACGGCTTGGTTCGGGTCTGAATGAGAGAGGGATCTTCTTGCGGGCTCGGAGCTTTCGTCGAGTTAGCTGGCTCCGCCAAGTACGATCGGCGACCCGAGGGCTATTTCCTTCAAGGCGTGATTCCCCAAGTGGGATGCCGAGGAGAGAGCTCCGTCTTCGGACCTGCACACAGGTCGGGTCGGGGGAAACTCGGCTCGACCCCTCCGACGATCAAGTTAGTGGATCAGTTATCCCCCCCGACGCGAGAGTTCTTATAAGGAAGGTTACCTCCGTTGGATGTGCCCGCTCGCAGGGTGCAGGGTCGTACAGCCGGTAATGTCTGACACCGGTGCGGGCGTGGCGTGATGGACCGATCTTGCGTAGGCCGTTAATGTTCCTCGGTCGGCGTCCCGATCTACTTTACCTATGTGTTGTCAAGTCAGCTGAAGCATGCTATGTCATACCGGAGGGGGGTGACGACATCCAAGTCTCGTCGCCATTATTGCCCCTATCACATTCCAAATATATGGACTTAATATTTTTTTCTTGGTTACAAACTATAATTAGTACTTAACGAAGCAATCAATTGAGACTATTTGCTAACTTAGAAAAAGGTGTTTTATTATCTACCTTCGACCTTTAGTGAATCCAATAACATCAAATTTTCAACACTAATTCTTGGATATATTTCTTACTAGGAGTATAAGAATAAATAGAAATTTTGGTCAAAAGTTATGTATATGCTTTATAACTAATTCATTCCAAATATATGGACTTAATTTTTTTTCTTGGTTACAAACTACAATTAGTACTTAATGGAGTAATCAATTGAGACTATTTGCTAACTTAGAAAAAGGTGTTTTATTATCTACCTTCGACCTTTAGTGAATCCAATAACTCACATTTTCAACACTAATTCTGGGATATATTCCTTGCTACGAGTATAAGAATAAATAGAAATTTTGGTCAAAAGTTAATCTACTTCGACCTTTAGTGAATCCATAACTCACCTTTTCAACACTAATTCTGGGATATATCCTTGCTACGAGTATAGAATAAATAGAAATTTTGGTCAAAAGTTATATATATGCTTTGTGACTAATTCATTCTGTTGGTGTCAACAACTTTAAGCGGGGTCTCGAAGTCCGCACGGCTTGGTTCGGGTCCGAATGAGAGAGGGATCTTCTTGCGGACTCGGAGCTTCCGTCGAGTTGGCTGGCTCCGCCAGGTAAGATCGACGACTCGGGGGTTGTTTCCTTCAGGGCGTGATTCCCCAGGTGGGATGCCGAGGAGAGAGCTTCATCTTCGGACTTACACACAGGTCGGGTTGGGGGAAAACTCGGCCCGACCCCTTCGACGATCAAGTTAGTGGATTAGTTCTCCCCCCTTGGCGCGAGGGTTCTTATAGGGAAGGTTACCTCCGTTGGATGTGTCTACTCGCAGGGAGCAGGGTCGTACAGTCGGTAACGTTGACACCGATACGGGCGTGGCGTGATGGACCAGTCTTGCGTAGGTCGTTAATGTGCCTCGATCAGCGTCTTAGTCTACTTTAGCCAGGTGCTGTCAGGTCAGCTGAAGCGTGCTACGTCATCTGGGAGGGTGACGACATCCAAGTCTCGTCGCCATTATTGCCCCTATCACATTCTAAATATATGGACTTAAATTTTTTTTCTTGGTTACAAACTACAATTAGTACTTAACGAAGCAATCAATTGAGACTATTTGCTAACTTAGAAAAAGGTGTTTTATTATCTACTCCAACTTCAATGTGCGCCTGACTGGTTGTTATCGATTGTTTAACGCACCACCCACGCAAACTCTCCACTGTTAGCAAATCTAACTTTACTTAACCCCGCAACAAGCTCTTTAGCTTTAGAGCTGGGCCTGTTGGGGAATATAGTGTGGAGGAAGTGTCCATTCTTGGACCCATCAAAGATATGACTTGTAAGAGCATGTGGACAATCACTGCGATGGGGACCAACAGTGTTCATGGGTGACATCTCCTGCCACCTTTTGGTTGGTTGAGGGGTTCGGAAGTGGCATCTGAATGTGACGCCAAGCAACAATGATGGAGATCATATGCAGTGCGTAATGATGTGCAAAGGCAGATGGGGAAGAGGAAGAAGAAGAATAGTAGTAGTACTCTGCGGCACAGACCTTTCATCCTGCCCATAGCCACACCATGTGATGATTCCTTTCTTTATGGGAACATTGCCCCTCACCTCCGCAATCCATAGACACAGATAAATGGAAGTCGATGCTTCATACGAGTATTTAATCAGCAACACAAGTCCACTTTGAATTGTCATACAGATGAATTCCTTTTCTTTTTTTTTTTTACTCAAGTAATACAGTGAGTATCTAAAAACTAATTTGTTTTTTTTTACTCAAGTAATACAGTGAGTATCTAAAAACTAATTTTGTATTCTAATTTTTTTCATCAAGATCCGTAACAAGTTCTAATTGCATCATCCAGAAGTGATTGAATCTCATAGAAAGTCCAAATGAAGAATGGACACTGTCCAAATAATTTATAATAAAAACAGTGGAAAGGAGGAAGGGATGTAGGAATCAAAATTATGATCTGCTCTCCTACCATGATAAAGATCTTAACCGGGTGATTAGAAATTTGGAAAATTTAAACTATTAAGAAAGGGCCGATATGCTTTATGGGTTTTACCACCAAGATAGAGAAAATTCAGCAGACAAAAAAAATAGGAGAAATAGTAAGTTACTTGGCAAAATAGTTTTCGAGTACTGTTGCTGGGAATATGTGATGACAGGTTCTACTATTTGTCATCATAGAAAGCAGTAGTGACATTTCCTGGCACAAACAGATGAATGCTACAGAAGAAAGTAGCAGGTGCCATTTGAATGGATCAGAATTTTTTTTTTGTGTAACACAAATAAAGGATTTTATGCATGAAATAAATGCTCCAAAACGGTTGAGAGAGATCCTCGAATGAAACCACTCCCAACTGTGGAAGCTCTTGAGCAAATGAAGCTTCATGATTCCCATTTTCTTGTTTCCTGCAAACAGTGAAACCCATCTTCTCTGTGGTGGGTGAGAAGATGGTTCAGCCTTTAATATGATTCATAGGAGAAGTCTCCAACCCCAAAATTGCTGTATTTAATGCCTCTTAAATGCAACTTACACTAAATAGTAGGCTCAAGCAGCTTTGGACTTGTGCTCGCCACCATGCAGATATATAGGAGCATGTGCCCTGGTGCACATATGCCCTTCAACAACAATTGAGGAGGAAGTGCATCAAAGGATGAACATTTACGATATCTCTGGCACTTGGGATCTGTTTGTTTCACAGTAGGTGGGGTGTCAAAGTCCACTTCCACAGTAGCAACAGGAGTGCGATCCCTTTCCTTTATTCTCTGCACAGTTTGGCCGCTTTTGCGCGGTACCACAACGACGTGGAGGATTATCCGCTTTACTGTGTCATCTCCCTCTTGTATGATCACTGATGTCTTAAACAAACACAAATCATACTTTTTATCTCAGGCCTGGATTAGGCCATGGTAGTTCTCTCCTTTGTGTTGATCGTGATATTAGACATATGGTAAGGACGTAGAACTAACCATAAAAGAATGGCATGTTTCTGTGTCCGACATTTGTATATACATCGGCGCTTTTGTTTCATACTTGTTCATCATGCAAGCCTCATCAATCACAGCTTAGGCACAATTTACGATCTCAAACACAGACTCGGACTTGAATCATACAAGAAAATTGCACAACACATTACAGCTAGCAAAACTAACAAAATTATGTTTGAACCTCAGCTTTAGCAGGGATAAAAAAAGAAAAGAAAAACCCATGTGCCACATCTCTGGCAGACCTAAAAGAATAATGGTGCTGAAGATGCCCCCGGAAAACCTAAACCCAAGGTAGCAGGCCAAAGCAAAATTCGAAACATCTTTCCGCCGCTTGATGGGCTCTATGCAGTTGCTTGATATGCCTTGCGCTGTGGTTTCTTCAAGATATGTAAGTAAAGTGCTCGCTATATTTTGTTCTTGGTGCTAAGCTGCATAGTGATGAACTCGACCTTGCTTTTCTGCTTTCTCAATATGAGGTGCTACTTTTAACCTGTCGCAACTTTTGATGACTAGCTGTTATCAGTATTTCTACTCTTGATTTTGATTCTAAATTTGGAGGAGGTGAAGCTTCCTTGGGCCGTCTCGCTAATACTTTCATTGTTTTTTAGGGCATGAATTTCAACACCTGGCTCCACCTTCGAATCAACAAGAGAGTCCCTTGACTCACTAGGTCTGGATGAGATCTTCATATCGGAAGAACTCCTATCTCCACCCTTCTGCATTTTAGCCAATTCTTTCTCCTTCCGTTTCCTCTCTTTCTTCAGGCGCTTTTTCTCTATATACTCAGGATCATCTTTCTTGTCTACTTTATCATCTCGTCTTCGTTTTCTTTCCTTGTCCTTCTTATCTTTCTTTCTTTTTTCTTTGATTTCCTCAGCATTTTCAGGAGGCATAGCTCCCTCTCCATCATGTCTCACCACAGAGAGGTCCTGAAGACAAGCAGTTTTACTGATGACCGTCTCTTCAACATTTATGTTCTTGAGAGACAATTGATCCTTCGAAAGGGCATCTAGTCTCGAATCAGCAGTACATTGCAATTCTTTACCAAGCTTGTCTTCGCTTGCTAACTTTGCACTGCCAATGCTTGCAGTCATCCTAGACTCACGATCATGAGATGAGCTCACTTCCTCATTGTTTTGGCTGCTAATGTTGAAAGGCTCAGTTGCTCCTCTGGCAGGTGCATCCACTGAAACAGAACTGCAAGGGCCCAATTCAGCATCATTTGGACCACCTCGAGAATATTCCATCTGGTGATCAACATCATCTGCTTTACTAGATGACGAACGTTGCTTAACCCTAATCTTTATGACGTTCACCCTTCTCTCACTGCAGTTAGAAACAGTATCACCCTCTCTAACAGTTTCTGCAGTCGGCAGAGCTTCAGACAGTTTAACTGTCTCTGCAAGAGGTTCCTGAGGCTTTGGTATCTTTAACTTTAAAGATGCAGGCCTCGTCACTTGTTCACCACATGTTTCAGCAGCTACCGAAGCATGTACTTGAGTTCTTGAAATGCCATAAAGTGTTGGAGACCTGATTATGAAAATGAAAGAATTTAGTGTAACTTAGTAGACAAAAAAATAAAAGAACAGACTGTGACCTACAGATCTGTCTTATGTAACTTGGTGAATTATGAGTTCTCTAGGTCTCACAAGCAGCAACACTTACCTGAACCAGGTTTTCGACTAGATATGAAATTGTTGCCTTTTATAATCTACATTTACGTATTTTGCAAATTCAGTAACTTTGACAAAACAGTACAAAATGCCATCTCAACTAGCTGATCATGAATATCCTTTTTGCATGAAGCCATTAGATATCATGTGACAACAAGTCAAAAATTCATACAAAATTTTTTTGGCTGAATATAAAGAATGATTTTCTCCATAGAATAGTAAAAATAAGAGGTAATCATTTTGGCTTGCAGAAGAATGAAGAAAGTGGGCGATCAATAAGATGCATAGCATAACTCATCTATTAGCCTCTTGGATATCAAATTGAAAGAACCATCAATGATATAACCCTAACATCAAGTAGGCACGTAAACAGGTAAAATTACTACCTCCCAGCAAGAATTTGCAAAATGCAGAATAAGTGGTGGCGAAGGAAAACATTGTTGAATGCTTTTCTGCTTGTCAGCAGGTGAAGAAGAGAAACAAGAGTTGGGCATGCAATTTGCATTCCTGATTCAGATTCAAGATTTGCTTGACATATATGCATAACATGCACAGCCAACTTCACCTCCCCTGTGGTTATTAAATCAGTTAGAAGCCACACCAGAAATTAACATGAATAGGGAAGCAGAAATGAACAACCTCTTAAAGAACATTCTTCCTCCAAAAATTTCATGAACAAGGATAAAACTGCATCTATGCCTTTACTATGAAACTCGAGATCCAAAAGTGCCCTGCTTGCCTCAATTCGAACCTTCCATGATGTATTTTCAACATTTCTATATGGTTCTATAAGTTCACGAACCTTATCCTGTATCGATGAGAATTTCATCATGATGAATGAAACTAAAAAAAAAAAGACAACTTAAGTTTTATAGAGACAACTTACAAGAGGCACAGAATTTGACAACTTTAATGCCATCTGTGCTAGGGTGCGGATGCAACTTATCGTCAATATCCCATTATAGCTAGGCATAAGGCTGATTAAAACAAATCAAAAAAAACATGGGGAGCTCTATGAGACTTTATAGAGATGTTCTAAAATTGGTGAAACATTGTTGTGTTTTATCACATTAATTTATATTGCATACCTGTCAAATTGCATTAATTGATCAATGCGTTTGAGAAGGGATGACAAAAAGAGAATGCCCTGATACAGAGACAAACCAATGGAATATTCATCGATATCATGAGATAAAGTACTAGCGTTCTATAAAGAAGTGCTAAGCATTCCGTTTCCCATAGAAGATTTGACATTCAAAAGAGGTAAAGGCACAATGGCAATATATCATGACTTATTCTTCATCTTCGTCCACCACAACAATGACCAGAAGTTCTAACAAATTAACGAGCTCTCTTTCTTGTAATCTGATTAGCTCCATCATTCAAAAGTCAATGTGAGTTGCTACAGGACCAAAAAGTAATGAAGATCACAAAACTGTCTAAAAGCAAGGATTCAGACCTTGGTCCAAAACTAGTCTTGGTAACCTATGCCAGCATACTGGAAAGGTGCCAGTCTATTGTTAAGTATAATTGATAAAAAGAATAAAATAACCAAATGGTATCGCACTAGTCTAAAGAAATATGTTTTGATACTTGTAGTGCATACAAGCTCCGGGGTGATTGAAACCAAGTTGCACAGGGCCTCTGACTTGAGGCAACTCATGTGACATGGCCTTAGAAGGGCAAACTTGAGTTAAGAAAGCACCAAACATAGGTCACAGGGAAACATTGGGTTTGCTGGTGCATCAGACAAGCCCAATAGTGCACCAGGATCAGTTTTGAGTTTGTGTCAAGCTAGACAATGCTAGGCTAGCACAAATGAGAGCCTAGGATGCCCATCATGCCAACTGAAGCACTCCCTAGGTGTGCCAAATCTAGGTAACCTCACCTGAAACCATTTAACCTACTCAAGCCTCGCCTCAGCTTGCCTGAGCACCAAGACGAGTGTCCAAGCACCTTTTGACAATACTAGTGTTGATCATTGAACTTAGATAAGACAAATATACCATTATATGTACCTTTTTATTCCATTTTTATAGGACTCAAAATAATGATCATGATTTATCAAAAGATTTTTACTTTATTGTTGTCTTATCTCACAAGAATTAATTTCTATAATGAATAGAGGGGATCCTAACTAATTTCCTTTTGTAATTATCATTATACACAATCATACATTCTAATCAAGAAATGTGATTTTGTACAGATTGTCGCTTAAAACCCAATATTTAACAATTCAAACATGAACCGGTACATGGAGAAACCCTTTTTGGGTGGCCCAGTCTGGGTTTATTTTCCTTTTTAAGGATTAAAGTGTGTCTCTCTCTCATCCGCTACCCACTACTGCTAGCCTGCAGCTTGTGCTACCCATATTGTCAGCCAACACAGGCATGGGCACTCCTCTCCTCTTCTCCTCCTTCCCAACCTCCACCCTTTCTTGTATTGTGATAGATGCCAATGCCGACTGGACCCATATCGGTCCAACCATGGACCAGCATTGGTCCGATACCTAAATCTACGATCCTCGATTCAAACAAATGACAATCTTCAAAATATAATATCTCATTCCAGACCAATCACGGAAAACACATTTATGAGACATTTTCTGAATGCTCTTTTGTCAATATATATAAATCAGACAAAATCAATTATATTTTTCTTGTTTTAGCCTCTAGCAGCCATGTAAAACAAGCAAAAACTGAAAGGTAACATTTTACATGCAGTTATAAGGGAAAAAATTCATAGACAAACCTGTTGACCAAATTCAAGTTCGCCGATTGACTGCACCAGAGAAGCAAGCCAATACACATCAGAGTAGGGGTTTCCATTGTTATCATTGTACTGAAAGAGAAAAGGTTAACTCAAATCTTCAGAAAATGAATACAGCAGAATCAACAACATCAATTCTTTAAATTAACTCAGTTGAAAAAGCCTAATGTTTATTACTATCCCTAGAATACAACCAAAACAGAAATTGATGTTTACTTGAGACTACTTGGACAAAAAAAAGAGGCCTAACAACAATGTAGGCCTCAGAAACAGCACAAGAACTTTAAAAGACAAAAGAGCCTTCCCACCAATTCAACACCATAGTTTCCACACAGTAGCCTGTTGGCATTAGGAGACAATTTGTGTGTTACCAAGATTACAAGATCACAACTTACAGAAAGATTCCAGAAATGACTCTTAACAAACTAATTTTTATGCTTTGTTGGCTCAAGAAAAGAGAAGTTGAACCACCAAATTCCATTAACTCTTTTCAGTGTCTATGATACTCTGTGGCCTGTGCAGACTAAAAAGACAGTTTCTTGTAATCCATTTGTTTCTATAGTGTATGCTTTTGTTATTTTGTTATTAGAAATACATGGTCATTTATAATCAATGGAAAATCATGCCTTAAACCTCTAAAATTTGAAGCTAGCTAAATTAAAGAAAACAAATAAGATCTTGACCACATGATTTCCAAGCAAGCAGCTGTCTGGGGGACACGATCAAAATTAATTTTCTTAACAAAAGAGAAAGTGCATTCAATTGTCAACAAAACCCCTAGTATCCCAAGAGTCGAACACCCTCACCACCAAAGCAATTTACCACAATCTCCTATCCAGTCAGAGATTTGGAATTCTGTGGTAGAAGGGAAACCAGCAATAGAGATGTTTATTGGAAATAAAATCAATGGAAAAAACCAAAGGACGCACCCTACTGACCAAGACAAATCACAATTGCATTTTTCCAGGGTCTATAAAACAGGGCTAGACTCCATTGAAAACAACCGTCAAGAATTGATAGACAAGCCTGCCCATGATACATCATTGAAGAGCCTCGCTAATGGCAATCTGCAACAAATCTGAGATACCTTTCTTCTATGTGATTCAACTTTATTGCCAACAACCAAATCTGTCATCGAGTTAACCGGTACTCTTAAGGATTGCAAGCAAAAGTGAGGTACGCAACTATGAGAAATGGAGGATCTAATGGAATTGAACTAAAGCAACATCTCTTCCACTGCATGCAAGACTCCTACATCTCAGAAATATCACTTCAGGATAAGAAAATATGTCAAACAACTAAAACAGCATCTCTTCCTTTCCTCTCATATATCCAATGCCAGGATCCACTTCCACTTTGTTCATTATTATCTGACGAACTTGTAGATAATCAAATGGTAATGATGACACCCAATTATGGAATTTTTTCATCCTAAGTCATCAGCTGTTGAGGTAAACCTTTCAAAAAGCATCAAAAGGCAAATTTAAGCATTTAATAGTATTAATGAACTTTCTCGTTTGGAGAATCTAAAATTCTATCACTGACCTTGCAACATTCTGTTCTATTTGGACGAAAAAGAGAATAGAAATCTGGTCAAGTCTTTTGATTCTCTACTGGATTAAATATTTTATATTTATGTAAGGATACTTAAAAGAGTTATCTTGTGTTTTTATGTAAATCTAAAGCAAAAAATTTTATGTGATACACCTCCTCGATCGGTCCCTTCACAACCGATAGCCCCCCTCCCCTCCTGCTTCTTCCCCCTCTCCTTCTCTCCCACTGTTCCCACCCTTTTTCTTCTCCTCCTCTGCCATCACTTCATGCCAAGGCTCCTGACAGCCCCCTCCCACTCCCTCCTCGTCCTTGACCGCCCCCTTCCTCTGCTTCTCTCTTTGCTTCTTCCCCCTGATTCTTCCCTAGAGGAGCCCTTGCTAAATGCCATGCTTCTCCCTCACCTTCTATGTTTCTTTTTCTTTTAATGTTTATCATTATTAATAATATTCGGTTTTTGTTAATATATCCTATGATTTGTTTAAAGGATTGAATTTGTCATTGCTAGTATTTTGGTGCTTCAAATGAATGTAATTTGATGTTTTAGTATGATATTTAAAATATGGAATGATATGGAATTCATGTAGTTTTTTCATTTTTATCTTAGTGATCATATTTTTTTCTTAATTATATTTTTTATAATTTTAATGTTAGCAAGTGCCTCATTTTGCCTTGGGCATTTTGGCACCTAGCGCAGATCAACAAACAAACATGAAGAATATATTCTTTTCTAGAGAGTCTTGTTTCAAATGTATAGGGAAGAAAGAACCCTTAAGTCATTATGGTTTTCATTTTTTTGTCATCAGCATTGCAAGTGCAGGTATTGCTTGATCCACTGGCACATACCAGAACTAGTAATGTTCCGTTCTCCAGTGTGTGCATCTAACAAAGGGGGAAAAACAACAAGAAGTATGATTTTAGGATGCCATCAGTACTTATGAATAAATCTATATTTAAGATCTGTTTAACATAAACATTAGAAGAACACTAGCAGTAACAGAACGAGCACATATTTCTGAACTTTCCCAGAGAACTTGAGCAAAATCCATGTCCTCATGAATTTCTATAATTGGGTCAACAAATTCCAGATATGATAGAATTATAAAGTATCGCTTCGCTAATTTGATAGAGGATAAAATGAGAGAAAATCGTTTAAGATGTTATAGACATATGCTTAGGAGATATCCGGATATAAAAGTCAGAAGAGATGAAATAATTAATGTTAGTGGTGCAAGGAGAGGTAAAGAAAGACCTAAAAAGATTTTAATAAAAACAGTAAATAAAGATTTAAGTACTATAAACTTCACTAAATATATGACTTTTTATATATATCAATGATAGCAAAAGATCCATGTCGCCAACCTCAAATAGTTGGGACTTACGGCTTTGTTGTTGTTGTTGTTAAATAGAATTATAAAGTCAGCATGAAAAGCTCAATATAGAACATGAAATGTCTAGACAAAATTATATACTATCATCCATATATTTGCCTAAAGCAATTACCAAGATTTTTTGGATATAAGTGAGCCAATTCTAGCACAACAAGACAACATTAACAATGAAAGAATTTAAGAAATTCATAATCCACTCATTTCTATAATAAAAGATGAAGTATGATTGTGATAGAAATGAAATTTATTTTGTTTTTTATATGCTAACCAAAAACCTCATTAGCGTGGTAAATCTTACCATTACATATGTATGTATAATGAAATGCATAATACTTAATGATTACTTAGCAGATTGGTAATGCAACAGATTATAACATAGGTTGAAGGTTACAATGTTTCAAAAATGAAACAGAATTGGTGAATTAACAACTACTGCAATTTTTGTGAAAAAACTGATATACTCAAACACACCTTTAACAATTGCAAAACAAACTCAATTGCTTCTCTAGGGCTTTTTTTATCCGATGCTCTAACTAGAGCTACTGCATGTGGAATGGCCTGTCAGAAGAATGAAGAATGAAATCAGTTTTATTCAAGGAACAACATGTAAATTATCAAGAACAACCATATGAAAAGCATCTTGTCCAAATAATGGATTTTCAATTTATCAAGAACATATCAGCTCCATTCTTTTAGAATATGAAGCACCAAATTGAATCCAGAAAAAGGCCTGTAGACTCCACTGAAAGAAAATCATCTCTTGTAATTTTATCAGCTCAAGAAAAACATAGCTGACCACATTACACAAATCATTGGATTGTTAAACTTTTCACTATAGCCTCAGTAAACACCTCCTAGTTATCTTCATAACAAAGTACATGAGTAAACTATAATTATTCATAAAGATCAGTTATCTTAGGTAATAAGCAATCTGTCGTAAGTCACGAAGATTTATTGATCTTTATGTAACTAAGATGAATATCGAACGTTTCAAGATCTGCAAACCGAATTACCAATTTAACATAAGAATTAATAAACATATAGGGCATTGCTTTAACCACAGAAGAATGACACAGATTTTGTCAGATTTGATTTGCAGAAACTAAATAAGCAAGCAACAGAAGACTCATGATCAAAGACTTCATCAACTTCCTTAACTAATCACTTATTAGAGTATTATTTTATAATTTTTTACTACTTTAGATCTTATATGAAACTTTTTTCTAAGAATACTACAAGACCAAAGTATTGCTGAGCTGCATTTACTACTATAAACATCTGAGTTGTTTGATGAAATAGAAACTGACATCAACTTCTTTTAATAACACAAGGACTGGCTAAAAGACCTTGCATTTAATGAGCAGTAGACAGTGAAATTTTCTAATAGGCCTGTGGCCGAAGGAAACTAAGTGCATTGACCAACCAAATTGAAGGATCCCATTAAAGAGATTGTTGATCATGTTGAGCTCCAGGATGCTGGCTGTATAAAGATTGACAAAGAGAAGGAACCACAGATAAGATATTTCTACCACTTGATGCAGGTTGGCATCCATGTGATCAGAATAGCACACCCCAAGGCCAAAGATGGCAATCATTGATTGTGTAGTTAGATGTTGCTTGTATATCTTCATTATATTGTAAAAATAACATTGAACTGTATAACCCATTAAATACAAATTAATTTATTGCTACGAGTAACTACCTTACATGCTGTACAGATGATGCTGTGCATGCTGTACAGACTGTCAGCCTTGGAAAAGTATCAGTAAGTTGTTACATGGCAGTGTCTTATATAACCTTACAAGATTGCCAAAGAGAAAGAAAAAGGAAGCCAAACATAAAAAGGAGGTAAATAGTAGTCTTGATTGAAGATTGTAAAAGAAAAAAAAAACATAGAAATCCATCTTGGGCTTGACTAGAAATTTAATGACGTTATTGAATATTTTATCTCGACAAGAATGTTTCATCAATATTGAAGGTTATATGATACAAAATCCTAGCAATTAAATAGTTTATCGAAAAAGATCATTTGCCAACACAAATATGAAAATTCATCTTTTCTGAAGAAGGTAACAGTAAATGACTGATTTGCCTAGATGTAATTTTCTTAATTATTTATTTTCATATTTACTTTTAGTTTTTCCTTTCCTTTTCTTGTATTTGTGGGTCTATAAAAGGGATAAGAAAAGCAAGGATCATCATTTCAAGTCCCGATCAGCAATCAATGTATTGGATAGCACATACACATGCAAGTACATGTGGTGACACAAAAAGATTCACGCTAAAACATTCAAAATAATATAGATTTGCACATATAATTTGATGTTTTGGTGGTAATCATGTTGCATATATAATGATATTAAACTCGTAATTTTGATTGAAGTTATTATCTTATCATTAAATATATCTATAATTTTTGTATGGTAAACACTTTGTTTCGTCCATGCGAGTAATTAGGCAAGTGTCTAGCACCTTGGGCAACAAGAGAGTTTCACACCATATGGCACTCAATGCTTTTGACAAACTAGCATCATACAGCATATATGTCAAAGAAAAAATTAATTACATGCTGTAAAACTACTCTAAATCAATCCTCAGCTAATCCAACTTTCAACTGATTTGATAACTACAGTTACTCTTGAATTCATGCTCTCAGGTCCAGAGACCTATTCTTTCAGTTAGTAGACAGAATTCTGTCATATTTCAAGGATCTTAAAAATCATCCGAATGAAATTTAGGGTTCCAGGTAGGGTTTGCTTAAATGATTGTGCCATGTGTTCCTGATGTATATCAGAAGTATATCAGAATTTGACATTCATATAACAAAATTGGCATAACATACAGAATGGAAAATGAACATTATATCCACTTTATTACACTTTGTTGAGACACAATGGTCAGATGCTTTGATCATGTTCCATCTATATGTTTACAAGTTCCATAGAATAATTGCAGTCATGTCTCATGTTATATTACAAATCAATTATTCACTATTAGGATATGCCCCTTTTGACAATGGCTTCTATTCCGAAAGAAAATTCCCCAAATTACTTTAAGTGCTTATGTGCTCTGCCACTAGGGCTCCAGGCTCCAAAAACAATAAACTCAAAGTACTGATGAAAGTTCATCCGAAATCACTGAACATAGAAAACCCTATCTAAAAGTGGTGAGGAAGCCTGGTCAATCCTCTCTTTTGCAACTTGACCAGGAATAGATTTGACGTACCTTTTCCACCAATACAGTATATGATTGAGCTCAACATTCCACTGTGATACAGTATACAATTGAGTGTAACATAGACTCACATGAGCTGGACCAAAGATGACAATGCTGGATTGGGTTGCCATAAACTAGATAATGTCAGATGGTGCCCCCATAAGCTAATGTGAACAATTCCAAAGCATATAGGCATCCAACTGAAGTCATCTAGACCTTCATAAGAAGGTCAACCAAGGTGGTTTTAGGCCCCATTTGACCCAGATTGGGCAGGCAGCAGATTGAATGGGAATAGTTCTAGGTCACTTTATTACACTTGCAAAAGAGGTGTCTTTATTTTTTTCTGGAAATCAATGAGACTTGAACAGATGTGTTAATTAACCTCTATTAATTGGTTTGAGTTTGTAAGTGCAAGAGTTCACAAGAAACAACTATTCGGCTGATTGCTAAATCTTCATTTTTCTCATTTTTGATATAAATATCGGCCATAAAATACGTTAAAAATGAAGCGATAAGGTAAAACATCATCTTCTATGAGTCATCTAATATTCGCTTCTTCAAAAAATATGAAAGCTTCTGAATTATGATATTCTTCTCTAAGATTAATCACACCATTCAACTCATTATCAACTGCAATTTGAATTTCAAAAAGTTAATTTTTTTAAGAATAATTCTTAAATACACCTGGGAAACCTATTGATTGTCAAGAACACTTGTACTTTAGCAAAGCTGCTGATGAATAACACAACAGACAGCTTACGAAACAGGTAAGATGAAACAGAGATTAGACAATGTGTTGTCTTACATAATATTATCTGATGCTGCAAAAATAAAAACCAAACTTCTAATCCTTCAAAGTTGAAACAAATTTCAAGAAGAAGAAGCATGTATATGAGGTACTTTGCATCCAAGTCCACATTCTCTCATGATGAGTTGATGCTTATAAAAGCAAGTCAAACAAAGACAAGTACAACATTGCATTAATGCTAATATATTCCTACCTCATTTCATTACCTCTAAAACAAAATACTCTGAAACTTCGTGAAAGCTATTTGCCCTATAAACAAAATAAAATATATTTCGTCAATTCACTACCAAAAATATATATATGCCATGCATGCAGCACAAGCATCACCAACTTTTAAAACGTGAAACAAGAGGGATTGGGAGGTTGACCTAGGTAATCCAGTATCCATGTCAAATCTTCGACTCTTATAAAATTTGATCAAATGGAAAAGTCCAGCCAAGTCAGTGTCCTGAAAACCCCACTATTTTTAGTTCAAATACCCAAAATGTGCTAATAAAGATAGAAGACCAAAGGAGTCATTATCAGAGAGAACATAAACAGGATTATCATCACATTCTTTTATGTATACATGGAATAAAGTCATACAAGAATTAACTACAACAATAGAAATCACCTACAAATCGTAAGAAAACATGTATAGGAAAAAGAAGCAAATAACATTGAAGTACTTTTAGTTGACAAAACAACCACCAATTCTGTTATTTCAACTACACTGAATGATCTTCCGAACTGGTCAAGACTTTCCAGTTTATGGTCGCTTCTATATGATACCAATTGTTGTTTCATTGAATTTGCTTCATTAGTAGGTTCACAATTCGACTCTGATCGTTACAGATTGGTACCAAGATCGAGACCTAGGCAAGCAGACCTAATTTTAACAGCCGGCACAGTAATGAGTAAATTATTAATGTCCTTCAATGCACCTCCACATATATAAATATGTTTCGGTCACTTTTCTTTTTCTTCTTAGAACACTAAAGAATTTCCATGGATTTGTACATGAAGGCCATACTGGGACCAGCCTCAGCACCAAATTCACGTGCCCAATGTGCCAGCATAAGGTCCCATTTCATGTCTAGGGAGTGCTGGCTTCATGCAGAGCCCATGACACAAACTTCAATTAAGACCATAATAAATGCAACAAAATACTCCAGATCAAATGTTTTTACTGAAAACTAATACATCCTGACATTCAGAAATTCTACTTAATAGTGAATCTAACATTTTGTTTCTACAACAGAGTTTGCATTAGTTTCAGGCTTTCAGCTGCCCCAATCTAAGAATAGCATGAAATAATGTAGATTCCAATGGCAGATTGTTTAAATTTTTTTAATGGGAAAGCTCACACCACCATCCTTGACTAAATCTTCTTTCAATTTGAAAGAAATGCCCAATTGATATCAACTAGTATATGCGTTAAAGATTTTCTCAAGTAATATCATACGACAAACTAGTGACTTTATGCCTACATAACTGACAAGTAATGCAACAGAAATCACAACATTTGTAGCAAACTTATTAGTTACAAGAATTATCATCAAGACAATTTCATGCCACACCATGCCATCATCCATAAGCAGGACTCAATAATCTAAAAACCAAAATTGATAGAACTATTAAGGACACAACATAGCCATTCCATGTTTTTGACATAGTTAAGAGCAAAGATACAAATATGTTAGAATTAAGGCAGAGTTAAGGCAGTTTAGAAAGCAATTTTTTGCAGAAAACAATGGTAAGCAAAAAGTTCTTTGTTAAGTTGATAATGAAAGAACAGATTATCATCCTATCCATACACGAAATAGTACCTCAGATGTTGTGTGTGCCAATGCATATGCTGCTTCTATTCTGACTCTCCAAAATGCCTGCATCAAATATTATTTGAAAATAAAGAACAATGTGTACTCCATTTAACACTCAATCCTCTAACAAGGGCTATAACCTTTGAATCATTTAGGAAGCTGTTAAGAGCATTGACAACAGCAAAAGAAAGCTGTGGTAGCATTTCCAACATTGAAATTGCTTGTGACTGAGCAACAACATCCTTGTCCTTCTCTAATTGATTGATCTGACAAAAAGAACAATACATCATTTACAAAAATCCAATACAAGATTAAATAGGATGCCATATATTAAATAAAGAAAAGTAAAAAAGATATGTGCACTATTAGCTTAGTAAAAAATACGAGAAGAAACAACATAGAATTCTGTCATTAGTCACAAATAATAAAACAGAGAAAATGGAAGGAGATAAATGGTAGTCTATGCCACAAGCAAAGATAGCCCATCATAAAGATTTGGGGAAAAAGGTCCTAGCTTACTCATAATTAAAAATTCCATTTTAACAACTGGAATCAACAAGGACAGAAACCATGCAATTACAATAAATTTAAAAAAAAACAGATGACAGTAGAACAAGATGCTTGGTTTGCTCCAAGGCAACATAAATAACGATCACAAATTATCATGCTATATGTAACTTCATAATTATTATTCAGCCTTCATTACAACTGAATATGTTAGGAGTCAGAATGTCTCAATATGCATTATGGAAACAAACTTAGCAGATATTATAGCACGATTCTATAATGTGGAGTAAACGATGAGCGGTACAAACCAAAACCTGCATGTATAAATGCACATTATGAATCATATATTAACAGTATTTGAACTAAGCATATATGTTTTGCTTGTCGTCCAAAACTTTCCACCTCATTCCTTTATACCATCCTGGGAACAGCATCAATGAATATGCTTCTGACATTATGATAATAAAAGACAGAATAATTGAAAATAATTTTAATAGTCACATTTTTTCCATAAAAGCACTCTACCAATCTTGAAGAAGAATAAAACCTGGACTAGTGTTGGAAGAGCTCACCAGTGAATTCATGATACAGAAGACATAAATTACATGAAATACATTTTATTATACCATTAAACTAGAAGTTAAACATAAGTAGAAATTATTAAAGAGTAGCTAGTAACATTAAGTTCAAGCAAGAAAAAGAGAAACCCTCAACCTTGTATGAAACTTTCCTTACCCACATCTGAACAGGCTGATAAAAATGAATTTCAGCAAGGTATTCCATCTCAGGATCCACTCTGATCCATAGCAAAGGTGAATCGACACTGCATGTAGAATAAGACCATTAACAAAACTGCAACAGCAAGAGCAATAAAAACTTAAACAAATCAAGTAACATGTGCACAGTAAACAACACACCCACTGCGCATATCTTGAGTCGACACCACATCTGCATTGTCATCAGAGCCATCAGCTTTAGAACCTTTCTTTGGCTTTTGAATTCGCTTTGCAGCTAGTTTCGAATGGCACTGTATCTCAAGCAACTGACAACTTTCTCCAGCCATTGGAAGAACTGGATGATCGTACACTCCATCAAGTTCATGAACTCGGACACTCATCATTCCGGGCCAACCAGGGTGACCTTCTCGATTTTCATCATCTTGATTGAAAGCAGAAGATGATTTTGCAGTGCAACCTCGTACAACAGCTAGTTCAATCATATTTCTTCGTTTATTATAAGACAGCCCCATCCTACAAGTAACATGTAATAAAAAGGTTACAGATTGATGGAGAAGGAAAACAAGAAAAGAAAAAAAATGCATTGAGTGAATTCCCATCTACCGCATTATAGGGCATCCACAAGATTCCACCCAACGTGGGAAAAATTCTTTTAGGAATGGACGCTCCAAATTTCCAACTTTGTTAGCAAGATGCCTGAACTGCATATTAGACAGACAGACAAAGCTAAAAATTAAACATAACAAACAGTCTTAAAACCATTTTAAGACATTTAAAGTTCAAGTAATTAAACATCCGCCTTACAAGCAATATCATGCCAGAACCCAAACATGAAGTTTCATATATGGTCTCAAATTAAGAAGAGTCTATACAACAATAAACAACATCAAGCCATAATGTACCAACTATTTGAGTCAGCTACACAGATCTGTTACCCCAATGAGCTTTGTGCAAAGCAATATCATTAACTAAATCAGGTGCACTTAAATATTTATTTAGGGTTTCTAGTATAGTCTTTTTAGGTTCTTCTCTAGCTATCATCACACCATTAGTCCTAATTGCTTCATTCTGTCTACCCACGGTGTCTATAGGTCTATATAAAACATTTCCAAGGAAGAGCCCATGCAACAAAAATATGTTGAATCATAAAGGATTGGTAACAACACAGGAACTTTTTTGGCTCAATAAAGAAGTATTTTACTTCTATTCAATGCCAAGTAACGGCTAGCTGATGAACCAGTATCATACATAACAAAAGATGAAAAAATACTATAGAAAAGAAGAATGGGAGAAAAGATAAACACAAGGAGAAGGATGAGATTTTGTAACTAAACGTTATTACCAGAATCTTAACATTATTACTAGATAGGTTGTAAGGGACTTGTGTTTCATTCGATTGGCAAGTCTCATAGTTGTATCAAGAAAAGTAGTACACTTCATGCTAGCACCTCATCCATTAGGTACCAAAATGATGGCAATTCTTTATTGTGTATTACACCCTTACAATTTCTTCATTGTACATTCAAATGACATATTTCTATGTTTTCCTTTTGTAAAATTTTCTTCTAATAATACATGAAATAATACCATGTTTGCCTTCCATCTATTTTAATTCTGTCTATTATCTAACATCTATCCAAATTTATTTTTCTTATTCCTATCTTCTATATTTTCTTCACTTTCTTTATGATTATCCAAGTCTTCCAAAGTGGTAGCCTCATTAGGACAATTCTGCCACTAATCGACAAATTGGAAAACTTCATCATATTGTTTCAAAGAAATGTGAAAAAGTTTTAGCACCATGTTGCATATGAAAGTATGGTCATGACTAAGGTTCGTAATTTCGTAACGTACCGGAGTATCGAGTTCAGCTCGGTATGATATGGTACGAGTATACCGAGCAGTATGCTTTGGTGTACCGATATATATATATATATATATATATAATAATAATAATAATAATAATAATAAAAGTTAAAAAATAAAAAAGGGGTAACGTCGTCGAGGCGACGTCACGTCGTTTCTTCTCCCCACATGGGAAGAAGAAAACCTCGAAGCCTTGGCGACATCGCCGAGGTTTCTTCGTAGGAAGTTTCTTCTCCCCACAAAGCCTCAGCAACGTCACCGAGGTTTCTTCTCCCCACGCGGCTTCTTCTCCATATGCAGATTAGGAGAAGTCACCGATGACACCGAGGTCTCCCCGCGAAGCCTTGGCGACGTCGCCGAGGTTTCTTCTCCCCACGTCGAGGCTTCTTCTCCCCACGCGGATTAGGAGAAGTCACCGATGGCGTCGAGGCCTTGTCGCCTCAGACGAGAAGGAGACAACATCTCATCTGCGACATCCGACGAGGGAGGGCAGCGACGGATCGGGATCGTCGAGGGAGTGCGACGCCGAATCTCCAAGTTCTTCCTTTTCTTCTCCCTCTTCTTCCTTCTCCCTCGGCTAATACCGCCCGATAACGGGCAGCGACGATCGAAATCAACTGTCACCGACCAATTTCAGGTGGTAACAGGGCAGAAACAACCCCAAGCAACGGTACCGCCTGGTAGCAAACGATCCGTGTACCGGTCTGCTGGTGGACCAGTCTGGGCGATATCATTCGAAATTAAAAACCCTGGTCATGACTACCACACAAGCTCCTACTCAATCATATTAATAACAAATGGAATAAATTTCCACATATGTAAAAAAAATTTTACTCGATCTTTCCAATAACCCAACACATGCCCTTCAACATCCTTATCTCGACAATACTCACCTTTCTACATTGCTCTCCTCTTCCTACCAAATAATAGATCCAAGGCATCTAAAACCTTTGATTATAGGCATTTCTTGTCCACCTATATGTATTATACTCTAAAATCTTCTCCTAGCTACATTTCTAAATTTAATTTGTTTATGACCCCAACAAAACTCTTATAGACCAGGACAGTATTATCAACAAATAATATAGACCATGAAAATTATTGTGAGTATCATGAGTATTTTCATCCATAGCGTAAGTGAAAAGACAAGGACTCACAGTAGATTCTTAATATATATATATATATATATAGATGACTTAGCAAACATCCAGCACTCCTACTGCAAATGACAACTTGAGGATCTAAATATTTTATAACTAGTAGGTACTCCTTTATTTTCCAAAGTGTACAATAAAAAATCTCTAGTGACTATTGATAGCTTTTTTCCAAATCAATAAAAAAATGTGCTATAACTAGTCAATTAAACACATTAAATTTCTCACAATTACTTGGCAATCACTGAGTTTTATTGATCAGGTTGTAGAAATACATTAAACAACAATCTAATTGCATTAGGATAACAGTACAGCACCTTAAATTTTCTTCTGTATTTACATTTACTGACCTCTTTAGTGCTCAGTGTTCTCATGGAGCGACTTGAGCCAATAGCCCTACAAACAATAACCTGTAGAATCTGAAAAGTTCAACAGACACATTAAAAGAAGCATAGGTAACCCAATTAATAATGTTCAGATAACATACTTGATCCCGTAAGGCTATGGTATGAGAGATACCATACCATAACCACAAAAATGTTACAACCATAGTAGACAACAGTACATAACAACATTGTCACTCAACCAAAACAAATGTGGCCATCAAAAGTAATTGCATTAAATGTGTTTGAAGTCCAAATATGAGTTATTTCTTCCAACAAGTTGTAATAGCATACTAGAACCATACTACACCCACCCGAGTGTTTGTATGCTCAATATAACTGTTGATTCAACCACATGTTTGCAGTTTTGGCCAACAACAGGATTCAAGCAGTGTTTGCAATTTTGGTAGGCACAGTATGATATCACGAGTATTTGCCAGTCCAATGAGCCACCAAGATGCAGACCAACCCAATTTCAACTGGCTCACACCCGTTGCACCGATCAAAATTGGAGGTGTGCTAGGTTTTTACCAGTGAGAATTTGCCCATTAGCAACAGGTACCAATCAGTAACGGTCGGATCTGCATTACATCACCCAATCCAACCACTGGGGCCTGGTTAGGGGCTGGTTGGGGGTCTATATAAACACTGCTCTCACTCATTTCTCCTCTCTCACATTCTTTCTCAAATGTATTGTCCCTCTAATTCTCTTGATTTCTTGGGTAAAAGGCTTAAATCTTCTATAATTGCCTCGGAAAATGATTAGGGACGGTTGATTGAAAATTGAAAAGGGGTTCAATCTCAAGATGGATAAAGTTGTCTTCAAATCAAGTTAATCCGAAACTTAATATCTATGTTAATTTCATGTAATTAGAGCTAATTAGGGTCTTCATGTTCCACATATACCCATTTTAGGGTTAATTAGGGGCAACTAATGACACAGCATGCTCACGTAATTAGAGATTATTAGGGTGTTCATTGAATTTAGACCCTTTTAGGGCTAAGGGTAATTTATGACCAATTACAGCATGAAATGAAAGTTTATTTCAGTGATTTAAATGGGCGCTTGGAAGCTTGCCTAGGCGCTCGAGTAAGGCGAGACGAGGCCTAAGCGCCTCAACAATGAATCAAGCGGCGTGCTTCAATGAGGCGCCGCTTGAGCGCTCACCCGAATCTAGGCGTTGGGCACCTCGAGTGAGTGTTTGGTTCAAATAGTTGAACCGAACCAGATTTTAAGTTCGGTTCGACCCCAAGCGATGCCCTTTCTTACCTACAAAAGCCACCTCCGCACACACGCGTGATCCTGATCGATCAACCCTTTCTTATCTAATATAGGTCTTCAAAAATATGTTTAGCATATTTCTATTTAGTTGTATATTATTTTAATTATAATATTCGGGAGTGCCTCGCTTCGCTCGGGCAGGCGCCTAGGCGAGCGCCTAGCACCTTTTAAATCACTGGTTTATATATAGGATCTATGTCTCATTTTTCAAAACATAAAAAAAGAGCCGAATTTCACTGTATACAACCATAAAAGAAAAAAAACAGTACATTGAAATGGGCCAATACTGTCCTGGTCCGCCCAATGACCAGTATGCTAGTACCAGCAACATTGCATACCTTGGATTTAAGAATTATAATATAACATATCATCTTTCCTTTAGTATTTAATGGTTTTGAATTGTATCATCCATGATATAACATCTTTTCTGATTATGGATTACTTTTTATAACAATATAATTATACACAACATGCATCATGACCATCATCCAGGTATGTAATGACGTGATGATAATACCTCATATAAAAACATTAAAACGTTTGAGTCAAGCTAACACATATTTGTAACTGATACACAGGAAAACAAACTGTGAAAAAACTGGGGGAAATAAGAGAGAGAGAGAGAGAGAGAGAGAGAGAGAGAGAGAGAGAGAAGAAGGGAACCATTTGAAAATAACTTATTTGCTCAAAACGATCATGACAGCCACATTCCCCCAACCAAATAAAGAAACAATAAAGTACAAGACAATGAATGAAAAACCATCCAGACAGGTACGTATGACCCAGAATTTTACTGATCCACACTGATTCTTTTGCTTCTCCAACCATGTAGGTAAAAATTTATATAGTACTACAAAAACAAATAAAGAAAAAAAATACGAAAATAGTTTCAAACAATATGACATCTTCTCTCTAGAATAGCATTTAAATTTTCAAAAAATTAATTATTATTTTCATCATATCCTTTTATCTCTATCCCTTTCTTTGTCTTCCTTACATGAGAGTGAACAGAGGATGTTGCAACCATGGCAATAGACAGGTTCCAACAGAAGGCAAAAAATAGTTTCTTCTCCCCCATTTGACAACCATAGTCTCGGATTTGCCTTTCCTCTATTTTAGCCTACCTCTTCTTTTCCATCTGCTCTTCCCCTCTTTTCTCCCTTCTTTTGAGGCTATGAAATTGCTTAAAGTGGCCAAGTTGGCCAGCCCAGAGAGTTTGATTAATTAGTGTTTTCCCATTGATTTTCAACCATACCCCAAGAAATTGGTTGAAATCAGTTCAGCCTTTGATAACACCAACACGGATTGAGCATACTGTATCGGAATAAATCCATACCAAAGAATATCTCTGTGCAGAATCATTAGCCAAGACAAAACCATCTACAGCTTAACAACAATCATAAAAAGCAAGAAAAAAATATATACAGGAGAGAGATGCACATGAACAAACCTTACAGAAAGAGTCTGGGCCTATCTGCTTCTCCAACATTTGAAGAACTGATATCTGTTAAGAAATCGCAAATAAAACATTCCTCAATTTTCTAAAATATGACAACACAAGGAAAGTTAACTTACAGCTTTCCAGGATCGGATCTTCCCATATAAACCAATCCATTGAGTTCCATATAAATCACATGAAGCAGCGGAGGAGCTCAAAGCAGTAGCACCGCCGACATCAGCTTTACAGACAGCAAAATTGGCCTAAAAAGATGCAAACATGCTTGCTACTTAAGTTAATTCTCTGAGGTCAGTGTTTTCCAGCAGCATTAGACTGTCTTGGTGATAACAAAGGAAAAACTACATATTAGACAATACATAGAGATGTTCAAATGGACATTTCAATACATGAAAATAACAGAATCACTTGCCTTAAAGGATAATTGAATCATTCAAAATATGCTTTGCAAAACAACAATGAAACAACTATTAGACATGCAAACATTTGCAGATTGAGAAATTATATCATAATATTAAATTTCAGAGAAAGTCATGAGTTATTCAATGGACAATTGCAGCTGAGAAGTGGCATCTATCATAATTCTATGAGAATTATATACACATAAAATCAGTTTCAAATGATTAAATAAATATATAATTCTCAGGATGCTCATACTGAAAAAACTATTTACTCATAATAGGTAAAGAGAGAGAGGCTGTTCACAGTACATTTAATATTTGATCTTTTTATTATTTCAATTCTAAGCCTATATCTGTTGCAATCCAGCAACTGCATAAAATTTAAATAACTCACAAAGACAAAGGGAAACTGCTCTTCCTGAGACAACGGACCTTCGGATACAAATATAGAACACGTAGTAACTACCAGTAAGAAAACGTTTCTTTTGGACACATGCTATGAATTTTTAATGAACATTTACTAAGCAAGTACAGGAGCCACAAACTCATGGAATTTGTGAAACAGCAATCACAAAAATTGGCCAACATGAAGTACAAGAGAAAATACTCATCATGAAAAAAAATAACGATGACAAGTGCTGACCTCAAGAATTAGCACTCAGCAATCAAACAACAAACGAAGCACTATTTTTAGATTAAAATTTGGGAAGTTCAAGCTAAGCATAATGTAACCAAGTTAGGCATATTCAGATGTCACACAAAGTACTCTAAAGCTCCATCTGATACTGAAAGTTTGTGACTTCAACGTAAGGGATATTAAAAAGCTAGACATGTTGCTCTTTTAAAACAACAAAAGCCAGAAGACAACCTAAAGTCCACAAAGGAATGTGAAACTTCACTCCTGTGAAGAAAAAAAGTAGACACTTAATTAGTTAATTTCTTAATGACACTTCCAAACCAAATTATATGATCTTGAAATATAACTCTGAAGACTCCCTAATATAGCAATTAAAATAGAGATCAAAATCAATCCAAAAATCACAGATTAAAAAGTCATACTCTGACTGCAACTGCATGCAATCTCTACCAAGATCTAACCTAATCTAACCCCTTTTTTAAACCACAGCTGTGTCAATGCACAAGTTGGATTTTAAAGATATATTGAGAAAACAAATAGATGCTTGTTCAAAGATATTAAGACAAAAGTTGACCTTTAACAATGTTATAATACAAGCCTTCTAAAAGTTTGAAGGTGTATTTATGCATAAAATAACCAAAAACTTAATCTTCTAGATCATTCTTCAATAAAATATTCTCATCTGTAGCTTATATTCTCATAATCTCAAGAGTATATTCGCAAGTATGTGCTTGGTTAAATTAACAATACAGGTTAATATTTAGACATATCAAGACATTTTGTACTTGGCTAGTTGGCTACAATGCCAAAGCAGATTAAATGATCCAAATGTATTCTCCGTGATTCATAGATTCTTCATATTTCCAAACTATGACCGTTCAGCCAGAGACAACTACTACTAATTGCACATTAATGGAACTGCCAAAAATTCGTTGGACCTCACAAACCATATTTCAAATTCATGTATATAAAATTTTCATTGGACCGGAGGCTTGGATAAGTTTTTAGTTATGCAGAGTGGCATTCATCACCAAAGAATTGAAGTTTCCTACTATAATTCCTACCTGATTTCATTAATGTAAGGAATTTATGCATAAAACTAATGCATTCTGAAATACTTGCAAAAGTAGTATTAATGATATGACAGGGTTATACCTTGTATCGCCGATATCGTGCCTCATTATTACCTAAGGAATGCTTTATATAAGTATCTGTCAGAAAGCCAGCTAGCCCATCTAATAACCATTCTGCAAACAATACAAAGTCAACATTATTTGAGGCTTTTCAACCACCCACCTCCAATAAAAACTGCAACATTTCCAAGACTCACCATCTGTTGGCTCATGTGCAGTGATGAATACTCCAAACCATTGCCTTGCCAGGGCATAAGCAAGCTTAATTCTAGTATCAATTGTCTGGTTGATTTTAAAAAAGGGTTACATGAAAGAATATTGCAAAAAGTAGACATAAGCATACAAGCAACCCAAAATCAGATCAATTACGATAGAACAATCATAATGTGATAAACTAATCAATTAGTATCAGAACAAATGAAGCAATCGTACTTGGGTGCTTTGGAAAATGAATTCGAAAATATGCCAAAGTATAGCAAATATACATGCATTATAAACAAACTAATGATATTGAACAATTTTCAAGGGAAAAAAATCTTCTACAGGTGAATTATTATGCTACTTCAAATGATGAATATTTGTAATGTTTGAAAAGCTTCATGAACAAAAGTATTTATTAACAGCACACTGGACTCCACAAATAGCCAATCTCTACAAGAAGCCGAATGACACTGTTTATTGTTTTATACCGGTTATTAGTCCAGGTGCCATGACAAGAGTGTTACAAATCACCATTATTTATTATGACAAAAGAAAACAAGACGCACATAAAATAATCCAATATTACATAAATCTACATTCTGAGCTTCTAACTACAAAGTCTGAGCAATTTAACATGCACACATATTTGGTAGCATAACATTGCACTAGTACTGGACAAGTCCTTTCCCCTTCTTTTTGACCACAGTTTCATTTTTTATATATTTTTGTGCCCTAATATTAATCATATCATGAAGAAAAAATTAGTAAAACTCTCAACAAAACATTAAAATTATCATACATACAAAACAAGGCATATTGGTGAATACCATACATACAAGTTCAATTAAACATGATAATAAGATTAAGAACTTTGATATTCATTAGATAACAACATGCACACATGTCACATGTCTTATGACCTTATTGATACCAAAATGAATGTTGTGCTGATTGAGGAACTGCCTCCGGCTGGAGGCCAACATTACATGTGTTTAAGTCACGGAATGATATTTGCTCCCATGCAAGGATTTTAATTTTGAATGACCGAGCGATATGTACCGGTCTGCCAACAGACTGGTACGCAGACCATCCGCAACCGAGCAATATCATCGATTGGGGTTGTTTCCGCCTCGTGTTATCGCCTGAAATTGGTCGGTGATTTCGACCGTTACCGCCCGCTACCGGGCGATATTAGCTGAGGGAGAAGGAAGAAGAGGGCGAACCTGGAGATCCGATGCTGCTCTCCCTCGACGATCCCAATCCGTCGTCGGACACGCGAATGAGATCTCGCCTCCTCCTCGTTTGAGGCGACGAGGCCTCAACGTCGTCGTCGACGACTTCTCATCCACATGAGGAGAAGAAGCCTCAACGATGTCGCCGAGGCTTCACGGGGAGAAGAAAACGAGGTTTCTTCTCCCCACACGAGGGGAAGAAACGAGGCTATGTTACCTTGACGACATCACCCCCCTTTTTAAACTTTTTTAATTTTTATATACACCACCAACCAGTACCAAGGATTTATTTCGAATGATACCGTCTATATGCCAGAGCGTACCACTCGGTACGCTCATACAGTACCGTACCAAGTTGAGCTCGAAATTGCGAACCTAGATCGATATGCCAGAGCGTACCACTCGGTACGCTCATACAGTACCGTACCAAGTTGAGCTCGAAATTGCGAACCTAGATCGATATGCCAGAGCGTACCACTCGGTACGCTCATACAGTACCGTACCAAGTTGAGCTCGAAATTGCGAACCTAGATCGATATGCCAGAGCGTACCACTCGGTACGCTCATACAGTACCGTACCAAGTTGAGCTCGAAATTGCGAACCTAGATCGATATGCCAGAGCGTACCACTCGGTACGCTCATACAGTACCGTACCAAGTTGAGCTCGAAATTGCGAACCTAGATCGATATGCCAGAGCGTACCACTCGGTACGCTCATACAGTACCGTACCAAGTTGAGCTCGAAATTGCGAACCTAGATCGATATGCCAGAGCGTACCACTCGGTACGCTCATACAGTACCGTACCACGAATGAGATCTCGCCTCCTCCTAGTTTGAGGCGACGAGGCCTCAACGTCGTCGTCGACGGACTTCTCATCCACATGAGGAGAAGAAGCCTCAACGATGTCGCCGAGGCTTCACGGGGAGAAGAAAGAAAACGAGGTTTCTTCTCCCCACACGAGGGGAAGAAACGACGGCGATGTTACCTTGACGACATCACCCCCTTTTTAAACTTTTTTTAATTTTTATATACACCCCAACAGTACCAAGGATTTTTAATTCGAATGATACCGTCTATACCTAGCAGTACGTAGCAGCGCCAGCAAACCAGTACGCGGACCGCCCACTACCAGGCGATACCGTCGATGTAGTATTTTCACCCCGTACCACACGAAATCGATTGCTGACGATCGATTTCGACCGTCGCTGCCTGCTATCGGGCAGTATTAGCCAAGGGAGAAGGAAGAGAAAAGGGAGAAGACTAGAGAGAACATGGAGATCCAATGCCGCTCTCTCTCGACGATCCCGATCCGTCGTCGCCTTCCCTCATCGATACCGTAGATGAGATGTCGTCTCCTCTTCGTCTAAGGCAACGAAGCCTCGACATCGTCGACGACCTCTCATCCGCGTAGGGAGAAGAAGCCTCAACGACGTTTCTTCTGCACGCGAGGCGACGTTGCCCTTTTTTCGTGGGGAGAAGAAACCTCACGACGAAACGAGGCGATGTTTCTTTTCCCCACGCGAGCAGAAAAAACAATGGCAACGTCGTCGAGCCCTTTTTTATTTTTTAACTTTTTTATTATAAACATACCATTCGATACATTCATACCGTACCGTACCAAGTTGAGCTCGAAATTGCGAACCTAGATCGATATGCCAGAGCGTACCACTCGGTACGCTCATACAGTACCGTACCAAGTTGAGCTCGAAACGTCGGTACAATACAAAATTACGAATGCAACTCCGATGTCATATGGTGTTTGCCAGACAATGTGCAACACTTTGATCAAATGAGCAATATTAACAACAGCAATAAAACTAATCCATTAAGGGGTGCCTAAACATATGTCTAGACCTAATGAGATGCTCCACCAACAGGAAATGAAGCTCTAAAGGTGGTACGATGACCATGTTCACTGTTGAGCTCTAGCACCAGGAAATAAGATCCATCTATTTCACCAAATTAAGATTTGAGACCAATTATCAACTTTATATTATGACCCAACAAACACAAGCTGATAGAAAGGCAGTTGTGCACCTAGATTTACCTAGTTTTAAGCAGGATCTAGAAGGGTCCATCTTAGATCTGTGTAGATTTATGCTAGGTACATATAAATCCAACCTCAAATAAATCTAATCATGAGTTGCTCATCACTAAATTGTTATGTAAAGGGCAACAAAATAGGCGGAAAGCAAGAGAGGTAACACGTACAAATGAATATGTGATGGAATCAAGAAATACTTGATACAGACAAAAATTCTTCCCATATGTAACATTTGAAGTTTTATGGAAAGAAGAGTGGAAGAGAGAGTGAGAGGGAAAAGACAATTTGTAAAATGGTTTTCGACCAGTTTAGTATGGGCAAGGCAAAAAACTGGGTAAGCTAGTGTTGTCAAAAGTGCCTAGATACCAAAACACACTAATGAGCTAGACACTCACCCAAGCGCTCGACGGCAACAGTGACGGAAGAAGAGGGGTGGGGAGGATGACGACACAATAAAGGGAGAATTAGACTACTAGAGTCCCTACATAGAGACTATGGAGGAGAGAGAAGGGTGGGGCTCAAGCGACGGGGATGTGCTACTGGTGAAGGGCGAAGTAGGGTGGGTGGTGGCAATTGGGGAAGGGAGAAGGTAGGCGTCGGTGGCTACCTAGAGGGGCGACAAGTAGGGAACGAAGAAGGGAGGTGGCAAGGATTGTTTGAGGTAGAGAGGGAAGGGAGAAGTGGAGAAGATTTGATCACCCATGTGAGTTTTAGGAAGCAACAAAAACGGACAAGGAGAACATCCGATCAACAGCTAGACAAGTTGAACCAAGCCTAGTTTAATTAAGGTGCATGGTTGAGCCGGCCAGCCCTTGGGATGTGCCTAATTCAATTGCCTGCCTTCACCAAACTAGCAGCACTCACATCTTGCGTTGCCCAAGCACCTAGGCAAAAGGCCTTAACTAAGGTGAGCTACAAACTGAGCTATTAGCTTATTACATATCAAATCACCCGGTATACCATGGATTGCCTAATAATAATCATTAAGCAATACATATCGATTTGACCAATATTTAATAGTCAGTTGATCTCCATGCATGAAGATATTCTCACCATTTAAGCAACACCTCACGAGATTCAAGAGAAAGGTAATATGATCAATATTAGAATTCAATATCAATTATATTTAGTGGTGTGAGGACTTTGCTAGAAATAGCATAGTTAAGTGTCTTTTATTTAACTAAAAAACATTGTCTTAACCAAGGTATGCAATACCGTACCATACTGGTATTTCGAGGTTGGCTCGATACGGTACGGTACCGACGTATCGAGCGGTACGCCAAGGTGTACCAAACAGTTTTATATATTTTCTTCCTTACTGTAGCACTATAGCACTGCTACAGTATAATATTGTAGCAATGTAGCGCTGCTACAGTGTAATACTATAGCATTGTATCGGCACCGAGCAGTCTGCGTACCGGTATGCCGTCGGACCGGTACATATCGCCCATACCGGGCGGTACCATTCGGTATTACATACCATGGTCTTAACCAAGATATGCAATTTCGAATAATACCGCCCGGTACGAGCGGTACGTACTGGTCCGTCAGTTTACCGGTACACGAACCGCCCGCTACTGGGTGGAACGAAAAAAATAATAAAATAATATATATATATATTATAAAGGGCGACACGACATCGCCTTATATATAAGAATATTTATATATAAATATATATAATCATATATATATATATATATATATATATATATATATATATAAACGAGGCGATGTCACCCCGCGTGGGAGAAGGAAAAGACGACGTTGCCGAGGCGACGTGACGTTGCTGAGGCGACACGACGTCGCCTTTTATAAAAATATTTTATATATATATATAAACGAGGCGATGTCTCCCCGCGTGGGGGGAAGGAAAAGGCGATGCGACGTCGCCTTTTATATAATATATATTATATATTATATTATATATATATATATAAACGAGGCGATGTCTCCCCGCGTAGGGGGAAGGAAAAGGCGATGCGACGTCGCCTTTTATATAATATATATTATATATTATATTATATATATATATAAACGAGGCGACGTCGTCGAATTATATATATATATATATATATATCGAGCGATATACCGAACGGTATACCGCTCGGTATATAATTTCGTACCATACCGAGCGAACATCGAAACTCTGGTACGGTACGAAATTGCATACTTTGGTCTTAACACATCATTACGTGAGAAAAGATCCACATACCCAATGCTAAATAATTGGGAATTACAACTTGTTATACCATAAACAATCAATCAAACAGATTGATCAATCAAATTAATCAATAAGTAGGTTCAACTCAAACAAGATGTTAATACTTGTAAAGTTCTATTCAACCTAGAACAGTGATTTAAATAAGCGCTCGAGCGACGCAAGGCCCAAGCACCACGTGTGGACCAAGCGACGCGCTTCAATGAGGCGTCGAGCGCTTCGGGCAAGCACTCGGTTTAAATAAGTGAATCGAACCAGACATTTTAAGTCTGGTTCGATTCAATAACATAGTTTCTTACTCTCAAAAGCCACCCTTCACGCCCGTGCGACCCTGAACCAACCCTAACACTGCTTCTACCTCTGCCGCCGACACTTTCTGCCACTACCTTTCCCATAGACACAATGGACCGAGCCTTCCTCTATCGCTGACGAACGAGTCTAACGACCTAGCAAGAGCTCGTAACTTCCTTCCGTTGTCGCTTCATGTGTAGTTCCTTCCATTGTCGAGGGAGAGGACCGCAGGTTCCTCCGCCACCGACAGATACCCATTGGAGCTTTCGCCACTACCATTGCTGCCATCCGCAGCTTCTGTCGCTATTGCTGTTCGCAGCACTGTCACAGCTGTCTTAAACTAATCCTCCACCGCTGCTGCTGCCAACTTCTCACCGTTGCCTTCTCACTGCTGTTGCTGCCACTTTCCTTCGATTTTCACTATTAGTGACCCTTTTATCCCCCTCTGTTACTATTAATAGTTCTTTTCTCCCTCTCTAACTACTGTTAATAGTAAGTAATATACTGTTAACAGTATATTTTTAAATTTAATATCTTTTTTATTTAAATAATTATATTTTAATTATATTATATTTTTTTGTATTTTAATATTTCAAAGTGTCTCGTTTCGCTCGGGAGAGCGCCTAGCACCTCATGCGTTTTGGGACCTTAGCGCCTAGCGTCACTTCTTGATTTATCCCAACTATTTCGGTTTAAAACCAGCTATTTCCCAACTCAAAGTTTTTGGGTCATCCAAACCAAGAAACCTATTAAAAAGGATGAAAAATGCTAATAGCATTAAAGTCAACCATACAATTTCTAGTGATGACAAATTATTAGTCATGCACAGCAACTAAATAAAATCATGCACAATTAAGCAACAAGTTAGATCCATACGTAGACAACTTAAAGAACAAACATTTAATTAGGAATATAATTTATACAAGAAATTCCACCACATTGAACAATTCAATCTAACAATTATCATAAACAATTGAAATAAAGCAGAACAATAGAACAATAGATTCAACAAGATGTTTAACATGACTGAATACCATTCAGTTGAATTAACAAACAACAAACAAAAAAAACTCAAATATGGACTTAAAATAAAGTACAAACAGAAGTTATAAAGAAGAAACTAACAAGAAAAAAAATTAATCTTGAGAAAAGTAGCCTCCAAGGAATTTAAAAAAAAAAGCAACACTTTAAATGGAGAAGTATGATGATATGAAAGATGAGGTTCAGCAGAAAGAAAATGAAAGATGAATGAATCAAGAAGCCCATGGGTCCCTAAACAGCACAAGGATGCCACTCGATGACTTATAGCACCCTATATCAACCAAGAGAAATGAGTGAATCAGATTTTGTTAAGAAAAGAATTCTCAATGTCTTCTAATTTGTTTTCAAAAAAACTTTATGCATTTATTGACATCTTCAAACGTCAAAGTATTACAAATATAGGGGCACACCTGCAGCAAATGCTGTTGTATGATATTAAATAAAGTACTGCTAATTAGTAGCTGCCTAAATGGTAAAGACTCTTTTTATTCACTTTCCTCCAGCATGCTGAAAAAAAAGTAATTTGCCTCCCCTTCCAAAGTTAATCAAGGGCATGAAAAATCAGTCAACCATTATTGACAAGTGGAAAATAATACAAAAAATTTTAAGACGAAACAAACGCAAGCATAAAACTTCAATTAAAGAAAAAATTTAAATTAGTCAAACAATTGATGCTAAAAATACACACTAAAATTCTCATCTAATTTCTCTTAAGGAACAAAATAATCCAATTTACCAACTAAACCAGTTTGAGAAGAAGTTAATCAAAAGGTAGAAAACAGAAATAATATGAGAAATTTGAGATAAAAAGAGCCAGCAACACAGTCAACAACTATCATCTGTGAAACCAATCCCATGGTTCTGAGATTATATATAGTAGACAATATCATGTAGACCAAAAAAACTTGCATATGCATGTCTATACAAAACATTATCTTAAAATAAAAGTTGCAAATCTCATAATTAAATGTATAGCAAACCTGATCTATAACCCTGTCATCAAATAAAATATGAGAACCGAAGATGCAAAGAGATGCGCCCAAGCTCAAAGAAGATATAGTTAGTTCGGGTGGGATGAAGATTTGCTTGTATGAGCCAAATGGAAAGGATGTTGAAAGGTAATCTTCATAGTAACTGTACAAAGTAAATGCCAAATAAGGTATATGTAATTCAAAAACCACCATAACAAATTAAGATAGACTAAGCACAACATCAGTAAAAAAACAGTTGATACTCAATTGAACATTCAGAAGCAGTACCTAAATGCATTATGGAAAAACCCAACAGTATTCTGAAGCTTCGAAAAGCTTGGCGGTAAACATATGTGTGATATGATATTGATATGACTGTCTGAAAGAATTTCAAATGGAGCAACAATCAATGATATCCATCCAGCACTAACTGGAGTGGTTAACTTATATACGAAAGTTTTGCGGGGAGGATCATCTTTGCTTAAAACCTGCAAGACATTCTCATTATTGCAATGGAGAGTCCATCAAACTACTCTTCCGAATATCTAATACAAAAAGTAAAACATAAAATGTGCAAAACCAAAGCATATATCTATACAGTAACTAATTGTGCTTGGCACGAAGAAAAATAAGGAATAATTATTGATTGTCCATGCAGAATGTGTATTTAGAGAAGATGCTGGTGAAGATTTAGACCAATTATTCAGAGCATTTGAGGCATTAACATCATTGACAAAATGGAATAAAGAACGTATTATCAACATAAAATTTGCAACTAGGATTATGGCCACAGTTTTTTTTTTCCAAGGATTATGTCCACAGTTATGTATGGATAATGGTAGGAGTGGCATATAGTATCTCACAAGATGTGAATTAGCACATAATAGTATAAGAAGATGTTCTAAAGGTTTTAAGAGAATATGAATCAGTCATTAAAATTTAATTAGAAATATTCTGCCACCGGAGAAACCTTGGAGTTCTGTCACAGTGACTTATGGTACCACAAAAGTTTAATTACCTTGTGGTTTGCCTAGACTCCAAATTAATGTTTGAGCTCAAAGACAAGATCACTTAAGACCATACATATTAAAATCATGAAACAACATAAGCATCTTGAAAGGACAACATAAAAAGTTAATGTCGCTAAAATCCTGGGAGAAAAAAAATAGAAAATAAAATAATGAATATATTTAATTATTTATCACATTTGTAATCATATAGGAGAAATTATGACTGAGGTTAAAAAAAGAGAAATTCATCTATAGGTGAAGGACATGCCCAAAGGAGACCCATAGATGCACTAATTAAAGGAGACAAGTTGATAAAGATACCTGATAGTGTAAGTCACCATTGCTTACAGCCACAAGATTGACATCAACTGTGAACTCTAGGTCAAACCTGTACAAGAAAATAAGTAAATAAACCTCAAAAGTAGCCAGATTTTCTTCAATGAAAAAGTTTGCAAATAAAGTCTCAAAAAAATAATTCTGATAATTATTAACTTACGGGCAGCGCTGTGAACTGCTATCCAAGCAAGGAAACCAGCAATGTGCACGCCTGATTTGGTTATCAGTGAGCAACACATTGTCCACAAAATGAATACCAGTTTCAGCCCTATCTACCCAATAATCAATTCGAAGTAGCTTTTCATTCTGTTTACAAAATAAAACCACAAAAAAAGCACAAGCCTTCAATTGTTTTAAGATAAAAACATGGAACACTCTTATAAAGCTCAGTGAAAGATGAATGGATAAGACAGAACGAAGAGAATCACCTTATCCTCTGGATGGCCATTGCAACCATTAGCAACCTGCTGGCTGCAGGAGTCTTGCACAGAGTTTCTACCATTCTCTTTTTCCGGTGGTTGATCTAACTTTACTGATCCATTACATGCAATAAGAAGATTTGGACCCATTTCTTTGTCCAAGGATGATGTGTACATGGAGCAAGCAACATTTGCAGCTGAACTGGAGCATGACACAGAACAGAATCTATCCTCTTCAACAACTTGATAATGAGGAAAATATTCAAAATCAGCTGGTTCACCATCAACAGAAATATTTGTAATGGTCATATTATCCGCATGCAAAGCTACATGCCCACCCTCTGGAATGGTCATTTTCAACTCAGTATACCTTGAAAATGAACAAACAACTATTAGTCCTTTAAATTTAACAGTCCTATGGCTCACAAGATTTAGACCTATTTTCCTGCATAGCAAGTTCTATATGAGACTTCTTGCTTGATATAAATTGCTAAAAACAAGCTAATCATCTAAGCAGTATGTACCAATCTGACAAGGGACCAACATGTGGACAGACCTATATCAAGTGGTCCATAACATGGGACCCCGTATCGCCCTATATGAGGTCTGTACCAATCAAAATAGTCAAAATCCGACCATTACCAACCTATACCGATTGGTAATAGTCGAATTTTGACTGATACCGATCAATGGCTAGGATTTGTTGAATTCAAACGGTCCATTTGACCGTTTGAACCAGATCTAAGGGTTTTTAAACCCTTTCTACCCTCTCATTCTCTCCCCTTTCACTCTCTCAATCACTTTCTCACTCATATATTTATCTTATTCTCCCATTTGCACTCTCTTAAACTCCACAGAGCTATGATTTGTGGATTGGATCAAGCTTCGAAGGCTAATTAGGGAGGTTTAACACCTAAGTTAAAGGAAGAACTCTCTAATCTATGTTCTCAATGTCTATTATATTGTTTGAGATCTTTATAATGGTAGAATAGTATTAATTAGAGAGTAACTAAGGCCTTTATTGTTGTGATTAATGTATGTTTAATGCTATTTTTTTAATCTTATGATAATTAATAGTTGGTCATTCTTCTTCGAACAACAATACAGCGATCAATCTTATAATACAACATTCTCGAACCTCCACACCAATATATGCAACAATCGTACGTGCCTCAAAAGCTGCCTCGGACACGTATAGATCACGACAATTAAACTACGACCATCACCACATTGATGCACCAATGGTATGTGGTGTATCGGTATACTATGTCATGGGATTAATTTCAAGATTGAATCCAACAAACATACCAAATTGATATACATATACATAAAATCGATGACCCCAATCCACCGTTCGTGGAATCTCATCGTTCTTTATAGTGGTAGAAGAAGGTATATGATCTATCGATCGATTACTTGATTTATTTGAATCTAAAAGTTTACGTTGTTTAGCAAATAATCTAACAATTCAAATCATTTTTTTGCAGATAATTCAATATCAACAAAAGAATGGCCCAGAACGTACCATAAAACTACTCCTTAAAGCTCAAAAAAAATATGTGCCATTATTCTTTCCTAATTTAAATCATTTTTGCTAAAATTATATATATTTATTTCCAACTTTAAATTTTTAATTTTTTTTAGAAATTTTTGGAGCTATTTTCGACCATTTTTTTCATGCCGTCAGTATGCCCCATCGTACCAACACACAGCACATTGGTACCAAACGATACTTACTATACCATCGACTAGTCGATACACCGATACGACGAACCTTGAAAAAATCACATATAAATCTTTCATTTTATATATATGTTCTCGAAAGATTCTAATAAGTAAATAGATTCTACAACATAATGCCAAACCTAACTTGAAAACATTTGGCATAAACATAGCCCAAGAGCTTCATCACACAATAGTTAGATTAGGCTTAATTAGCCTAATCTACTCCAAAAAGAAGAGAAAACTATTTTAGAAATGGACAACGTTTAATGATGAACAAAGTAAATATAAGAATTTTTAAAGATTGTCAACAGCATTGTTAGACAAAGTGCTAATAATTGCATGATCAAGTAGGTTTAAGACCATAAGAGATAGCAAAAGGCTCCTATGAAAGTGTGTTTTTTCTTCCTCGGCACACAAGTTCAACAACAAATCGAGTTATAATTAATCGGTGAGGCTAGTAATTAAGGATCATTGTCTCAATCATATTGACCTTGCCAACTAGCCAGACCATCAGATTTATTTGACATGCCAATGCACACATAAGCAAAGATGTACACATCTCATAAACACATGGAAAAGTAGAGTAGACATCAGTTCACATTTAAATTAGCAACCTTTCTTTTTTTTTCACGACAACTAATTACTTGCTATGATAACTTTTAGAATTGAGTTCCAATCGACAAAAATATGGTAAAAAGTTTGTGGAAGCAAAATATAAGTTATTTACAAAATCAAAAATATGGTTGCCTTATAAAAAATACTACATTGTGAGATAGTAAGAAATATGAAGAGAATTTAGAACAATCAAAGTGACTTTGTGGCTTTCTAAATATATGGCCAAACATGAAGTTCGTGAGAATATTGGATAAGCTAGCAAAAAGCTTTAAGTAACAAGAATATGCAAATAGTTCAATTAAGCAAGTAAGCACATGCAATAGCATCATAATTTGTAATTTGATGACCTTCCAAGGAAAAAAAAAAAAGAAAACATAGCATCAATGTGCTCAGTGTAATATCTCAGAACTTAGTCTAAAAACATTTGCGATAAAAAAGGAAGGGAACATTTTTCTAATACAATTCTAGTTGTCTGATCCCATTCTTCATGTGATCACCACATGATTGATAAGTACTATACATGTGGTTCATGAGAATTAAGAAATTATTTTAACCCAGAAATAATACCACTTCACCTTGCTCGGACCACATGATTAATGAGTATTATGCATGTGCTTCACAAAAATCTAAAATTAAGATAAATATTTACTAACAGCAGGAGAAAAGGTGGAGAAAATTCACGACAAGATCATAAACTGAAAATTCATTAGTTTGATATTAGCACAGTAACTTGCTGACAGGAAGAAATGCTCGGAGATTAAAGGAGAAAAAAAACCCTTAATAACAAACAATGGGAAAAAACATTGCTTGACATAGTTTGGTTCGGTGCTGTATGTTACAAAGTGTCATCAGTTTGCAATCATGATTTGTCAAACCAACACTGACAAAAGATGAATAAAAGACAAATGGAAATATTTGGCAAATGATCCTTTGTAGTGTATCATGCTTACATTTTCTTAGAATGTTTTGTCGCTCAAGTAACCAGTTGTTTGACCTTTCTTCACAATGTTATCGTAGCAACCTTTGGTTTTTCAGCGAGTTACCAAAACTCATTGAGTTAAAAGACAGGCCCACCAGAACCGTGTCTTTGACTTCCAAAAAATATTACCAACTACACACAAACATTTCCATCTTTGAATTTCCAAGTCCACTTGTGTTGCTTCACTCCAATGGTTCTTCCAAATGTCATCCAAATACAAGATTAAGATTTTTTATTTAATGCATACAATGTGCACAACTTTACAGGGACAGAGAGCCAACTATCCAAACTCAACGTTGTCTGAAGCCTGTTCAAGAACACAAACGAAAATAGCGTAAAGAATCGAAAACGAGACCCACACTAGCCAAGGCGGACCATCAATTAGCACATTCATCTCGGAATCCATCGGATCATTTCAAGACTCGTCATACCCTAGCTGACCAGCTAATCATATCGAAAAATCACCGAAACCCTAAAAAACGAACGGTGTGTGGGATCAAGAACTTGCTCCCGAGAACAAGAACCGCCGTTCGAGGGGGGGTGGGCGGGAAGCGAAAAGTGAGCGGAGACGAGGATTCCCTTACCCGTATATTCTTCGCTTCACCATATCGATCGAGACGCAGAGCTTCTGGTGAACGACGACCGCTCCCGAGCACTCGGGCTTTTGCTCCTCGTTCTTCTGCTTCCGAGGCTTCGCCATTGACGCCCGCGGAGCAGAGGAGGAGAAAGAGGCAGAAAGCGCACCTGAGCTCGAGCTTTCCCTCTCCGGCAGAGGGCTTCGCTTCCCTGTTGTTATCGGTGGCGAAGAGGACCCGAACCCTTCATTTTATAGACGCGAGGAGGCTTCCCGACTCGACAGTGGCTTTTCTGGTCCGCTACAACTCGGCGCATCGGTGCGCGTCGCAACTTTTGGTCTCGATTGGATTGGTTGTACATTTTGGGCGTATGCATATACACACCCACACATCTGTGGGTAATTTCCGAGAAAATGAAATTCCATATTTATGAATTTTCCGGGATCAAAATATTTTTACAAAATTACCAAAATATCTTCACTCTTAGAAAAAGACTGGTTTTGGTCCAAACCCAGTTGGGTTGGATTGATTCTTCAGTCAGATCGGTTCAGTGTTAAACCGATTTATTATTAAAAAAATATAATTATACGCAAAAAATACTATTGCCGAACCTTAATTAGCTCAAATTCACATGACATTAATTATCAACTTTATTATACATTTGAAGGTCTATAGATTGTATTTAAGATTTTTTATTATTAAAAGTATGAAGATTTAGACATGTTTTAAAATAAGGGATGATATTTTTCACTTAACAGTGGATTTAAATCTATATAATGATAATAAAAAAGTAAGATAAAATTTGGTCATAATATTTTTCAATTGATTTACAGTATTTTAGCTATCAAGCCAAAATATTATAATATTTTATGTTCTTCTATGATGGAACAATGATAATAAGAAAATAATAAAGTGTTATAGTTAGTGAGACAAAACATTATAACTGTGTTCAAAAATATGATAATCAATTAGGTTTAATACCATACTAATTTAGCTAAAAATCTAATCCAATCCAGTTCAATTTTGAACAATAAAATCTTACATTAACTTCTTGATATCTTCTGGATTGTTGATCTTTCAATTTTAAAAAAAATATTTTTAAAGATAGATGCTATAAAAAGATGAATCAAAATGAATATTTCACCAAATAAAAGCTCATACTATTTGTTACCGGATGACATCCTCCATATTCATTTTTACCTATAGGCATCCATTTTATTCTATTTAGGTGAAAATATCCTCAAACTTTTATTAAAATGATTTGATCACATAAGTTATTAAAAAATTATTAATTTTAATAATTAATTATTATAAAATATATATATATATATATATATATATATATATATATATATATATATATGATATATAGTAATTATAAGATGATTAATATTTTTTATATTTTTAAAAATTTTATGATAAATTTTTTTGAATAGAATATATGATCAAATCATTTTAGTAAAGTAAAAGGACATTTTTATTCAAATACATAAAACATATTTAGGTAAAAAAACAAAATATTTATTCAAATAGCATACATTTTTTGAAGTATTTACAGTGTTTAATCTTACAAAAGAAATCCCTCAAAACTGCAAAAGATCCAGCAAGAATTGCATGATTCTATAACTGTCATCACAACACAATTGATAATTTACGGAGTATTTATCATCAAGATTTTAAATCTCAATCAAGTAATAATTTCAGCAATATATTATATTGCTATCTTGTTAGAGTAGGAAACAGTATACTGATTAATATATATAGATATAATTCAAGCCAATTGAGCTCGGAGAAGTAATAGGACAGTTTAGAGGTCTCCAAACACACCCATATCTCCAGTACTGTTACATTAAACAGAAATTAGATATTGACGTTGTTTTTAGCACAAATGTCATAGATTACAAGTTCTGAGGACAATGGCATTTACATCAAGAACTTACAAATACAGGTTCTCCAGAATTCTATCAAGTGTTCTTTCACAAGAGTGATCATCAACTGTGAGCTAATTCAGGGGATGACACAAACTTATACTCAATTGAGAACAAAATAAGCAAAGTTGGATGATGAAAATGCCTGTTTAACATTCAATTCTCCCACAAAAGTTGCAGCTGCTTGTTGATGCACTAGGCCACCCATGTAAAAAAGATGATAATAGACAGTCTAACTGTCAGTCTGCAAGTTAACTACCAGGCCATGCTAGAAAGCTATCTTGCGATCCGAATTCCTGTACAAGAAATGTTCGAAGTCAGACTGTTGACATAGAAGAGCACATGCAACTGAAAAGATCAAAATTCAAAAATCAAGTATGAAATTATGAAGCATACAAGTTGGCTCAGCCGGAAATCTGGAGGAGTATCAAGTTCAATGTTAGCATGGTCAGTGCTGTCTAAAATTTGACATTCTTCCAAGTCCATTTTCAAGGCTTCTGCACCCATGGCAGCATAATCAGATAAGCATAGATTGCTCTTTTTTACTTCTTCACCAGCGCAGGAAGATTGACTCTGAAGAAACTCCTCGCAAATAGCAATCCCCTCTGCTAGCTGCTGAGAGTCCAGTAGGTACTGTGATTCACCTTCCCACCATTTTGTATCCTCTGTTGGATGCTCACCTTGATCATCAGGCTTATCACCCTCAAGATGCACATGATGCTCTTCATCTCCAGAATGATGAACATTTGACTATTATACAAGAGTTTCCAGTCAGAGACAACCATATGGATAACATAGCAGAAGAAAATATATTGCAACAGAATTCAACCTTTTCTTTAAACTTGGGTGATAATTTTTCAAAGATTCTGTTGGAACAAAAAAGTAGATATACTAATTCAACAATGGGTACCTGATCAGATATCACTTCAAGTCTCTCAACATGGTCTTGCTTATCACCGGAATTCTGTTCAGGAGAACCTGGTACAGCACCTGGAGTAGGGTCTAGCTCAGTAACAACATTGTGGTCTATCTCCATGGTGAGATTTTGTCCATTTTTATCACCTAGATCTTGTCCATTTTTGTCACCTGGCTTGGACTGCTGCTGATAGAATATTTTAGACACAACATATTCACCATCCTTCTCATCTTCCCCTGTGCCCAAATGGTATTGGTGCATTACCCAATTTGTTTTCTCAGGTTTTTCACCCTTTGTTGTGCTCATATACAAAACCATTATCTTCTTGCATCCAAGGTGTCTCCCATCCACAATTACTGGTTTTGTCTTGCCAGTCTTATGCCAGCGAACATCTACAAGATCATCAGTGTTTATCTTCCGCCTTTTTCTTGTTCCAATATTGTATGCCTTGAAAGTCCTATTAAAAAAGTGAGACACACTTCCATCCTGCTTGACACCTACCAGTCAGAAATTATGCACCAATTAGCAAACTTAAATATAACATCCATATATATATATATATATATATATATATAATTGTACATAACCATCTTAATGTCAAATAGCAAAATGAGCTGGCCTCGGAAATATATAGGCAACCTGACATCATACCATGAAGCATTAGTTTAAGAGGCAGCGAACAAAGTCAAAAAAGATTCCTTAATCTTTTAAAATTTCAATGATAAAATTCCAGATTGTTTTCATTCTTCTTCTTGCTTCACCACTGTCCGTCACCATGACCACACCATCTCTACCAACACCACCATATCCCTTGCTCCTTATCCTCTGCCACTGCAACCTCCACCACCATATTGTCTCAACCATCAGCACCACACTACTCCCCAGCATCACATCTTCTAACCTTTTTGTTCCATCACCACTATTGTCCCCTACACCTCAACACCACCAATCTGCCTATTCTACCACATACTGATGGCTGTGATGATGATGGAGGTAAATGAACAAATGGACAAAGGATGAAAGAGTTTATTTTCCCCAAATCAAATACATTTGGGAATATCCTTTTTTTTGTTGATGACCATGCCTGAAATGGATTATTTGCAATAAAATGCACTATAATCAGTTGGAAAAATCATGATAAGATGGTGAAAAAAGGAAAAGAAAATTTTAAATGTTACCTGGCAGCTTCTTAGGATGAGTGTAGCATATTCCATCTTCTTCCTCAACAGATGGAATGAATTCATTAATGAAAGGATGTGGTTTTGCATCACCTGTCCCAACTTTTGCCATCAAATGTGATATCAACTCTTGGTCGGATGGATCAAATTTCACACCTTTGGGCAACCCTGGCCATTCCTGGACAACCTGAAGATAGGACAGATTGTATTCACGAATTAAGAAAGGTCTTCTTCAGCTATTAAAAATTTAATAATACATATCATATCAAATATGGCTTTTGGTTCTCTTTGTCAAAAGTAAACTTCCGATAATAATTCAACAGCTAGCAAATAGCTTTAGTTGACATCTAATATAATCCACCAGAAAAATAGAATAGAATAACCTAGTTGATAAGAGTACCATAATTGCATACCAACATAAAATATATTGACATCTAAAAAATCGAGCATACATCACTGTTATCTATGACATGGTTGCATCTAGGACAAGCTTTAGTTGGGTTGCTTATCCATTTGACTTTGCTCGGGTCCACTGTAGCAGAGGCATTTTTAATCTTTGTAGCGATTCTTTTACTGTCAATTAACCAAGATGGGCTGCATAAGAAAATTTCATTTTTTAGTCACTCCTCAAAGCAGAAAATATTACATAAAATAAGTTAAGTAATTTATCCAACTATTACTTGCACCTATATTGTCTAAAAGACACAAAAGAGAACAATGAATAACAAACTCCAAGAAATAGAGAAACAAAGTTCATACATTGACCCTTCAATTACCAGTCTCATATAATATTAAAGAAACGGTAAAACCAAAACAGCAAACAGAAAAGACAGCAAAACATATCATATCATGCACCATGGAACATGTTCTGATAGATCTCCAAGTCTTATGAAGCTACTTGTGAAAATAATTATGGAAACAGATTAATTGTCTCAAATTTTCCTTTTATCTTCATATGGCTTAATATGATTATTGAACTCGTTATTCTCAGTTCAAACTATTAAGTTAGATGTTCAAGATTTTCATAAAAGAAGTTATGTTTCCAATGATAAAGCAATATACAAAATGAAATTATCAAATTCTCATAATGTAGGGAAAGTGCTTCCTATGATATGAGATTTTGCTTAAACAAGATTGTAAAAACAGCAAGAACTACTACATAAGTAACATTATTCACATTCCAGAATGTGATGAAAATATGTTACAGACAAGTCAAATTTACTGATGATGATTTTGTTCATTTCTCGATGTTTCATCCAAGTATGTATGAGCTACCAAATTTTCAACTCAATGATACCAAGATACTCAAAAACGAGATAGTTCTTATAATTCTTTTCCCTTGGACACAGGCTTCACAAATGCAGCATAATGTCATGATTACATATGCTTAATCCAAATCTTCACCAGTTTCCACTCCCAGCTAACGATTTCTAGCTCAAGGATACTAAACATAAGTACATTAGGACCAACATGCAACATAGTCAGATATCAATAGGCCAAAAGGCATAAACTTTCCAGCAAAAGAATACCAGTGTAGCTTGAATTACCACAAGTTGAAGAAGTAAGTGCAACCAAATATTATATTGACGAGCCTTAAAAATGTGCATAATGCATATGCTACCAATTCTTTTACAAAGTGATCAATATGACCTAGATTGGTAATATTAAGGACCTACATCAAGCAGCTATTCTTACAGGGTTCACCTTGGACACAATTATCTTTAAACAATTGCCTTAAATATATAACAACTAATGATTAGATTGGTTCTGTTATATCAGATTACACCATTCAACAATACAAATATGCAGTACTGTTTATCAATGGAAGGAATAGGAATGACATGATTGTCATGTTTTTGGAAAACTATTGTCAATAGAGCTAAGTGGAAGAAAGAAGTGAGACACAAACCAGATATAAATGGGACCATTTCTAATTTTGTCAGTTGTCGTTGCTTTATTTTTAGTTACATACTAGTTTATGAATCTATTACGGACACAACTAAAACTTAACTACTTCCTATTTTGTTCAAATCCACATGTTCCCTTCAGTCAGAGATGAAAGTTCTTTTGTTTAATTTTCAGCCAACTTGCAAGCATCTACATGGAGAAACAAACTAGTCCTGATTAATAACATGATTGCATGATCATTCAACTTATTGCCAACCAGTGAAGCAAACAACAAGCATAGGATTTAGCAAATAAAGTTAAGTAAAAGCTAGATATTTTAAGTCAGTTGCTACAATGGTGATGCATCATTCATTGTGGTAATAACTATCATGAATGTTAATACAATGGTAATAAACAAAATAAATGGATCTTCTCAGATTCTTTTAAAGCTTCATATATGGTGCTTAGGGAAACAAAAATCAGGAAATCACAATAAAGATATTCATGAGAAAAAAACACAAAAACATCTATCTTTTAAATAAGTAGCTCTTCTCAGACCCAGCTAAACCTTAACTACTTCCTACTTTGACTGCAAATCCACGTATTCCGTTCAACCAGAGATGAAAGTCTCTTTGTTTGTCAGACAACTTGTGAGCATCTCCTTCATGGAGAAAGAAACAAGCCCTGATTAGTAGCATGATTGCATGATCATTCAACTCATGGTGAACCAGTGAGGCAAGCAACAAGCGAACTGGGACAACAAGTTTACATGACCCATATTAGGATTTAATTAAATAAAGTCAAGTAAAAGCTAGATCTTCTAAATCAGTTGCTACGATGCATCATTCTTGTAGGCAACAACTGTCAGGAATTTTACCACAACGAGAAGAAACAAAATAAGTGGATCTTCTCAGACACCAACAACGACATCAAAATAAAAAAGTATTCTTCTAGGGCTTCTTACACGGTGCTCGGGAAAACAAAGACCAGGAAGTCTCAATAAAGAAGCTTAATGAATCTTCAGACACTACCAATGACATTCGGATCAAAAATGATTCTTCTCCGAGCTTACTAGGAACAGAAATCAAGAAACCCCGACAAAGATAGTCGTTCAAGAGAATAAACACCAAACAATAACTTTTAAAGCAATTCGGTCAAAAATATGAAAGGCAAATTGTTCGCAGCAGACGAACAACGAAAAAAAGGCGCGTTATCGAGATGATCGCTGAGGCGGAGAGCAGACCTGCTCATCCTCGAATGGGGCAGTGATTAAAGAGGGCCGTAGCCTTGATTGAGATTGACTTGTAGAAGGGATCGGAAAGAGGAGGTAAGGAAAGGGATTCGGAGATCGGAGGAGAGTCGTCGCAAGGGACTTTAGGGTTGGGGATCGGTCGGTGTGTGAATGGCAACGGAGCGGAAATTATAGAAATTTGAAGTGACTGTGACTGGGGACTGCAGTTTCTGTTTGATACGACGGCCAACGGCAAAAAAGGAGTCGGCGTGTCTTTCAAAGCGCGTTCTTTTAGCCAACCCATGAAAGACCAGTTTAGGCCTGCAATATATCTTGCGCTTTTATTGGTTGGCCAAAGAGACATCTAAATGCATATTTTTCTTTTTCCGTTTTGGTCTACGAAAAAAACACGTATATATATATATATATATATATGCATTTTTAAATAAATATATATTTTTTAAGTTCCAAAAATAGCATATATATATATATATATATTAAATGTTTAAAATATCTGGATATGTCATTCAATAGGTTAATTACTCTAATCATGTTTATTAATATTTTTTAAAAAATAAAAATATATTGAATATTTAGAACATCCTTTACACTTTGGTTGACTATTTGACTTTTCATTTCCTAAATTTAAGTTTAAAGGGCAAAATACAAAGACTATTAATTTAGGATAAATATGTATTTAAATGTTTTAAAAGTCAATGTCATTGATGGTAAATGGTGGAGATTAACCTCAATATATTTTTTGTGAAAATTCCAGGATTAAATATACTAAAATAATGTTTATATGGGGTATAAATATCGAATTACTAATTTTGAAGCTGTATGCAATTTTATTAAAATGAATCTCACCCAACCCGGACGAACCGGTCCAGTCGGTCCAACCGGGCCACTACGAACCCTCTATGACGTCAAAGTGGAGGGCCGCGAGAGGAGGCGCTCGCAGGCCTAGAGAGATGAACACGGATATAGCGGCTGCGGTGAAGCCGGAGTACCCGGTGGTCGACCGGAACCCTCCCTTCACCAAGACCGTGGCCAACTTCAACACCCTCGACTACCTCCGACATCTCACCATAACTGGAGTCTCCGTCACCGTCGGCTACCTCTCCGGTACACCCTCCATTTTCTCCTTCTTCTCGTCTTTTTATTCTACATTCTCTTAATGTCTAGGATTATTCCTCCTCATCGGTGGTGGTGACGATGTTGATCTGGTTGCAGGGATCAAACCCAACGTCCGAGGCCCGTCCATGGTGACTGGCGGCCTCATCGGCGTCTTGGGAGGCTTTATGTACGCTTACCAGAATTCCGCCGGCCGCCTCATGGGTTTCTTCCCCAACGATGACGAGGTGGCTCGCTACAAGTAATCTGACCGTCACTGTCACCCCCTTCTTTTTAAAATAATTTCCTATAAGAAGTAGGTTTTATCACTGATGGTTACTTGTGCATTTGTTTACAGATGCCTGTTGTTTTCTGTGGTATAAGTACCTTAATGTTTAGCAGTTACAGTTGTTGGTCATGACCTGTGAATGTGATACTTTTGGATTCGTATTGGTGCAGAGAAGTTTGGAATCGAATGAATAAACTTATTTTTTCTGATAAATGAAAATGTTGATCGATGTCAGGGATTTGGGCAGAATTTGCTTTTGGTCTGAGTTTGGTACCTAGAGTCACTTAATAATCTTTTTTACTTGGTAGTTCTTTTATCTTGGGTGAGAACTTGATAACTCTAGATTTGTTTCTCGTGTATAATTGCATATTATATGCATAATTGATGGGGTTTGGAATGTGGCTATTGCTTAAAGTTCTGTAGTGTTTATATTATCTAGAGTTATTGCATCAATATATTTCCATTTTGGATACTTTTTTTTGAAGTGCTATGTTTTCTCATGCTATGAGTTTTGATGATCTTTGTGATTGTTTTTGTTCTGATTCATCAGAAGTCCTTGATATGTTATTCTTAATTTCCTTTCATGTATCTGCATGTTTGTTATGTTCTTAATAACCAAGTGTTTAAGTCTCTTGGCATCGACCATTCAGATAAAATTGTTGATATAAATTTTCATCAAAGTTGTAAACCCACCAGTAATTTGTGAATATTCTTAATTTCCTTTCATATATCTGCATGTTTGTTATGTTCCTAACCAAGCGTTTAAGTCTCTTTGCATCGACCATTCAGATAAAATTGTTGATATAAATATTTAACTAAGTTGTTAACTTGCCAGTAATTTGTGAATGGTTGTGGAGTTTGTATTAAACTCTTCTTAGATTAAATTTCATGACTTTTATGTGTTGAAGACAATTTTGATTTCCTTCATGAACATACATTCATATTAGTGGCTCTTTTCCTGTATTTTCTTTACTCTTATTGAGTAGGTCCATGCATGTAATGATAGACTTGCATTTTGTTATCCACAACAATTTCTGCTTCTTTTTTATGTTCCTGTATTTACTTCATTTTATCATGTGAATGAGCTGGGCCATTGCATCGTTTGTCTAATATTTAAGTTCCAGAGTTTTCTTGTTGCTCTGGAGCAAGAAATGGACTAAAATTCAATTATTTATAAACTGGTGGACTTGGTGGCGAGTCACCTTTGAAACTATACTTTTGTCAGGTTGTAAAATTGTTATCTGTTAATTTTATTCTTCCACAAACCTGTCATATTAAGTATTTTGTTATATCAACACCTGAGTTTAGTGTAATTTTCCATGGTACCATGGTCTGATGCTTGAATGGTAGCGAGGTTGATGTGTTAATGATTAATATGATGTACTTATCTAGTCCAGAGCCCCATAGGCATTCTATTAGTCTTTTGGAGATGTGAATCTGCTTAAGGGGGATTTTAGAATCTTCATCACTGGGGTGATAGTTGCAGAAATCCTTGCAAATTGATACTAGCTATGGGATTCCTCATTTGTGATTTGTTGTAAATATAGAACTATTTGTTTTCCTTTTTCCTATAAACACTAGTAGCTGATATATGCTTAACATCATCTTGGATGGAGATTGGTGTGCGCGCCCGCATGTGTGGTTCTTTTCTATATCAAAATGATAATGATAAAAAAATCATGATGAGCATCGAATGAAGTTAAAAAAACTGTATTAATGATTATGCCGCAGCATGGCTTCTTGGGTGACCTTAATGAACATTTTAATTGGTCAATTGAAATGCTTATTCACAAATGTATTAGGGGATGATTGAGAGGTAAGGGGCAAGCAATTGTTGAGCTTTAACAAATTGGGTTTCAACTCTTGGTGAGGTGTGTATACTGCAAAAGTTTGGCACTAAAACTACTTTCTGTAGAATAAAAGCATATATTTATGAGCTTACCTATCATGATTTCCTGAATGCTTAGATGCAACTGCCTACTCCTTTTCCTCAGTAAATTTGTTTTTGTATGCAAATGGAGCCAGATATACTTATGCAAAAGGTGTATATCCTTGGCATATTTGCATTAGTATTTGAATCTGGCTATCTAAAATTTTTAGGACACAGATGCAGATAAAGGTTGCTTTGAGTTTTAATTTGTCCTAATATCTTATGATATCTACAAGTACTAAGTTTACCTATATTAATGCAAGAAAAAACTGTTTGATTGATTTTTCTATGTATACTATATTCTTTCATCATGTTTCTTTTTCTTTTTGCATTTGCTTTGAAAATTAATTGTCTACCTTGGAAATATGATTGACAGATCTGCATTAGTTTCTAAATAATATTAACATTTATACATGCCTAAACTCTGATTCTGTTATATTTCTTTTATATATCTGGTTTAGATCTTTTCAAAAATATGGTCACAGAATCATGCATCTGATTGGTATTTTGTTCTTTTGCATACATTAATTTAGAGTTGATACTAATGTGATTTCTCCAATATCTCAGCCATATTCATCCTAATTTCATCTATACTCTTAGGGTATTTTAATCGTCATATGGTAATTTGAAAACTCTTGATAAATTCCTTATTTTTTGTTTGTTTGTTTGTTTAGTATGATCGAACCCGTTGACGCTAAACTTTATAAGCCTAAGGAAATTTCAGAAGCAAAATATATTGTTTCATGTGGATTCTACAAGCAAAGTTGCACTGTCATTGCTCATTCTTTATCGAAATTGTGACTAATTTTTAATGGTAAATATGAGTTGCACAAGTTGTAAGAAAAGTACAGGTTTCTATTTTGTGTTCACTTATCTTTGCACTCGCCACAAAACTCTACTCCGTTGAAACCAATATATTATTGAGCTTCTCTAAATAACTACACAAATAAATCAATTTTACTCTTTTAAAGCACAGATAAAATTACGTATAGCTAAATAAAATGTTAATTATGCTCAATCCAATAAACCTATCATTCTCAAGAAGCAATACGATACTAGAATACATCTCCACCTGTGGCGATATTACCACTGTGAGGTGCGTCCGGTTGGACAAACTCCTACAACTAACCAATCCGAGCTCCTCCTCCCCTTTAGCCTCGACATCTCCGCCTCGCTTCTTAAGCGTCCAACCAACCCATTCAGTTCCTCGGCCGCAACGACTGCAACAATAAGGAGAACCCCGTCTTTGCCGTCGCCACCACTAATGGCCGCGTCTCCGTCGACCACATTCGTCGCCGGCGCAGGCCCGCTACTGTCCTTCTCCTCCTCCCTTTCCTCCCCCTCCCGCCGCCTCCTCCTGCCCCTCGTCCGCCGCAGCAGCGGCGGCGCAGGGCGCCATGCCGCACGGATCCCGGCCATCAGCGCCAAGATCCGGGAGATCTTCATGCCGGCGCTGAGCTCCACTATGACGGAGGGCAAGATCGTGTCCTGGGTGAAGTCGGAGGGCGACCGCCTGTCCAAGGGCGAGAGCGTGGTCGTTGTCGAGTCCGACAAGGCCGACATGGACGTCGAGACCTTCTATGATGGCATTCTTGCCGCCATCGTCGTCCCTGCTGGAGAGTCGGCTCCCGTCGGCGCCCCCATCGGCCTCCTTGCGGAGACCGAGGACGAGGTCCCCCTCGCCAAGGCCCAGGCCCAGTCTCAATCCCAGTCTCAACCCGCACCCGTGACCCAATCCCCTCCTTCTCCTCCCTCCGTTGCCGCCCCTTCTCCTCCACCTCCGCTAGCCACCCCAGTGGCTGTTTCGGAGGGGCCGAGGAAGATCGTGGCCACGCCCTTTGCCAAGAAGCTCGCGAAGCAGCACAAGGTGGATATCGGTACCGTGGTCGGGACAGGGCCTTATGGAAGGATCACCCCTTCGGACATCGAGGCCGCGGCTGGAATCCAGCCAAAGGTGCCTGCAAGTTCTCCATCTCCTGCCGTGACTCCAGTGCCTCAGTCTCCACCTCCAAGTGCTGATACAAGCGCCAAAGCTCCAGCGGCTGCTCTGCCTCCAATTCCTGGCTCCACTGTTGTTCCCTTCACCACGATGCAGGCTGCTGTGTCAAAGAACATGGTGGAGAGCCTCTCGGTGCCGACTTTCCGTGTCGGATATCCTGTGATGACCGATGCGCTTGATGCCCTCTATGAAAAGGTATACTTTTATCTGTCTTTTTTTTTCAATTTTTTTTACTTTTTAATGTAAAAATTGTATTCGGCTACAAGATTCTTTCATTATCTTGTAGGATCAAGATTTTCATTATGATTTATGAGAAGAGGTTTGGTTACGCATTTATAGATTACTTTGTTAAATTGCTTACCTGGAATTTTTATCAGGTCAAACCCAAGGGTGTCACCATGACCGTGCTATTGGCTAAGGCTGCAGCTATGGCACTTGCAAAGCATCCGGTTGTGAATGCAAGCTGCAAGGATGGAAAGAGTTTTACTTACAATGAGAGCATCAACATTGCAGTTGCTGTGGCGATTGATGGCGGACTGATAACCCCTGTTCTCCAGGATGCAGATAAGGTTGTAAAGAGATATAGATCGATCACTGGTCAATATCTCTTTTTTTGTTTATGTCTGTAATTAATCAGTAATTCTATCTGTACAGTTGGATATTTACTTGCTCTCTCAAAGATGGAAAGATCTGCTAAAGAAGTCTCGTGCTAAGCAGCTTCAACCCAATGAGTACAGTTCAGGTAAATGTTTATCAAGTCTCTGTAGGGTTTGCTTAATGTTTTTTTGTTTTGGTTTTCTTCTAAGTGGATGATCATTTTTGTCTAGGAACATTTACTGTCTCCAATTTGGGTATGTTTGGGGTGGACAGATTTGATGCTATTCTTCCACCTGGTCAGGTATGTTATGTATAGTCTTGATTTTCTGATTGGAATATCAGCTTTTTATAATTGTAGTGACTCATTTAATTTGTTTGATTTGTGTTAAGGGGGCTATTATGGCAGTTGGAGCTTCAAAGCCCACTGTTGTTGCTGATGCTGATGGTTTCTTCTCTGTTAAGAGTAAAATGCTGGTATGTTAACATTTTGCTGTCATAAGTATTCTTGCCTGAATGCCATTAGCTTCTCTGGTTTATGCTAATAGTTGCATTGTCTTTGTGTATTTTATAAATTAAGAACTTTTTAATCTGATTGGCACTATGAAGATACACTAATGTTCGGCTTATATTTATCAGATAGTTTAACACAGGCCATATGCACTGGTTGGCCGAAAGAATTTTACAATTTGTGCCAGAGTTGGTAAAAAAAAACATAATCAATTTCACTTTTTTTTAGCTTCCACGTGAAATGGTTATTTCTCTGAGCACTACAATGTGTGTTCCTCACTTGTGGTAAACAAATTTAAACATTTCCAGTTGTTATACCATTTTGAGAGAACTTACAACCAACAAGGCTTTGAAATCTGGTTTCAGTTTCTATTGCCTGCTAGCTTATCCAACTTCTTATCTTTGGTTCATTAGAGTTCTAATCAAGGAATTTAGGAAAACAATATATTGGAAAACTATGAGAAGAATTAAACAAAAACAAAAAACCTATTGCACACAGTGATTTGTGTAGTCTTACTAATTCTAACCTAAAAGTTGAGTTCTGCATGGAAGTTTTCTTTTTATGTAAAATGTTGGGTACAAGCTTTATCAAATATCGAGGGAGACTTAAAAGGATTTTGTTAAATAACAATTTGAATGGTTTTTTATTTAACTGAGCATATTACTTTGTACATAACTTAATGATGAAAAAAAGATCCATATAGCAGACCCAAAATTGCTAGCATAATATTAAATTGCAGATAAGGGCTCAATTTATCTCCTCCCATTTTGAACTCGATTAAATTTCTTAAAGACAACTTTTATGTTGTCTTATTTGTGTCTCAGATAAATGACTAATAAAGCCCAAATTGTATATACAACAGAAGACCAATATCCCAAAATAACTATGTGAAAAATGGATGATAATACTTTGAGAATCCCTTTAAGATAGAAATTCCAACAAGAGTTAACCGAACAACTACAGTTCGATTGACTGGTCTCAATCAAGAACATATGTATTGTGGTGTATAGGATATACAGTTTTTTATAGATCAGTTCTTGTCCTGCAGATACTATTGTGTAACTAGGACTTCCATTAGTTTCACAGCCGGACCAAGACTATTGTGGATACAGATTGAACTCTGTCCTTCCAAAAGAACCAATGTTAATAGGTGGATATATGAAGGATAGGGGCTAACTGATTTTGTGAAAACTTCTCATGCTATGCCTCAGTTTGGTTCGTTTCTGTGTACGAAATTTGTAAGATGAGGTAAATTTACTTGTGTACGAAATTTGTAAGAGTGAGGTAAATTTACTTGTGCTTCGTTCGTGTGCCATACCACAGGTCCACTTCTGACAAGAGGTCGTTAATCTAATAATATAGTCAGTATGACCTTGATGAAAAATATCATACCAAATGGATCTTGTAAAGCCTATTTATTTGGAATTAGATGCAATGTTACAGAGTGGTCTATGGTTTTGTGGTTAATTATTTGATCTATGACTTTTGTTTTGTTGCTCTCGGCTCAATATCTTGTATAAGAATCACATCAATGTAGACAAGGTTGTTGAGCTTGCTTTCTTATCTGGGATCGTAAAAGGGACCATAAACTCACATCTGCAATTAGGTTTGTGATTTAAAATAACCCTTGCATGCTAGTAAATAACTTGTGTTTAATGCAAGGCAAATTTATTGCTTGAATTTTTCCAAGATTTGTCTCCTTTTCTTTTCCAGGTGAACGTAACTGCTGACCACAGGATTATCTATGGTGCTGACTTGGCAGCCTTCCTACAGACATTTGCAAAGATTGTTGAGGACCCTGAGAGTTTAACGCTGTAGGTTTTTCTCACAAATAACTATTTGCAAGAGCTGTCTGTTGTTTTGGTAGCAGTAGTTGAGAGCTTTATTGGCATTTTCTCTTCCATAAACAGATTAACCTGTCATTTTGCATTAAGGCATATGCTTCTTGTTGTTGTGTTCGCAAGTGTCCAACTTTGCTAGAAAGTATTAAAGATGTTTGGAAATTTTTTCGACTTCAATAAAATTTGATATTTCTAAAATACCTAATCAGTCCAAAAGAATGAGATCAATTTTCTGAATTTGTGGTGGTTATTTTTCATGGTTGCCATGATTGACAAAACTTATTTATCGTATTCAGGGTTATAAAGTCAAGTACTTTCTAAACATTAATCATTTTTTCTTGGATGATAAGGGATCTCAGTCTAGAGATTTTATGTTTTATATATGTTTTTAATGTTTCATGCACATGATCGAACTTGTACAGTCAAATGAATTCTATTTAGTGCATCGAATGCATCCAGGAGATCCTATGCAGGTCTAAGTCCGCTTGAAGTTTACCAGTAATAGTGGAAATTTAATCGACCATACACTTTCTTTTCCTAAAACACAGCCTTGTGAAACCTCACAAATTTAAAGAGTAAACTACAAAACTTGTAAAGCTAGGATTAGCATTTGGATTCAACCATAGAAAACAAGTCACACACTCATCTTACATGAAGGATTGATACAGTTCCCCAAGATAAGCAAAACATATTCTCCTTCAGGAGTAAAAGCTGTAGGTGGAAGAATCTACGAAAATGTTCCTCAAGCCCCCTACTGTCGAAGCAAACATCATAAGCACCCCAACAATGATGCAGCCCTATCAGAAAGAACCAGCAAAAAAATCCTCATGTGTCAGGTTTTGCACATCTGATTCTTTATAGATAACAACACAAAGAATAAAGTAATAGTTTCTTGCCCAATTAGCAACCCAGTGAAGGCTAAATCTCTTTGGCTTCTTGATTGCCAACCATATCACACAGGGTAGCTGGAACAATGCTCAGAATGTAACCAAAGTTTCAGGATTCATGTAGCAAACAAAGCATTAATTATATTAGGAACAGTGTTTTGACTCACGAAGTAGGAAGTAGGTGTAAATCCAAAGCCGCCAAAGAACCCCAAGAGATCCGCAAAGAATGGAAATGTGACTCCGACAAAGAGAGTGAAGGCTGCAAAACGAACATGATTTTAGGTCTGCAGTCTTCATGATATTTACTAGACTTGTTATTCTTACCGACGTAAGCAGATCGAGCAATCAGACGCAGAGCAATTCCAGGTGGAAGTTTCAATCTTGTGATCAGTATGCTCTCGATGCTGTCGAAGACGGGCATTGCATAAACCTGCAACTCATCCAAATTAGTGTCTCCAGTTCTCTGATACATGTTAGCAATACTGCCATGAAGGCCAAGACAAGCAGTCGGTGCCGCATGAGATGAGCATATGTTTCACTCACTTGGTAGCTTCCAATGACATGGATGACCACCATGAGGTTGGCCGCCGCGATGAGCCACCGCGGCCGCTTGAGTGCCATGAGCACGTTGTCGTCCACCTCCTGGCCGAAGGTCCAGTATCCGGCCACGGCCACCGGGAAGTAGCAGAGCGCGGTGATGAAGTAGGCCACGACTGTGCCCTTCCACATGGGCATCCTCGAAGGCTTGGTGGGCGTGGAAGGGATGGTCGCCTGGATTTCCAGGATCACCCCGTGGCCGGCGTAGGCGAACGCCACCTGCCCCAGGGCGCTGAACACCCTGAACATGGAATCAGATGCGGTGGTCATCTTGTACGCATAGCTTACGTTGCTCGCCGGGCCTCGAGCGAAGCAAGCCACCCATGTTATCGTGGAGTAACTGCAACCCCAGAAACGGAGGGAGAAAACCATTAGAATAGGTAAGTATCTACGTTGATGGATCATGCCTTTACCTTAGTGACATGACTGCTGCTGCCAAGGATACAGCAGCAATCGAGTTCAGGTTGGGGAGCTGAGATAGGAAGAACTGAATCGAGCCAAAGATGCAGATCCAGTAGGACTGGTGTAGCTTTGTGCTCTCGGGATACAAGATCTCCATGAACTTCTCCAGGCACTTGCCGCCGGTGACCATGTACACCGTATCGCAGCCGACCTGGACGATCAACTGCTGAGGGACGACGATCCACAGCCCCAGTCGGGGACCGAAGGCGTACCGCCCGAGGTCGCTATACCGATCGAATCGAGTCCCCGGCACGCACTCATGGAGTTGGATCATCAGCCACAGGGTGTACAAGGTGATGCACCAGGAGACCACCAGTGCCAGCGTCCCAGGACCCCTGTAACCATGGAGAACCCGACTAAGTTCTTAGCTTTACTTCTCCTTCAGAAACAAGAACTCATCGATGTCTGACCATCCCAAGTGTGCCATGGCATAAGGCAAGCTGAGGACGCCGGCGCCGACCATCGCCGTGACGTTGTGGAACGTCGCGTACCACCACTTGGCCCGTCGAGGGCTGGCCTCCTTGGAAGCATCATCAGCGGCCACCTGAACGCAGCAAAGCAGAAGAGTCATTGTTCTATCGACCAAACAACTTGGATCAAATGGAAGCACGCAGTGCAGAGCCCTCCCAGACCTGAGGAAGGACTGAGGTGGAAACCATGTGGGTTGAATGGCAACCCTCTCACACTGATGGTTTGGTGCAACTGCAGCGGTATTTGTAATGGCTCATCAGTGGAGTGTCATGATTCATATGGTTGCTGGGAGAGAATCTGGGGCCCTTGCTTTAGGTGATCGAACATAAAATTCTTGCCCCGAGCATCTTAATTTGCACACTCGATCGTCCTGGAAAGGAAAAGGAGAGGCTTCAATTCACCAAGATGATTGGAAACATTATCCTTAGACTGAAAGATGGGATCTGTGAATTCAGTATTGGATAGTTGTCTCACAAACAGCCACGAACACAAGTAAATAAAACATCTTTAAACCATGACTTGGCATCAAGATCGACTTAGTGGTGTTAGGTGATCAATGAGGTAGTGAAATTTGACTGAAGTAAAGATCAAGCATAACTATAACATCATAACTATGATGATGATGATGATGATGATGATGATGATGATGATTATGAAATTACTGTATGAGTTGCTTCCAACTTTCTTCAGGTGATTCAATTCGTCTCCTGGGAAATGGGAGGGCCAAACTTGGGTGGTGGTAAGTAACCTTTGAATGGGTAATATCAATTGAGAAGTTATGATACAAGAAGTACTGAGAACCAAATTATATGCGCATGTAATGATGAGGGCATATGATTACGAAGATCTTCTTTTGACTAAATTCCAAGCTCTACCTGGTCACTTTCTGCAAGAGGCCCGATTCAATGTATGTCTTATAAGAAATGCATTGTGGAAGCTTCTCAAACATGATTATTATTGGTTATGCACCCACATGTTGCGTCTTTGATCTAAGAACCATTAGAAGATGGTATTATTGCTAATAGTCAATCCATTAGGGAGAAGCTTTAGGTCACTATTGCTTCTTGTTAAACCAAGAAAATGTAAAGTAGCGTCTGCTTTATATTCAATTTTGTACTCCTGTCAGTCCATATATACATATATATATATATATACTATTCATCAAGAAAATGTAAAGAAATCTGTTATGTGCTTGTTTTCGTGTGCTTCACCAAAAAGTTCATGGCTTATGTCACTTGGAATAAAGTTGAGGCTTGTTTTTCACTTGTCCATGAAGGCTATATGTCATAATGTGCCACATGATTAAATAATGATTGGAATTTGGTTCCATATCAGTGCACCTTTAAAAGTGTCTTCAAAAACATGATAATATTACGGATAAAATATCTCTTGTAGATATATATATATCCTACTTAATTTATTTTGTACATATGTCATGTAGATGTATGTTAACCTAAATATTGATGTTATTCTCTTGTCCTGTGTGGAAGCCACGTGCAAGCATCGATAAAATGTTCGATATTAACTGATGAAAGAAAGAATAAAGCTTTATTATGATATTTGTACAAATGTTATAAGATTATAGATCTAACATATGACATGATATTATTAGCATGATATTATTAGAAAGTTGAGTCGATAGAATATTACTCCCTATCCCCTGCTTTAGCGTATGACTTTATGATCTCATTTATAACCGAACAGTACATATAATGTTCTAAAAAGCTCTCAGTTACGTTCTAAAAATGGCTTTCCCCATCATATTGACTTAACATCAAATGAACATTTATCGAGTGTGTCAGTGACATAATTTTAGTATCATTTATCTTGTAATAGATTTGAATTTAAACCAAGGTTGACTCCGAAACCTCGGGATCCAATCTGATCCAATTTTAGCATCATTTATCGTCGGATTCTTTGTTGAAATTTTGGACGTTAAATCAAATGGTCAGCAAGACAACCTTATAAGAGTAAGACTTGTTTTTTACTCAAAATGATGCTGGAAAGCACAACTTGATGGGGTACATGAAAGATTACCTATTTACCGAACGCAGTGGTATTTCTTTCTTGTAAACAAATGGGAGAAAAAACACTTGAAATCTAAGCGTTCGTTGACTATTAATTTAAATCCAAAACTCATGCTGTCCTCTTTTAAGTTTTCCTGTGAAAACAAATATACTGAATAAGACTCCATCATGTATATGGTATTGTAGAGAACTCACCAGATGGGAATCACCATACTTTGCAATATCCTTCGGCGAGAACAAATTGCATACTCATCGCACGCAAGTATTGCTGAAGAAGCAGTGGAAAAGAACAAACAACAACAATGACCACGACTACAAACTCCGGTTTAGATCATATGCTGATACGATGGGGTTAGTCATTATGCGCCAAATATCTTCACTAAATGTTCCATCTTGTCAACCCACATTTGTAACTCTGGGTTTCTGGAGATCTAACGTTGGTTTTTTGCATGTCAATAGTAGATGCAACCAATCGCAATCAGAGCTTCTACATTCGTAAGAACGTGACCTCTTGCACTGTACCTCCATTGGCAGAGATCGCGTAGTCACACAATACCGCTACAACTGTTGTTTACTGATCATGCAGGCAGTAAAATATTAACATGAATTCTGAGTACAGAAATCTCTTGAAGATATAGTAACACAGGGGAGTTACCTCATTATGATGCATGTATACTATACACCATATCTCCTTAAAACCTTGCTCAAGGCTGGCATCACATTATATGCCTGATAAGATCTTCTCAATTCTATAATCGAACCGACCTGAGATAGTAGATTTAAATAACATCATTATTCACAATTATAACCAATATGAAAAACTTATAATTCAACACAAACTACTGCATGATGCATGGGGAAATGTGCATGATTTATTCAACATAGCAAGGATTGAAATACCGTACCATACCAGTGTTTCGAGCTTGGCTCGGTATGGTATGGTATGGTACCGTGTACCAAGCGATACGCCAAAGCATAGCATACCGAGCGATACACCTAATTTAGGTGTAAAATCATCCGAAAATACCTAAAAATTAAAAAAAAATATATTCTTCTAATTAAAGAAAAAGAATACATACTCCTTGATTAGAAAGTTCTTCCTCTTAATCTTCCCAAATTAGCTTCGATTCAATTCACAAATCATTGTTTTGTAGAGTTTAGGAGAGTGTAAATATGAGAAAAAAAGAGTTTGAGATAGTTTAAGAGAGTATGAGAGTGAAATGGAGTGAAAATATGAGAGAAAAATAGTTTAAAAACCTATAAGAAAGGGCTCCAATGGTCAAATGACCATTGGAGCACTGTTATCGAGCGGTAACGATCGAAATCGACCGTTACCGAGCTGTGTCAGGCGGTAATGATTGAAATTTCGACCGTTACCGCCCAATATAATCCCGTATCATTCGATACGGGGCGATGTTACGCGTTCTGCCTGATAGCAGGCGGTCCGCATACTGGTATACTGTCGGATCGATACATACTGCCCGGTCGAAACTGTATACCTTACAACATAGTATTGTGGCGTTTCATGATTGCTCCTGATCATGTAGGAAGTTTTTTAGTTTGAAAAGTGTGGACAAACAGTTTCGTATTCAGCAAGGGAATGGGAAAAGAAAAGTGGACTATTGCAAACCGTTTGGTATTTAGCTAAGAATGATAAAATTATCCTTTTCTAGTCTAACAATTGGATAACAGGAGCTATTTTGATGAATTAGCACACAGTTGACCAAAGAAACTGATATGGTATATACTACTGCTATGATAAGTAGTTGATTTATGGGAGAAAGCCAGGTTGTGCATAATTGAACAGAGGGATAATAAGGTGATCTGGCAACCTGAAAAATCTGACAGATTTTGTATGAAGGCCTTGTTTGAAATTAGATCTAAAAATTCAAGTCTAGCGGTGCAACTATTATGTATAAATAAAAGATAACCAGGAATGTGCCCTTGTTATTTTGTGTGTGTGTGAAAGGACTCGAGGGTCAGAACAAATTGCTGAAGTAGGACTTCTGCAACAGGCTTATTGTGCTGTGTAAAGAATGACAAGCATTTGTTCATGTGTGCCTTTGTGATGATGTTGGAGAGAAAAACTAGACTATTGTAACCTTAAAAGGATTCTGAAAACAATAAGGTTTAAGGATAAAATACAGAAATCAGACAACAGCAGTCAAAGAATTTCCAGTCAAATAAAAAAGAATACTCTCCGATGTGTCAGAATTACTGAACTTCATAAAAGAACCACCTAATTTCTGTTTTACTCAGTTTCAACATGGGAGTGAAAGATTCAACTGGATTTTGAACTTCAAAGATGAACAACCTAAGCCCTGTTAAATTAGTTTCAACATGGGGATGAAAGATCTGATTGGACTATACATGGAGCTCATGTTCTCCATTCCCTAATTTGTCCAAGTATCTAAGGAACACAAACCACTTTTCTTATCCAGATCCTCTTCCTGCAACATGTTGCCGCCTATTAGGATAACCTAACTGCAATATCAACTTTTACCATTTGCTGATGGGCAAAACTACTACACCTATGAAATCACAAGTTCATGCTTAGGGTATTTTACTCTTGGTTGAGATTTAAACGACAAAGAAAATATAAAATACAAACAACTTCATTGATGGGAAGATACACTCAGGCATTATACTTTGTCTCTGGAGAACAAAGAGATGTCAGATTACATATATTGAACCATTATGTGAAAAATGCACTATAAATAATTGAAGCATTCAAGGCATTCAATTATGGAACTGAACATTGCTCAAATATTTAAAATATGATAAATTGTTGAGAGAAGGTTATTCATAAGATAAAAGTATGTTCCACAGAAATATCTAATCTGCCACTTAATATTTGATGCTAACATATTCATATGCTGTACTGGGAGGAGCCACATGCACTGCGTCATGCTCTTTTCATTCATAGAACTGAAAATAAATCTCAGCCACAAACTTCCCAAAAATAAAACTCTTTTAGAACTAGTATGTGTGTCAACTCCAGATCTCAATAATCAATGGTTAATAACAAGTTAATGTCAGAACTAAAAGGAGGAAATCCTGATTACAGGTTTAACTAATACCGAATTAGATGAGATATACAATTTTGATGATCATAAGCCAAATATGAGTTATATGATTCCTAAGCAGTCAATACAATATAAGATATTCACAGATCTGTAACGACAACTTGGAATTAGATGAAATACCAAAAATGCATTAATGGTAATTATAAAAAAAATAAGATATAACAAAACTTTCTAAATCGAATTTATCAAACTCAATAAGAAAACCACAATGATGAACCACACTTACAATGATTAAAACTGATGTAAGCCCAACTGCAAATCCCTCGTTGATATGACGTAAATAATGATCAAGCAAGGTAGAACACGTAGCCAATACACTCAATAATAATCCTCCTGCATTATCTCAAGATACACATACACTGACTATATATCACTAGAAATTATCTAGTACTAAGTATATGAGATACATAATAGAAAATTTAAATGATTTTTATAGAGAATACCCCAAAATCGAGTTGAAGTTTGAATTTTTGCTAAATACTCTATAGTTGCTTTTCCAGGTTTTACATTTGGTATCCTGGCACCCATTTTTGTCATGTAATCAGCAATTTCTTTTGGTAAGTTTGCCTGCAAGTTGGATAGGCAACATTTTCAGTTCGATGAATCTTTTAAATGCTAATCTTTTTTCTTAACCATACTTCCAGATTTTCATTCAGGTAAGATCATCTACATTTTAGCCACAAATATGTCAAAACCACTAACTAAATCTTAGGTTAGTTATGGTTCATTAAGGGTGACTGGACTGATATTTCTGATCATAGCCATTTCCATATGCAAACAAAAAATACACCATGTCATTAAATGCAACAACAGTCAAACTCAACCTATAGCGTTGACAAAAATGACTTAGAAAATTCACCACTTAACAAAACCAAAAGAATTTTTCAGATGAGTTTGAATCATGAAGTATATCTTTTAATCTGATATTACAACTTGTCAAAATATTGACATTATAAATTGTTTGAAAAGAGAATCATAAAGAGATTATCTCTAGAGAATTCTAAAAAGTTTTTGAAAGGCTCAAATAGTTGGTATGTTCATTAATATTAGATTTTGCATATTTTCTGCCTGAATAGAACTGTCTCCATTTTGAAATAAACTAGGATCAATGGTCATAATTTTAACTTGTTGTTGATTGATAAGTGTCTAATATGTAACCAAGAAAAAAGAAATGAAAAGCAATGCCAATGATATAGTCATATGATCTCAGTCCTATAAGATTTTTCAAACCAGCAAAATGAAATGCCAATGATATCGAGATTTTTCAAGTCATATGATAAATTACGAATTTTCAATATGTAACAAAAAAAAAACTTTTTTGCTTGAAAAATCTCCATATTGGGGATCTCGATGATGTTCCATCTATTAATTAGAACAAGATCATTTATCTAGCCTCTAGCTATTGTTAACCAAAGCCAAAACAAATGTCATGCTCATGTTCAGCTATCAGCATGCAAAATAGTTCACAAGTTTATTTTACCATTGGCCTTTCAAGCTGAAGAAAGCTGTTAGTCACAAGAAACTTGAGCATCATGCTCATGTTTCAGCTATTAATTAGAACAAGATCATTTATCTAGCCTCTAGCTGTTGTTAACCAAAGCCAAAACAAATGTCATGCTCATGTTCAGCTATCAGCATGCAAAATAGTTCACAAGTTTATTTTACCATTGGCCTTTCAAGCTGAAGAAAGCTGTTAGTCACAAGAAACTTGAGCATCATGCTAATAATAATTTTAAGATTCAGATGTTTTAGTTGTTGTTCCTTGATGCAAGGACTGCTGTATCATGCCTACCGGTAGTATCGGTGCATGGGCGGACTGGTACATATCAGTCGGTACCAGCATACCATATGTTGGTATGCTAGTACATACCGGTTTTTAGAAAAGGCTGAAAATGACCCAAATTTCACAAGAAAAATCTTTCTTAGGTTTTTTATCATAATTTAATGGTAATTTTATTATATTTAATTAAGCATAGAGTGTATATGAGGTATAAATAAATGCACAAGGTTGTGATGAACCCTAAATACCGCGAATTCAGGCGTAACATGTTTAATCTTTGTAATTATGCATTAATACACCTCTAATTATATGAAATGATGAATAAAATATAGAAAGAAGCTAAATACCTTCAAATTGGATATAAATTCCATTAGATCCTGATTTCGAATCTCTCTTTTATCCAAATCAATAGCTGGAATGCTTGATTATCATTAACTGCCAATTAGGAACTTTAATCACAAGCGAGAGTGTAGAGTGTGAGAAAGAGAGTGAGAATGAGAAAGTAAATGAGCATGAGAGTGATGGAAAGAGGGGGAAGGACTAGATTTAAAGCCCCAAAAGAGGCGCCAGTGGTCAATTCGATCGTTGGGGTCAAACTTGACTCGATTTGGATCGATAGGAGTTAAATTCCGACCAACACTGACCTGTATCGGCTGATACATCACCTGTATTGGCTGATACTTTGACCCTTTTTCCTGTGTACCATCCAAAACAGGCTGATCCATGTACCGGTCAATTGGCGGACCAGTACATACTGCCTGTTTCGAACCATTTCGGGTGGTACATCAGACGTTGTTTTGATAGATTGTAATAGTCATAATCAGAATGGATACTCTAATGTCAAATATTTAACCCAGATACTTAATAAATTAGAGATAGTTCTGAATCAAGATAAAATGAGGGAATTGTTTAAAGGAGACAATATTATTCAACGATATAGAGCCAATTGGGATCAGTGCTAGGACATAGGGATGAAGGAAAAACTGATAAGACTTGATTACACTTAACAAAAAGAGATTTGATGGCTCTCAGACCTAAGTAAACCTGATTAGATGAAACAGAAGATAATTTGGTTACTCTTAACATGACAGTTAAGGTTGCCCTCTAGAGAGCTTAATGGTGAGATCGAATGTACCCAATCTCAAAAAGCTGGTATCTGATGGTCTTTTTTTTTTGTTGCATCAAGAGGAATAGTGAATTCATTGTCAGAGTTCAGCCCAAAAGCCAAAAATTACCTCTTTAGAAACCATTAACCTATGCAACACAATTTTGTCTAAAATTTTGTTCTTGCTTCTAATATCTTTTCATTCTATTCGTCTTTTCCTTAAGCCTTTAGGACTTCAGCTCCAAATTTTCGAATAAAACTAATTAAACTACTACTCAATGTTTGAAATTATGACTTCATAAACAAAACAAACTTTAAAATCATTGAAGGAATTCATGAACAACTTGACTTCTTGATGTCATAGATGTTATATAATCAATCAATATGCGGAATGTGCCAAGAAGTAACACAATCAAGCATTACAAGGCTAGATAAAAGCTTGTGAAAAGTCTTATACATATCACGCTGGCACGTGTCCACTGTCAGATGTACACGTATTACACCAGTAGGTTTCTGGCATGACATGAAGGTAGCATGAGATAACATAATATGATAAATCTTGCAGGCATACTGATAGTAGAGGACATGAATAAGAAAGACAAACAACAGGCATTCAACCACATGTAGGATGTGGATTCAATCATAAACAATGGTTATCTTGATGATACATGCAACTTGTCACTGGTGAAGATATATCGGAAGCTTAGCAGCATGTTACAATAGTGCAATCTACAATATATGGGTTCGCAGGTATGCTAAAACCAAGCAACACCTAACCTAGGATTCTGAAGACCTTGACTATGATCAAGTGCTAATGTTAGGCATAGCATCCTTCACATGCAATATCAGCCAAACATTGTTGGAGTCGATCAAGGTAATTTTTGGTCTTAGGAGTAATATTTGTGAATATGGGTACATCTTACTTAAAGCTACAGACAGAGCCAATGAAATGAACACTGCAAACAGTCCAAAGGAACAGCCACTTGCAAACAATATGCTACATGCAAGATTGTATAACATTGCTAATAATAGAATTACTTATAATTATGCATTGAACATCTAAAACAAACTTCCAAGAAAGACACCATTTATAAATCATCAAGACACAATTTGAGCAATTTAAATATAAACAAAAAATAACCAATGCATATGAATGACTAGAAACCATAAACCCAAAAGAATGGAACAAGATATACTTACAATATCAAATATGTTGAACAAAAAGACAAAAAAAGCATAAATGGTGTAGTAAACCCATGGTTTTGCACCAACAGAAGTCCCAGGGTTTAAAATATCTTTCAGGTTTTCCCAAAATGGTGCCCCAAAGATACTGTTGGAAAAATAACTGAATATTAGATAAATGGTTAACCTACAAATCCAAGTTAAAGATAAAACCACCAAGAATATCTGTGATTTTTACAAAAAAAACCAATTACGAATAGATCAAAAACATAGAAGAGAAAACAACCTTGCCATGATACTCGGAAAAGCCAATAGATACGTGGTAGTAAGGACAGGCTGCATTCCTGTAGGATTAATGTTGAAAGGAATATATGGCTCCACCTCAGTAACTGGCGACCCTCCATGTCTAAGTAGCCAAAAAGGCTGTTCAGTAGTTATATTATGGATATTTAAAACAGAGCACAAAAATACAAGCAGCAAAAATAATTCCAATACTTCAGCACCATGTTCAATATGTACAAGTCATTACATTTCTGTTGACAGTGCTACATGCATTTACTATTTATTCATAGGAAAAACTTGTACCAAAATAATTAGCATGAGCCACGGCAGTTAGTGTACATCAGTTTCTGAAATGCTCTGACTCAGAGAGTACAAGTACAGAACAAGCCAAAACAATAAAATAAATAAATGATATTTCAGTGTAACATGTTTACTCTAAAAAGTAACACAAATAGGATGCCCAACACCACAAGAAGAATATAAAACATTATTTTCCAAGTTAAGAAGAATAAAAATGTGAGCATGCAACATCAATAGCCATCTTATTAGATCACTAGTTTCAACAATAAATATAATGGTTTGATGTACCGCCCAAAACGGTATGATACGGGCGGTACATATTGGTGCGATAACTGACTGAAACGTAGACTGCCCTGTACTGGGCGATATAGCAGTTGAGGGGACATATCGAGTGATACACCCTTCATATCAAGCAAAATGGTCAAAATTTAATCGTGACCATATCGAGTTGAGGGGACATATCGAGTGGAGTGATTACCCCCCCCAACCCCCGCCGTCCCCAAAAACCCTTTTTCACCCTATTTCTGGGCATCTTTTTTTGGAATTGTCGGCACATTCCGACATACCGTGTGTCAATACATCGGTACCAACCGATATGTACTAGACCGGCCAAAGACTAGCACGACCAATCGACACGAAATTGCAGTCCTTGATAAATATTGTATCAAAATACCGAATCAAATATTATGGATATATTACAATCTTCCAACTTAAATAACTTAACTACATTTTTGGTTTTCTTTTAGAGTAAAATTCTGATTGAAGATACATTAAAGGAAAATCATTTGTGATAGTTTGGACCAAGGTATGCAATACCGTACCGTACCGGTGTTTCGAGGTTGACTCGGTACGATACAGTATCATGTACCTCTCGGTACACCAGGGCATACCGAGCGATACATCATGGCGTACCGAGTGATTTTAAATATTTTTTCTCATACTGTAGCACTATAGCAGTTCTACAATGAACACTGTAGCATGTTCCGTCCGGTAGCGAGCGATCTGTGTACTGGTATGTCGTCGGACCGGTACATATCGCTCGTAACGGACGGTACTATTCGAAATTGCATACCATGATTTGAACATGTTCAAAGGAGACCTAAAAGTGTTAATCAACAATGGAAGTCAATTCAAAATTAGTGATGCAAGAAGTACAAGAGGACCAAAATAACATTCTTCGAAAAATTTTGGTGGTTATTAATTTAATGAGAAATATTACACACAACGGAGCTAAATGGATGGAGAAAAAAATCTTTGTGACCAATTCAAAATTAATAGTATCATATGCTTTACTTTGCCAGTTATATAGATAAAAGTGGTAGGAGAAATTTGAGAGCTAATTACAGATTACACCCCGTAGTTAGCTACCTTTAGCGTTCTGATCCCTACACTTTAAAAAGTTACATTGGCATCCCTATAGTTATAAAAGTGAAACATCTAGGTCCATTTACTTTAACAACGTTAATTTTATCAACGAAAACACAAAAACAAAAAAATAATTTTAATGTTTGACGTGGACAACGACGTCGTTGGTATCAATGCAATTGCTTAGTTGCCTCCGACGACAATAAGGTCCACTCTCATCGCGATGCCACCTGCCTCGACGAGGAGCGCACCGCCGACCTCATCGTCACCCGTCCTGTGCCACATCTACATCGATGCAGATGGTGGTAGCTGCCTTGGCGTCTACGACAAAAATGGTGACCACCTCGCTGTCTACAGCGAAGATGGTGGTCGCCTCACCGCTGACCAGATCCTAGCCTCGACTCGAAGCTGGGGTCGTCGGAGCTCCTACCGCTACCCTCGCTGTTGCGTTAGTTCTTACACCACCTCTTATTAAGCAGCCCTTTCGCGGCTCTACATTTGCGTCGGTATCGATGCAATTACTAAGCAACAAAAACGCTGCTCGACATCTGCATCAACGTTGACGGTTGACGCAGATACAAAGTGACGCAAGGGCCGCTCGGTGAGAGGTGGTGCCGGAACTGATGCGACAACGAGGGGAGCGACAAGAGCTCCGACGATCCCAACTTTGGGTCAAGACTAGGATCCACCCAATGGGTCAATGACGAGGCGGTTACCATCTTCGTCGTAGACACGCGACGGCTACCACCATCTATGTTGACACCGATGCAATTGCCGCTTGGCAACTGCATCAACGTTGGCGGAGATGCAGAGTGGCGATGAGGTCGACGGCGCACTCCTCATGGAGATGGGTGGCGTCGTAGTGAAAGCGGACCTTATCATCGTCGAACATGACCAAGCAACTATGTTGGCGTCGATGCCAACAGTGTCGTCATCCGCCACCATCGACACCGTCCACCATCGAACGTTAAAATTATATTTTTGCCCTTTGTTTTCATGTTTTCGTCGATAAAACTAATGTCGTTAGGGTAAATAAACCTAGATATTTTAATTTTAAGTGTAGGGACTAGGATGCTAAAGGTAGCTAATTACAAGGGGTAATATGTAATTAGCTCGAAATTTGAGCTGTTGAAGATAATTTGTTCAAGAAACTTCTAGTGGAATGTTTGTAGCTTCTCCTTAGACATAATAACCTATTGCTTACATGGGTGAATGTTTGCTTAAACTTAAGAATATTAAAGAATTCCTCATGTGTAAACAAAAATGACAAACAAACACTAAGAGTAAACATTGAAAAGGGAGGAGATGACTTATTAGCTTAAACATACATAGTTCCAGCAAAACTAACAAAGCAGAACAGTGAAATATTATTTAATGCCAAATTTGATAAAACCCTTAAAACTAGTGAAAACTGACAATAACAATCAGTTTCAGCAGAAACTAAGATAACACTCTACCAAGTAAATTGAATTTTGGATCAACCTAAGCCAACGCTGATCAATTTAACAATCAAGTAAAACCATGGTTCACCTTATTGGTCCGTACTAGTGTACCGACCGACCATCGGTACAGTATGTACCGACATATTGACATATGGTATGGTAGGGTTTAATGATGAACTGGTATGTACCGCCCATACCGATCTTTTGTTGGACCGGTACATACCACCCGTACCGAGCGATATATTGTGGGAGGATAAACCTGGAGTACAACTACTTATAACATTGTTGATTGGGAAATTATGAGATTGCTAAATGTGTTTAAGACTATTGGACAGCAAAGATTAAGAAATAGTTTTAAAACTCGAGCTACATTTAAGGATGCTAGATAACAATGAAAAGTAGAAGAAAATTGACATGACGTCACCTTGTAGAAGAAGCAAGTTTAAAACCATAGTATTGTAACTTGATCTTCCTACAACCTTCAGTAACTAGAACGGCCCACATCGTTACCACCATGAATATTCCAAGTACAGAAAGTATATAAGGCCACCAACTCAGCATATTTCCTGAATTCAAGTTAAAACAGAATAAATTTGAACTCCAAGGGCAAAAATGTCATGTAGCTATGCGTAGACTATAGAAAGCATAAAAAATTATTGTAAATGACATGTTGAGCAGATAATATCTGGGAATTGGGCAAGATCAATATCACCAAGACTCGAACATCCATTTTATGAATTATATTTATTATGTAATAGCATGCAAAAATGCTTTTGTAAGTCAAAATTAACTGTCAACAATAATCAAGCATGATTATTGAAGATACTAAGTATCAGCTACGGGTTGAACTCACCCAACAACAACATGCAATCTATGAATGTACCTTTGTCATTTTAAAGCTTCTTATAAATATTTTCTTTTGACATAAAAACACAAAAGCATAAAAGCCATAATATTTTATAAAAAAATATTTTCTCCTTTATGTCCCATATCTCCATTTTGTTTTCTCACTGAGGAAAACACTCGGGTAAACATCCAAATTAGATTCTGATATCCATATCAAAGCAATAAAACATGAACAGCCAACAGTCTTCATTTACCAAGAATGAGCTAGACCAAATCAACTGACTATTATAGTCTCCATTTACCTAAAATTTATCATATCAACGGGGAATAGTTCATCAAGTAACTCAATACAATAAGCATTTACAACCAAGAATATATAGGACATTGGTGGTCAAGGAATAGTAGGTTGTTTGTGGATTCTAAGCTGTCGATTCAAGCACTTAGATACTAGCATAGGATCATAATTATCATTTAGAATCCATAATTATGCAATGAATTAGGACATTGGTCCCCTGACCCCTGAACTATTGGTAAAACCATCAAAGTATAGATAAAGCATTCGATTGGAAACAACCTCTCTCCTTAATTGAGTAAGATAGCATAAATTGACCCATCCAGACCAAGCACTGGTAGGAATCTTGTGATCTGGGCCATTCTTCACCGATAAATCATTGGATTGAAGGCTTGGAACAAGGTTGTACATACTGATTTGATACCCATCCTAATCCCTTCTCTTGTTTTTAGAAAAAATATGTAAAAGTCTGAAAGAAGAAATATATATCGAATAAATAAAGGAAACTAATGATCAGACAAATAAAACTGACCTGATAACTGAGCTAACATCTTCTGTAAAGTCTCGGTATAACCGGTCAATATACCAGCACAGATTATCAATGATGAACCATGACCTGCAGTACATAACGAGAACCAGAGACAAATAGATCAGGCATCAAAAAGGAAATTTGCCTGATATTATTTGCATTCATAGGCATAAAGAACTAAAACCACTTCAAAAATCCAAATTCTGCTTGCAGAACATAAATTAGCATCATCGCTGGTTGTTAATATGTTTGAAGTTTGGTGCAGAGCACATCCAATTTATTTTGGTCATGACTAGCTTATTAGTGCTAAAATAAACAATGAAATGGATATGAAGGTAAAGAATAAGTTCTACGATAAGTCAATTAATGTACAACGTCAAAATGAAGAAATTAAGTAGCCATATATGTAAGCCAAGAAAAAACAATCATTTCAGCATGGCACCTAGGAAAAACTCTACTCAATTAAGAATAAAAGACGCTAACATTAGCTGTACCAGTAAAAAAAAAATTTACCCAAAGTTATTCTAGAATGCCAGTTGACTTCAAAAACTATAAGGCCAAAACACAAGCAAAGCGAATTAGCACCAAGTATTGTGACTAGAATACGCAATAGCATTGGATAATGAATCATTAAGAAAAAAATTGGACTGCCTTCTACAATATCTATATAGTTAATCATGAGGACGTCTATGAAACCAGAAACTCAAAATCATTCTACAGAGTCTGCAACTTTACCCTATGACATGTTATAAATTAACGTTGTTCGAAGATACTTATTAGATGAATGGTGAAAACAAGGGCTGTCATTTCATGACAAGGAAATGATGAAACATTTTCTGCATACAGCATGTTGTGCCAATTAGAACAATGCAGGCTAAAGCATTGTCCTATCCATGCCAACATGGGTCTAGATAGTGCATGTCCAAACTATTAATGAACCATGTGTACCAATTTATAACAGTCTGAGGACTTATGTGTTGCGTGTAATGTTTTTGTTGAGTTATAAGGTCCAAGTACATTTTGTAAAATACTTGTAAATACTTTGTATTTTGGGTCATTTACAGACTGTTGATGTGGCTAGTTTAAAATACCATGCTTGGTTTTCACCAAATTAGAGTCTTCCACGATGATAACTAGAGTATAGGCTTCATGAGAAAACTATCATCTGTTTCAACAACTATTCATGACAGATCCTTTAGATGATTTTCAGAGTCACACTTGAAACGGAGATCTTAGGGCCAATGATAAAGGTGCCAATAACTTTCCTTCACTTCAGTGCATGATGGAGCTTTATTTAAGTGTCCTAGAATGGAGCAAGGATCCGCAGTGGTGGCAGAATTTCTTGCAAAGTACACAGGTATTATGCTTTCAAACTTGGCTCTCTCCCTTTGGCATGTTGTAGATCATAAATAGAGTTGGAGTTTGTAAGTAAATCCACCAACACAGCACATATCATATGTCACCTCAAAGTTGGTGGAACACTCGAAATAATTTCATGAGGTACTGAAGGGTGGATTCATCTGCCATTCAAAAGTTGCCCTTCAGACCCCAATGTTGTTCCACTAGTAGCACGGGAGTCTGTCTTTTCATGGCCTATGGGTATATAATACAAATATTAAGAACCCTATCCATTTCACTTCATACCTATTTAACCAATTCACAAGGCAAATGACTCCAAACTTGACTTCCATGAGGTTATTGGAATGTATGGATTGTTGAGGGAGACAAGAAGAAGACTATATGTGTCACCATGCACAAAGCATATTCATAGTAATGTCCTCCATATTGGCAAATAATCAAATCCTATTTTTACCTTGATGCACAAATTCCAATATCAAAGTATGAATTTGCAAGCAAAATGACTCCAAACTTGACTATGAAATAGGTAATTTGGAAGAATGAATTGCTGGAGGAGATAAGTAGAAAACAATGAGCCTCACCAAGCATAAAATATTCAAATATAAACAAATATTCTTTGTACTAACAAATGCTCCGACCTTGTTTTGTGCCTTGATGCATGAATTCAAATTCCAGTTGGTATGCACGGTGCTAGCTAGTCTGATTAAGGACTGGTATAGAAACATACCATCTGATACCAATCGACAATATTTATGTATTATTATTCTTTTGGTGATTGCAAGCAATAGAAATCAATATATCAGCCTAATACATCAGTACCAGTCTGATACATTACTCAAACCAATATCAGATTGAGATTTAGATCCTTTCCCAGATAAACCACTTCTCTAAGAGCACTTGGACAAATTTGTGGTTGTTTATCTTGATGACATCATGATCCAGAGTCAAACTATAGAGAAGCACATCTAGCACTTAAGATCTATCATTCATATTCTATAAGAGAATTCTCTTTATATGCCCAAGATACCTTGTTTTTGGGGCATTATATTGACAGTGGAATTGTTTGCACGGACAATATTGTGATGTTGTGGAGTGACAGACTCTGACAAAAGTGACAGTTGTGGTCATTTCTTGGGTTTTATCAACTCCTATTGGTACATCATTGAGGATTATAACAAGCCACACTGTCAATAGGTTTGCTGAACAACAATCAATCTTAGATATGGTTTCGAAGTGTTTGGCAGGTTTCAATGATCAGAAAGTGAACTAACCTTTATCATTTATAGCTAACATCGATGTTTTGGGGTCTAAGTGTAGGAGGGCATCAGCTCGTGTGTGAGACTTGGAAGCTGACAAAAGGATTTATGCTATCCTGTTCATGAGATGGAGATGGCGGTTGCTTGAGGACTCAAAGTTTTATTTCCTTGGGTGTTAGTTTTCTTCGTACAGTGGCATACTGATGCAGGCTAACACGTACCAACCAGTACGGATGGTATAGATTGATATCCACATCCATGTCAATGGTAGTTAACTGACACATGATAGCATGACATAGCATGCTGGAAGTTGAATGACATTTAAATGACAAGAGTTGATCAATCATGCCATGGTTCACCTTACCGGTCCGTACCTACGTACCGATCGATCATTCGTACAATACGTACTGACATATCAACACATGGTACAATGGGCATACCGATAGATTAGTATATACCACCTATACCGGTCCCCTATTAGACCGGTACATACTGCCCATACCGAGCGGTATATCACGGTACGGCGAACCTTGAATCAAGCAATGTAAAATTATTGATAAACAAAGTTTCTTTTGCTCATCTGCACTGTCTTCTTCTATCTTGTTTTCACTATTCTCTTTCTTTCTGTCTACATTCAGTTTCCTCTCTTTCACTAGACTATCAGTCTATCACTATTCTTTGGTTGCAATTCATGAGTTTTAACCAGTTCAACCGAGACGTTATGATTTTACTTAAAATCAAGTGATCTGCATCCTGGTCTAGTCTCATACCCAGCAATACTAACAAAATCACCATCCTTGAACAGATAATTACAGTACCTAAGAATGAAAAGGTGACCAAATCAAGATAAGAATTATTGATGCAAGATTAGAACCAAATAAGCATGCTTTACAAGTGAAAATATTATTAATATAAGAGTACCATTTTAATTTCAACTGATGTCTTTGTTAAGGCATACAAATTGATTAGTGGTCCCAAGTTCGAGTGCACGTATGAGTGTCATATACGTCATTTAATGTAATGAAATATTTTTTCAATTTTTTTGAAAAAAATTTTCAACTGATATATAAGTAGTGGCTCTCAAAGAAAGGCATAAGTTTTGAGACTAAGGTTTGTTTAGCTTGTTGTCACTAAACCATAACCAGCAAAAAGAGTCACAGTTCAGCATATAATAGCATTAATTCAAAAGGATCTACTGAGCCTATTAAATAATTGCTTCTTGAAGAATTGCATCACCTTACTGCAAATAGCAGTGAACATCATAGAAAATATGTGAAAGGCAAAAACATATAGATAAAGAAGTACAAAAATAAATTAACCAAAGGCAACCACATTGTCCATTGGTACTAAAATAAACCCATTAAACTATGAAATGTTTGTGAAGAAAGTACCGAATCCCGATTCTGATATTGTATCACAAATCCACGTCATAAACATAGCACCAATAACTAATAAAAAGCTTGTGACGGCAACATGCTTGGCTCTGAAACAATATAAACATTTAATATATGAGACAACTTGAAAAATTCCATACCCAAACATCCATCCATGTCATACCAAAGCTTTATAATCTTTCCTTCAAGATGATAGATCTCAAGTTCATTAATGTACAAATATAAACAAAAGCCCACTGTCAAAAGATTTTACAGAAGGGAAAATAAGCATAAGCAAATAGAACCTTTAATAAGATATTCACAACCAATGGCTGTCCCATTTAATTCAACCGTTTTCAAATTTGATCCTAAAATTTAACACAAGTTAATGTTCTCAACAAGCCCCTTATAAAACTCCATGTCATCTATCGAATATGATAAGATCTGAAAGATTTTGTACATTAATTTTAAGTTGTAGTACGTAGCAATTGCAACAAGATCGACCTTTCTGTTTCTGCTTATAAATTTTAAGCTTTTAGATGTAAAGTTATTGTACCTCCAAAAATAATATTTATTCTAGATTAAATGAACCCTGTAACCAACCTCCAAATATCGGCCCATCATCTCCATCATTGAAAACCACATCTAGACATCCATCATCTACAACCTTCTTGCAAGCAAACCTTCAATTTAAGACAATGATGGTTAATGATACAAGGGTAGATGGACATTTACAAACTTCCCAACCCTAGCATTCTCCTATTAAGTGTAGGACTCCCTCCAAGACACCATAGGCTAGAATCTGAATAGCATCTCCTATCCCTATCAAACTGTTCATGGCTTTCCAAGCTACCACAAATAGGACTATAGTCAACCTAAATTACTGGATTTGCCTAAATTAGAATAATAACTAATTCACAGTCTCATAATATGTTCATGTCACGCCATGCCCCATTAGAAATCCGTGCGTTTATCTCAAATATCTAGTTGGCACAAATTGTACCATCCCAATTTAACATTAGTAAATAACAATTATTTCAAACATAGTCAAACATACTACCTTTTTGCAAAACATGGTTTACTTCTTCAAAACTGTGTTGTTCTGATCCATGCCCAAGTTAGGTTAGATTTGAAAGATATGCTATTTGCTGATAGTATGTATATTGTTCTAACAATCTACTACGTTATGGAACAAAATTTAGGCACTGATACAATAAAGACACAAAAGTAAAGAAATTATATTTCTTAATGATGTTTAAACATTTTTAAACCTTATAAAATGAAATAGGGAACTTCAACCATGTTCAATTATACTAAATCCCACAGGTTCATATATTTATTTTCAGTTAATGTACATTAAATAGTTAAATTTTATTATAGTTTAGGCAATTTCCTAGAAAGACCCCAAGTTTTGGATTTTTCCTGGATAGCAGCCTTAATTTCTAGAATGTCCATTGAGAGTCCTCATCTTTTAAAATGATAAAAATGTGACAATTAGCAAGGTTAATTTTTGAATTACCATGCAACCCAGCTAGACAGAATGAGTTAATCCAGTTCAGTGTTAAATCGACTCAATTACAGTATTTTTAAATAGGATTATAGTGTTTTTTGTTCAACCTAACAAGCTACAGTGAGTTTTATTAGGGTTATAGTGTTTTTTGTTACTGAACTAAAGACACTATAGCACTATTCAAATATATTGTAAATAAATCTTAGTTAATTTAAATTCTCATAAATATTAATTATTAACCTTTTTTTTAACTATTAACCTTGTTATATGTATTAAGTTTTGAAAAATATTTTATTTGAGAATTCTTAAGTGATTTTAAATGAAAATTAAGAATATTTTGACATGTTTAAAAACAACGGATGACAATTTTATGTAAACTTAAATTCAGGCCTATAATTTTTAGAAGATCTCATAACATTTATTTTATTTATAAAAAAGAATGATAATCTAAAAATCATTAAAATCATTTTGCCGTTTAATATGAAGGTCATTTATAAAAAACATTGAGAATCCAAATGATTTGGATGAGAATATGAAGGTATTAATATATTTCAAAATAAATCATGATAAAAGATAAAGATCTATTTTTTTAAAATTATCTTATTTTTAAATCAAAATATTTTAAAAATATGTTGATAGTATGATAATAATTTACTATGAAGGAAGAATAATAAAAAATAATGAGACTATTATTTAATTATGATGTTTTCATGGAGTTATAGTGTTTTTTATTTTATTTATAAAAAAGAATGATAATCTAAAAATCATTTAAAATCATTTTGCCGTTTAATTATGAAGGTCATTTATAAAAACATTATAACTCTAATAAAAAACATTGTAGCTTAGTTTCAATTGATTTAACTTTTTTACTAACAATTAATATCAACTTTACTATAGGGTTAAAGGCGTTAGAAAATTATTAATATGAGAATCCAAATGATTTTGGATGAGAATTATGAAGGTATTAATATATTTCAAAATAAATCATGATAAAAGATAAAAGATCTATTTTTTTAAAATTTATCTTATTTTTAAATCAAAATATTTTAAAAATATTGTGATAGTTATGATAATAATTTACTATGAAGGAAGAATAATAAAAAATAATGAGATATTATTTAATTATGATGTTTTCAATGGAGTTATAGTGTTTTTGGTTCAGTATTAAAACAAAACACTATGAATAAAAAACACTATATCTCTATTCAGAGACACTCTAGACCAAAGACATTGTAACTCCATTAAAAAAAGGGGAATACTGAACCGGTTTACGCAACTTGATTTTGGAAGAAAATCACTTTTTTAAGGATATTTTGGTCTTTTTACAGAAGGAAGAATCTTGGAAATATAGAAATGAGGGGTGTTATCCGAGAAAAACCCAAGGCTTGGGGCTTTTCTCGGAAAATCACCCTTTATAGTTTTATATTTTTCACCGTGAGTGACACAGGATTTTCTGCTTGTTTTTGCTAGTCCTAAGCTACCACCTGGCTTAGGGACAGGTTCTTGGTCAATGGTCACCTAAGCTATTCAGCAAAGTCACTAATCATTCAGTTAACCTCTTCTTTAACCACCTGTTGGTTCTACCTCTCAATATCCCTATCCATGACAAGGTAGAGGCATTGAGTTCCCAAAAGGCAGATGATAGCCTTATATGCAAGAAAAGTGGAATAGTAAAACAAACCAAGACCAGCAAAGCTTGATGGGTATTATCGATGTTTTTCTCAGTTGGATTTTCATAAGTATTATTAGATGAAGCAGACTCAAGTACCGCCCAACTGAATGTCACCAAACAGTAGCTTTAGATTTAGACATAAAGGAGTCCAAATCTAGCTAAGTTGAAACAAGACAAGACAACCACTTTTTATCGTCAACAAATATGGATCAAGATCTACTCAAGTCACATTGGCAATGCTTTCATTGAACATCCAAGCTGCAGACTCAACCTGAACATTGCAATAAACTTGATTATACCTAAACATAACATGCAATAAGACAACAAAAAAGCAAGTACAATGTAAGTCATCTATTAAGTGCTTTTAAAGAGCACTATTGTCATATGACTGAAAAAAAATTATGCAGGAATCTACAATTATTGTTTCCAGATGTGAGTTTTTTTACTGTATGTAGGTGCAACTTTAGTCACTATACTTGTAACTTTGATGATTAGTCCATGCTTCAATAAAAGCATTTACAGCCCCTTCTGACCATGCTGCTCTTTGTTGAACAGAAGCAATGGCAAAAGTTCAGAACCACAGATGGGCCATGGTTTGTATACTGCAAAATCTAGACCAACAGAGTGCCAAGCTGCACAACTCATGCACAGAAGGTTAACAAATGTTGTTAGATTCACTGTTTCCGATATGTTACTTGAGCCACCTAGCTTAGCTGTTGTCGTGCATGAATCACCACAAATGTTAACAAAATCAGCAATACACAATCTAAATATTACAAGTAGATATCACAAAAGAAAATTATTGTAATTGATAGAAAAGTATCATTGATGAAAAGCATTCACCATTTCCATAAACAGTCAAAAGAACCAACAGACACCAGGAAAATTTTCAAAAGTAAAATTATCAATCATACCTGTCACTAGCAGCATATATTGAGTACTGCATTGAATAACAAGCAACAATAATAGCTCCGAGTACTGCAAAACCCAATGAGGTCCACCATCTGAAAGCATCAAATCAGATATGTTTTATTTAAACAACAATTTACCACATGATGACAAAGTAAAGCATTTGCATTTCAAACATCAGTCTCACTGCATGAGATGTATAAGACACACATATAGCTTTTAATCTTCTCATGACCATCTAAACCTTCTTTCCGTAGCTTTACCAATGATGGAACAACATGGCAGAGAACCTGTCACAAAATTAATGAGCTTTAGTACAGTGACAGAAGGAACATGGCGCACAGTTAATACACCAAACAACTCAATTGGCTTTTATCTACAAACCTTTTGACAAAATAAAGTGACATCCTTAATTTAGGAAAGCAGAAGTTACCCAAGAAACAATACCTACATGTAAGGATCTTGATACATTTTCTGCGACCAGGATTAATTTTCTGTCTTGTGTAATTCTCAGTTAAAGAGTGGATCCTAATTGCTTCCATTCACTCTCATAAGTATTTTGTTAATGAATATGCAGGCAAGGTATATAGACACAATCACACATCAATCTAAATACCAGTTGTAGAGACCACTGAAAACAACTGAACCAACCATACCGACTAATATTTATTGATCTGGGCATGAACCAAGATGAGGACCAACCTTTTCGAATGGTCCCATCACATTTTTATACATAAGCTGCAGACTCGCAATGCCACCCACCTCCTGCCACTAGACCAATATTTTTTCCCCACCTCTACCTCCTCCTTGCCCCCCTTTTTCCATATTGTATCATGGTACATACTAGAATATACCGGCATGGACTGATTCCATACTATTATGGACCAACATGAGTTGTGCTTGGTACAAATCAAGCACAACTAGTTGGTATGCGGAACAGTCCGTTTCGGATGATATGCAAGAAATAGGTGAGGTACCAACCACCAGTGATTTAAAAAGGCGCTCGGGCGCTCGCCTAGGCGCTCGAGCGAGACGAGGCCCGAGCGCCTCGCTTCACTTCCAGGCAGCACGCTTCAAAGAGGCGCCACTTGGGCGCTCACCCAAGCCCAGGCGCTGGGCGCTTCGGGCGAGCGCATAGGTTAAACCAGGATTTTAGGTCTGGTTCGATCTCCAGTGGTTAGTTGGTTCAATCGAACCAACTAAAACCGATATCATCTGTCGCTGCCCAACCCTGACCCTGCTCGTTGCCGCTCCCGCTCCCGCTACCTCCTTACACTCCCGCTCCCGCTGCCGCTACCGCTTCCTCTTTTCTCAGTCAGCACCCCCTTACACTCTTCCTTCTTCTCCTTCTGTATACTGTTAATAGTATACTAATAATAGTATTTGTATTTATTAGATTAATAATATATTATTTTGATTTTAATACTATTAATTTTTATTATTATTAATTTTTATATTTTAGCGTCTCGCTTCACTCGGGCGAGCGCCTAGCGCCTCGGGCATTTTTGGACCTTAGCACCTTTTGGCGCCTAGCGCTTTTTTAAATCACTGTCAACCGCTACGGGTCAGTATCTATTCACCGATACAGATTGGTACCGGTCAAAATTTAACCGATACTGGGTCAAGTTAGACCCCACGATCAAATTGACCATTGGAGCCTCTTTTAAGGCTTTAAATCCCCTCCCTCTGCCCTCTTTCACTCGCTCTCTCATTCTCACTCTCTTTCTCACACAACTCTCTCTTGTGATTAAAATTTCTAATTGGCAATTCATAATTGCAGTATTAACTCTCTCTAAGTGACATAACAAGTTGTTTATGAGGTCAGTCATTGACCATTGGGATTCATAACCTATGGCCCAAGTAATGTCAAGAAACAAATTCTAATAGCACAACTATGTGAGCTACAATGTTGCAGAGATGATAGAAATCCAATGCTTTAGTTGCAAGGAATCACTTCTCAGCTCAACATCTAAGACAGAATTATCATATGCAGAGAAGTTTCAAGTAAGTGATAAAAAACCAGAGTAAAGTGATTGAAAAAGTACAAGAACAACAGAGATGCAATTAATAATTGCATTATTAACTCTCTCTCTCTCTCTCTCTCTCTCTCTCTCTCTCTCTCTCTCTCTCTCTCTCTAAATGACATTACAAGTTGTTCATGAGGTCAATCATTGACCATTAGGATTCATAACAGCCTAAATGACTTCGGAACTCCTAGAGGTCCTATTTTCAAACTTTGTGTAGTTTCAAATAAGTAGAGATATACCTGTCCATGCAGGAAAATAATAACTGCCTACCTAACTAATGCAAAACAAGAAGCTTAAAGAACCAAGAAAAAGAATAGAAAGATGATAGTAATAGATCAATTACAAAAGGAATACGTCTCAACAACTTGTCAGCCAACACATAAAAGATATGCCATACATGCCTAATGCCTAATGCAAAACTGACCTTTGCACAGTTGTTCATATATAGGAAACTCTTTTAACCTCTGAAACCAAGATGAATATTTAATAAAACACTAGACACTGAAGTAAGATAGGCAACGGTCAATACTGACCTTATCATTATTTGTTAACATTATTAAGGGAAAGATTGCATAAAAATAAAAATTTATGAGTCAAAACCTGCATAAGGATTGATGCTGATATCTGGGGACCAAGTCCAAGCTGGAAAAGTGATAGCTTCAGCTCACTGGTAAAGTCACCAAGCTCATCTGCACAACATGAAGAATAAGACTAAGCAACAATGACCTGGATCAAGTGCGCCATTTGAGCTAACAGTATTAACCACAGATTATCATGATAGTGTATATCAGCATTTGCACAAGGACTATCAACACCTATACTGATCTGTGCTTTTGGAAATATGATTGCAGGAGGACAGCACAGCCCACATAAGCAGTTCATGTCATAGAACATGCTTGTCACAAAAATGAGATTCTTGATTATTTAATAGATATCCAAAATTATTTTTGCACAACCAGGAGGTATCTCCATACAAGTCAACCAGTACAATTGTTGCAATCTACCTAAATGCCATCTGAAACAAGATGGTGAACAATTTAATAAGCTTCTCAAGATCATGTTTGAAAGATTAATAAATCCAGACCAGTGAAAGGTGATTTCCACTGTGAAATTAAAATAAACTTAAGACAGACCAACCAGAATCAGTCACCCAATTGGTTTTGGATTAATTCTGATCAAAGAGGTCAATCTGATGAGAACTGATACCTTCACACTACCATGAAATCAGCTTAACCAGAGAAGATTAGCCCTTCCAAAAAATAAGCAAAAAGCCACATCACTCGACTTCTTTAATTAGAGATGTGAGAAACATCAATCATTACACCTAGTTAACTACTACAAATTTTCTTCTCGTTAAGCAATTATGATCCTATGGACAAAGTTATGTATGGTTTGTGTTTGTCAAAATTATAGCAATCTTTAGAAAGTCACACTTCTAGAGTTTCTTCTACTTTAGATTTATTTTTTCCCTTTTTATTCTTTAAATTAATTTTGTCTGAATCATGGTTCTACATTTCATGGTCCAATGGCCTATCCATCTGTTAGATAGGCGGCACGAACTGCAGCACATGCCTCCCAACACTGTGTATACTCAAATCTTAAGAAAATTTTTGCGGTACATGCAGACATAGCATGTGTTGGTATGCCAACATTTACCAATCCTATACTGGTTTGGCCAAAGACTAGCATCAGTCCGATACCTAAAATATGGGCCGAATTACCAAGCCATGATCAAATCTAAGTAAAGAAGAATACCTGTTGATCCAGCAGCGAAGCTGAGGTAAGTATCTGGAATCAAACGACGATCAAAGCCTGGTAGTGGGATGAAGTAGCCAAGGCGGCTTACTACGATCAGCACAGCCGTCACAAAAAGCCTTCGTCGGATCTCACTTTTGAAGAAGGATTCCGTGGCATCATCAATTATGGACCCAAGTCGCGTGAAGTTTAAGAAACTATTGTTGAACCTCTTAGCTCTAACCTCCTCAAAGGAGGCATTAGATGCCACACCCTTCTCCTTAGATCCAAGAAGGTCAGCAGCTTCATCATCCCTCTTCACCAAAGCAAACCTTTCTTTGGCTTCCAAAGATGTGGCTTGCGTCATGTTATTGTTCAAGGAGCAGAACAGCCTGGATTTCCTTGCAAGAGACAGACATCCAGTTCTCCTTTTGGATAGTGAAGGTTGCGATTTTTCATGGAAGCCACTACTTAATGGAAATTGGCACTCGAGTCGCCTACATGCTGATCCTGAGAGTTCTGGAAAATGAAAGGAGAGAGAAATTTAGCTAGTGGAAGAAAAGGAATAAAGAAAAGGAAGGGGGAGGGAGAAAAACTCACGGCCTTGCAATAGGAATTTGCTTTCAAGCGGCCGAAGGAGGCGGAAGTTGAGAAGGGTTGAAATGGCTGTATCCATGACCAGGAGAGAAACGAAGACTCCGGCTCGCTACAACTCGGACGGGTTAGGTTGCACAAGAGCTTACCGTCTGGCTTGAAAGCCGGCCGACCACCAACCCCGTTGCCGTGTTCGAGTGAAGTCCAGAATCTTCCTCTCCCCAAAACCCTCAAAACCCTAGCTTCACCTATTTAACAAAGGAAAAAGGGAAAAGAGAAAAGAGAAAAAGGAAGGCCAGGCAAATTAGGAGAGAAATTGCAAGATAAAAACATTGATGCAAAATCAATTCATATTTATTTATTTATTTTCATTCAAACTCAAATGTAAGATCCAAATTGGTGGGAAAAGAATGCAAAGAACCGGTACCAAAATACAAAGTCCGTGAGATGGATCGATGGAAGCTGTGGAATGGCGTAGATGAGGGAGGCTCACTCACTGGGGACGCGGATGCTGCGCGATTAGACGCTTTGAGACGGTGGTCATCGAACAGGAGGACGATGTTAGAGGCCGTGAGGCGGAGGATCTCCAATTTCACCAGCTTAATCGGACGCCGTTCACCCTCACGGAGTATGAGAGCGAACCGGGACGAAGGGAGAGGAGAGGGAGGGAAAGGAGGGGCGAAAGGTAGACGTCGAGCGGCAGTGCAAGGGATTAGCTTTTAAGCGCAAAAATACTTTCTGACATGTTCATAGATAACCCAAAAAACACACCTGAACTATGATTGGATTTACTGGACCTATAAGTGGGTCCCGCTCTTTATTAAGTCGTCGCCAGCAGTGGCCTTTCCATGGGAAAGGCTATGCCATCTAACGGTGCATGGAACGCCAAACGGAAAGGCAAAAGATGAGCGGTCTAGATTTGCCAAGTCCCGCCCGGTGCCGAGCAACCGAATGCTCAATCGGGCAAGGATGAAATACCAACCAAAGAAGCGTGTGTATTCGGCCAACATTGAGGAGGGACGTCACCGAAGTGAAGCGTGTGTAGAAAGAACCCCACCATGTTTCTCGGAGGTACACGTCTCTACAATAATAGTCAAGCAGCCAAAACTTTCACACAACGATATCAAATTTCCCACAATTTCCGCACATGAGAAGTTGCACGAGGGTTGAGGCCTTGACAAACCCAACAAAAATAAGATCGAAACACTTGTGCCAAACACAATTTAGTTCCAAAGCGGCGTTTAAGCTGTGAGATATGTATACACCCTGACAAAGAATATATATTATATATACACACACACAAGAACTAATTTTCTACTTGAAGAAAGAAACACAGGAACAAACCAGCAAATGTGTGAAGACGAGAACCGATGTGCTTAGTCCCTAATGAATTATTTAACTTAAAGCAACACAGGGAAAATGATTCAAACTGTTAAAATGATCCCACAATCTTTATACACAATTATGGTTCCCCAGATTCTAAAAAATTAAGCAAAGTATAAAGCATCCCACAACCCACATGCTTTCAATAAGCATGGAGCTGCCAATTTAGTTTTAACCCAAAAGAAGTTCGAATCACTTTGCAGTTCAATCTTCAAACTCATGCATATGATCCAGAAGGTAATTAGCAGCAAGCTCCTCATCTTTGTTGCAAGCAAAGAAGACTTGCAGCACAAGTGCCCGATCAAAGCCCATCGCTTCGAGCTGCCACAATAAGTTGTGACAAAATTACCAACTCAGGAAATCAATAAAAATGAGTACATGAAATTACTTTAATACATGATGAAAAATTTATGACAGCTTCAAATAAAAGATTCTGCTTTTCAATCCACCAATTAGTTCAACTATCTATACCCATTCCAAGTGTCAAGATGTCCAATTGTAATCCTACCTCATGCACCACAAAAATTGCACCAGAGATTTTTCAATTAATTGTATGAATTTGATAATGCAATCCATGCCAAGGTGGACAGCCAAAACGCATGATACAGGAGTGTACCAAGGCAACATTGTCATGTAGTAGTTGCCATGCCAATCAAAGCCAACCAGCATGTTACTGGCACCAGGGCATGATGCAAAACTGAAAACCAAAATCAAAATAATGAGTAAAAACAGACCTTCAAGAAATAGACCAAAAGCCCCAATCCTAAGTTTGAGAGAGTTTAGATTGCAGGCCCATTCTGTAGAACCTTTTTTTCCCCCTTTTTTTTGTGAAATGCAAGTCAACAATCAGTTGGAAAATAGTAATAGTAGATCTATGAAGTCTTGAGATTGTTTCACTTCCACAGAAATTTGAAGCCAAGTAGAAAAGATTTATATTGACATAAAACTTACTGAAAAAAAGTGAGGGTAAACAATAAAGAACTGAATTTTTTATCCCATAAAATTCTAAAACTTGCAACTTTGTGAACTGACACAAACAAGACCTATAAGCTATTGTTTAAAGGACTTCTCATGCTTGCCAGTCCTCTTTTGTTATAAAACTTTAAAATCGAGCAAAAGCTTGGGTTGTTTTTATGAAGCTAGCCTGGCCTAGGCAGGAAAATTTTTCAAGTGGCTTGAGTATTTGCATACCCTAGCAGTTCCATATGCTTCTTTTCCAGCAAGTTGCCATTTATTCAATACAAAAGCAACTCCAATTTTCTGCTTTCTAGTTCCCACTACTAAAAGGACAGTTTCTTAAAAAACAGAACATACTTCATGAAAAAAGGTTGGATACATTTGTTGACACTAAAGGAGCCCAATCATGCAATAAGATAATGCAACCCAAAGATAAAGCAAATTAACATGGATCTAAGTCTGTACTAATCTCTACAATTGGATCAAGTGTTAGCACTAGGCTGATCAGGTTTTTTCTTAAGGAGATCAACTTCCTAGGAGTCAATACCCTAGGACCAAACCCAATATGTTAAATGATCACAAAAAGTGTTGTATTACATGAGCATATTTTTGTTTTCTTTAATTTCTTTAAATTATTAATAGGTTGGGATCCTTAAAGACACATATATCTCAAAATCACATGCTAAAATCACAACATAGGTCTGCAGGTAAAGCCATATAAAATAAATTAGAAACCAATGCTGATCCTAGGCAACTTAAGGCCAATCGTCAAATGAATTCTCCGCTTGTGCCAATTTATATGAGGGTTTATGTGAGTTGATTAACCTGCGTTAGATTCTATTAATACTTCTCAACCTTTCTTGGCATCTTCGATATAACTGAGGCTTAACAATTCTGTTAGATCGCTTAGACATGAATTGCTGACAAAGACAAACCAATGTCAATATGTCAATAATCAAATTGAAAGATCTCATTAAGTAAATCATGATGGCATTATAAATGATATTGGCTGACATAGACAGTCACAAAACATTTGAATATTTTATTAAAAATTATTTAATAAGAGAAAGAAATACAATTTCAATTTTGCTAGCATCTACTTAGAACAAGAACAACAAGAACTTCTCCGAATACCACAAGAACAGAATGATTAAATAATATGTTGAAGAAAATATCAACTTACACGCTCAATGGCTTCGCGTTCCTCAGGAGTAACATTCAGCGTTTGTGGCATTCCACCAGCCAACTGACCTAGAGGGTTGCTGCTTTACATAGATTGATAAAGGTTAGAATACGCAACAACCTCATTAAATTAGAAAACATGCAACAATATTCCTCACCCCTCAGTTCCTTCTGCAGGCTCATTTATCAATCGCAAAAACTCTCCCTGGTGTTCCTGAATAAGCCTCATAATCTGAGGATTCTGTTTTCCCAGCTCTTGAAGCATAGGCTGTCAATCAGAGGAAACTAGCATAAGACGCTATATTGAAATAACAAAATCATTTGACTAAAAACACTCATGGAATATGGAAGCAATAAAAAATACCTGCAAGATTTGAGGGTTTGCCTGCACCAAAGCCTGCAAAGCTCGAAACTGCACAAAATGTGAGAAATGAATTTTAAAACTCAATCTAAATTTTCTAGTCATTTGACTTCATAACACAAAGAAACCTGTGGACTATTCCGTAAAAAATCAAGGCTTCCACCACCAGCATTTGACCCAACATTGGGCAGACCCTGTGAGACCAAACATAAACAAAATAGTCAACCTTTATTATGTACAAAAGGCAGAAGTTGGTGTACTACAGTTGGTGCCGTTACCTGAGGAAAGAGGTCCAAAGGATTAGCATTAGGACCACCAGAAGGAACTGCAGCTTGAACTGGTTGTGGAGCCTGCACAGGGGCATTGGTTGTTTGTTCACTTGCAGGTGCTCGTGCAACTGGTGGGGCTTCAGCATTCTCAGGAATACCCTGATATACATATATATGTCTATTAGAACACAGATTGTCATCGAGAAATTTGAACTCAAGAAAATGATTCAAATCATCTTGTTGTTTAAAAACAAGATGTAAGCACAGCCCAAAAAACACATTAGAATTTCTTGTTAAACACTTTAGACAACTAAAAATTAGTATTTTTGGCATTGGTTACTAAAGAAATTATGCACATGCTAAAGCCAAAAATTAGTTGCAATAGAAAATTTCAGTTGGAGATGCCCTATAGAATTCTTACCATATTAGAAAAACAGAAAGCTAAACATACAAGACACCCATTTCTCATATTTATTTAAGCCACTTCTCTTTTCGTAAGAGCAACCTAACATTCAATCGAAAGAGAACACCCACAAGTGAAATGTCAACTGAAGTACAGCAATTGATCTGCTTCCTGGCTTCTGACTAAACCAAATTAAAGAGAAGATAAGATTGACAAAGAATAGAAAAGATTGAACTGACCCTTACGAAGACGAATAGAAATTGCTGAATATGAGCTAGCTCTTTAAGTCAGGCAACGATTCCCAAAAAGAAATTGATCTTACAGACATAAGAGAAGTAATTCTCCAATGAGTAGAAAAGAAATTTCTTGAACAATATTGCTAATCAAGGAAGAAGGGCCCAAAGTAAAAGTGGAATATGGTACAGGACAAACAGGCAAATAATAAATCTGAATCTTGTCTGTTAAGTTCATGCAGGTCTTCGTATTTGGATAAATTAAATCCACACATCAATTAGGATCAAACAATTTCCATAGTGTAAAGAGATCTGAACCGACTGAAGTGGTTCAGTGTACCTATTTGTTAAACACTAGAAGTGAAGAAAAAAATAGTGTTTAAAAACTCAAGATTTTAGCTCATGTCTTCTAAGAAGAGAAGAGCAAGCTGCTGATATCAGATTCTTAGATTTTTCCCAATAAAAACAGATATAAGCTTCTTCAGACTCTTTTTCTCCCCATAATGGCTTCCAGTGTAGAAACAGACGATGGCATAGGAGTGCTTACATGGCTCATGTGGTAAGGCAAAGGTTGTTTAGAACATATATTATACTCAATCACAATATCCTGAGAGAACTATAACTATCCTGGGAAAAGTCAATCACAATATCACGAGAGAGAAGGAAGGAAAATACAGAAATGAAACTTACAGAGTATAAATATTCAACAGCCCGTTCAGGGTTGTTATATGCAGCACGCAGGGCACGAACGACAGTTTCTCTGGCCCAAGTCCCCCCACCCATGTCAAGAATTTGTTGGATGGTTTGCTCTAAGGTATTACCAGCAACAAGATTTGACGCTGCTTGACCATATGCATCTACTTCACTGCTGCTTATAAACAGGTAAAAAGTCAATGAGAGCGATCACATAATCACAACCAAAAGAATGGAGAACATAATGGTATATAATTCACACTTCAAAAAACTAAGAAAATAGCAATGGATACACCATTTCCATAAATTTTATCAACAAGTCACCCAAATTTCAAGATGAAGTCAACTGGAAGATTTGGATGTGCACCTAAAATACCTAATCAAGCACTGTTCTGTAGAACAGGTTTGTACCTAAAATAGCAACTTGTTGCTAGTGCAAGTTCTATAAACAAACCATCTAACTAATGCAGAACAACTTGAATCCACGTGTTGGATGAAGGGCATAAGGATGAATCAAGAAGTCCAGTAAAATATGAGCAGACGGAGAAGACATATTAGAATGAAAGAACCCAGAAAATGTCCAAGTATGAGGCCATAATTAAAGAAAAAAATAGCACCACAAGAATCAAAAGAAGAGGGACAAATTGTCTAAATTTTCCCACGTTTGACACATTACACAACAGATGTTTCTTCTCTAGCCTGCATCATGAACATACATATATTTAAAGTAAAAGACATGAAGTCTACCCGTAAGCAAAGTTCATCATACCGTAGCGTACAGCTCGATATGGGCGATATTTCCGGTTTGACAAGGGACTGGTATGGGTGGTATATCAGTACACACCCATATACCATCCGTTAATACACTCGGTATGGCTCGGTACAACTCAGTACGTACCAAGCCAATAGCTAATCGGTACACCGATATGGACTTGTAAGTCGAACCATACCCGTAAGGACTAAAACCATCTAATATTCGATATACTATGGACCAAAAATTACCCGAGTTGGTCTATGAGAACATAAAAGAACAGAATCTTGTGTAACCACAGACCTTTTCACGGAGTCTAATGGCAACATTCGCTAAAATATTGCTTTAGGATGTTACCTTAATGCCATCATTTTAATAAGTAAACAGTGAAATATATGTAACACATGTGAAACAATAATGCTTCTCAAATATACATGTCAAATATACAGTTGGATAATTCCCTCCAATCAATTTATGAACCTTTATCAAATGAGAAAGTGAAACTCCCAAACAAAATAAACTTAGCAATGCACATATCATAACAGTTCTATTAAAAAGTTGATGCAGTAAAATGTCTAACGACAGATTGCCTCCAACTGCTGTATAATGCCAAGAATTAGAAAGCATAAACAAGGACATTAAGTCCCTTTAAGAGAAACAGGACTACAGAACCATTTTCAAAATGAGTGAAAAATGGTGACTTACGATATGGTAGCCACAGGAGTTGCAGCAGCTGCAGCAGTTGGAGCTGGTGTACTTGCAGGTACACTGCTTGGAGAAGCAGGGCAACACCACAAAACAAAATCTTAAAAATCAGAATATGTACAAAGCAACTAAATATGATAACCCAAAGAAATAAGCATATGACCATAAAAGACTTACAAAGGCAATGTTGCTGAAGGTGCTTGAGATGGAGCAGATGCTTGTGCTGAAGGGACAGGAGGTGCAGTATTAGTAGGTGGAGCCTACACAAGAAAACATTATCATGAAGCTTTCAAAAATATTGATGCAATGTTAATACCACGCATGCGTACAGCAAGCACAAGAAATCCATTAAATGCAACACTTCTTCAGAACTTCAGCATTTTTGTAAATTGCTTACATTTTAAAGCATCATAGGGTGAAACCCATCATAGTTCAATATGTTACAATTCAAGCATCTAATCCAACAGAGACAAAGACAGGATGGAAGAGGAGTCTGTATGCAGCTTCCTTGCTTTTTTCCTCCTTCACCCCTCTTTCATTTTTGTTTATTTTAATGGAACAATTGGTGCCAGCATACCATAAAAGTTTGATAAAGAATCGGAATATCATCATTAAGGCAATCGACACAACAACCACAAATAAACTCTTCCAAATCAAGAATATTTATTCTTCATTCACTAAATTTACGTTCACCCTCATGCCTACCAGTAGAACTTGAAATAGAATGATATTTAGGTGTGTATATCCATAACTGTAATCCACAATGATGCAACAGTGTAACGCGGCATTCATATAAGAACCAGCATCAGCTATCATTTCAAACCGAACACACAATGTACATCAAACTTCATCATAAAACATCCCAAGAATGTGCATCAATAGCTTATAGCCAAGAGTACATGTTATATGTGGTCACATGCAATACAATGCAATCCATAGTACACGTAGAAGAATTAAAATTATGCCATGATATTTACTAGACTGTCAAAAGAGTAGTTTCTGCAATAATCAGAATATAACAGAAGCAATCAACCCATATGTGCTTCAGCCTTCAAGTGCTCTTCGACGGCTAATAGACAAGGGCCAATTTTTGGTCTCGTGGCAGAAATCCAGTAATTAGCACAGATAAGTTTTCCTAGTAGTAATATTTGATCTACTAATCAGTAGAATAGCCAACTAAAAATGCACCAAGAAATGCTAAGACCAATCGAAGATGGAAATTAGTTGATCTAGGTAAACCTCAAAGATTCCTAATCAACATCGTGTTTTCCAACAACAATAATAATGATAAATTTACAGGGTTCTCTTTCATACTATGTCCTATATGCACAAAAAACACAAGTGTGAAAATTTGGAGACTGAACTTGACAAATTTAAATGCCAAATAACTTGTTCCTAACGACAAGAATGTTTCATTTTCCATTCATGTCTGCACGAAACATATAAGCACCCAAGGAAGTGTAGGTAATTGCAAACATTTGCTATTGTTTTTGGAGTGTTTATTATCCACATAGAATTGGAAGTATATTTTAGACACGAGCAGAACAAAGAGAGAAAGATACAGTTAGGAAGATTGTTATATCATTCATTCATGCATTGTCTTCTTACCTGACTTGCAGGTGCTTGTACAGTGGTCGATGCTCCACTAGATGAGCCCTTAGTCTGCAAGGGTAAAAGGATACAGAACACTTAGAAACCATTCATAATGTACTCTGAATATTATTAATTCAGTAAGCATCACATCTTAATCATCTATAGAATTTCCATATGAATGCTAATCATGACTTATATCAAAGAAAAGCATTAAACAATGCAAAAAAAAAGGAAAAAAAGTGAAGATAAACACAGGCATAGAAAGAAGCATTCATGTGAAAGCATTCACTAAATTTACATTCACCCTCATGCCTACCAGCAGAACTTGAAAAACAGAAAGATATCTAGGTGTGTATATTCATGACTGTAATCCTCGATGATGCAACAGTGTAATGCGGCATTCATATAGGAACCAGCATCAGCTATCATTTCAAACCGAACACACAATGTACATCAAATTTCATCATAAAACATCCCAAGAATGTGCATCAATAGCTTATAGCCAAGAGACCATGTTATATGTGGTCACATGCAATACAATGTAATCTATATTACAGGTAGAAGAAATAAAATCATGCCATGATATTTACTAGACTGTCAAAAGAGTAGTTTCTGCAATAATCAGAATATAACAGAAGCAATCAACCCATATGTGCTTCAGCCTTCAAATGCTCTTTGACAGCTAATAGACAAGGGTCAATTTTTGGTCTTTTGGCAGAAATCCAGTAATTAGCACAGATAAGTTTTCCTAGTAGCAATATTTGATTCTACTAATCAGTAGAAAAGCCAACTAAAAATGCACCAAGAAATGCAACGACCAATGGAAGATGGAAATTAGTCGATCTAGGTAAACCTCAAAGCTTCCTAATCAACATTGTGTTTTCCAACAACAATAATAATGATAAATTTACACGGTTCTCTTTCATACTATATCCTATATGCACAAAAAACACAAGTGTGAAAATTTTGAGACTGAAATATTGTTTTTCAAACTTGACAAATTTAAATACCAAATAACTTGTTCCTATGACAAGAATGTTTCATTTTCCATTCATGTCAGCACAAAACATATATAAGCACCCAAGGAAGTGTAGGTAATAGCAAACATTTGCTATTGTTTTTGGAGTGTTTATTATCCACATAGAATTGGAAGTATATTTTAGATACAAGAGCAGAACAAAGAGAGGAAGATACAGTTAGGAAGATTGTTATATCATTCATCCATGCATTGTCTTCTTACCTGACTTGCAGGAGCTTGTACAGTGGTCGATGCTCCACTAGATGAGCCCTTAGTCTGAAAGGGTAAAAGGATACAGCACACTTAGAAACCATTCATAATGTACTCTGAATATTATTCATTCAGTAGGCATCACATCTTAAGGTCTCAAACATCTATAGAATTTCCATGTGATAGCCAATCATGACTAATATCTAAGAAAAGAATTAAACAATGCAAAAACAGGAAAAGAAAAAAGGTGAAGATAAACACAGGCATAGGAAGAAGCATTCATGTGAAAAGCATTTAACTCACTGACAACAATATTTTTCAAAAATCTGAATACACGGACATTGCCACTCAGATTGTTGGCGCATGGTCGGCTCCTACAACGTCTATCCCATGTACAGAGAGCAATGTCCTTATTCTTACCCTTACAAGTATGACCATGCATTTCAACATGACTTAAGATTGCTCTAGTTAAACCTCAGAAAAATATTTACCAACCACAAAAAATTCTAAACACCAACTGTTCCTAGTTAATGTGCTCTGAATAAAATTTACCAGTGAAAGGGAAGAAAAATTATGTTCTTCCACATAAACAATACACCAAGTAAAAGATATATATACGTCAAACTGATAAATTTTCATATCTGAAGGAGAAAAAGTAGTTGATAATGATTGTTACACCTCAAATTAACAAAAATATATATATTTATATAATATTACCAAAAAAAATCACACATGAACATATAATTTTTATGGAGGCCTCCTAATTTGATAGTCACACAAGTAGTGCACATAAAGAAACACCAAGTAAATGCCAATACAACAACAATAATAATGATAAATTTACACGGTTCTCTTTCATACTATATCCTATATGCACAAAAAACACAAGTGTGAAAATTTTGAGACTGAAATATTGTTTTTCAAACTTGACAAATTTAAATACCAAATAACTTGTTCCTATGACAAGAATGTTTCATTTTCCATTCATGTCAGCACAAAACATATATAAGCACCCAAGGAAGTGTAGGTAATAGCAAACATTTGCTATTGTTTTTGGAGTGTTTATTATCCACATAGAATTGGAAGTATTTTAGACACGAGCAGAACAAAGAGAGAAAGATACAGTTAGGAAGATTGTTATATCATTCATTCATGCATTGTCTTCTACCTGACTTGCAGGTGCTTGTACAGTGGTCGATGCTCCACTAGATGAGCCCTTAGTCTGCAAGGGTAAAAGGATACAGAACAATTAGAAACCATTCATATGTACTCTGAATATTATTAATTCAGTAAGCATCACATCTTAATCATCTATAGAATTTCCATATGAATGCTAATCATGACTTATATCAAAGAAAAGCATTAAACAATGCAAAAAAAAAGGAAAAAAAGTGAAGATAAACACAGGCATAGAAAGAAGCATTCATGTGAAAGCATTCACTAAATTTACATTCACCCTCATGCCTACCAGCAGAACTTGAAAAACAGAAAGATATCTAGGTGTGTATATTCATGACTGTAATCCTCGATGATGCAACAGTGTAATGCGGCATTCATATAGGAACCAGCATCAGCTATCATTTCAAACCGAACACACAATGTACATCAAATTTCATCATAAAACATCCCAAGAATGTGCATCAATAGCTTATAGCCAAGAGACCATGTTATATGTGGTCACATGCAATACAATGTAATCTATATTACAGGTAGAAGAAATAAAATCATGCCATGATATTTACTAGACTGTCAAAAGAGTAGTTTCTGCAATAATCAGAATATAACAGAAGCAATCAACCCATATGTGCTTCAGCCTTCAAATGCTCTTTGACAGCTAATAGACAAGGGTCAATTTTTGGTCTTTTGGCAGAAATCCAGTAATTAGCACAGATAAGTTTTCCTAGTAGCAATATTTGATTCTACTAATCAGTAGAAAAGCCAACTAAAAATGCACCAAGAAATGCAACGACCAATGGAAGATGGAAATTAGTCGATCTAGGTAAACCTCAAAGCTTCCTAATCAACATTGTGTTTTCCAACAACAATAATAATGATAAATTTACACGGTTCTCTTTCATACTATATCCTATATGCACAAAAAACACAAGTGTGAAAATTTTGAGACTGAAATATTGTTTTTCAAACTTGACAAATTTAAATACCAAATAACTTGTTCCTATGACAAGAATGTTTCATTTTCCATTCATGTCAGCACAAAACATATATAAGCACCCAAGGAAGTGTAGGTAATAGCAAACATTTGCTATTGTTTTTGGAGTGTTTATTATCCACATAGAATTGGAAGTATATTTTAGATACAAGAGCAGAACAAAGAGAGGAAGATACAGTTAGGAAGATTGTTATATCATTCATCCATGCATTGTCTTCTTACCTGACTTGCAGGAGCTTGTACAGTGGTCGATGCTCCACTAGATGAGCCCTTAGTCTGAAAGGGTAAAAGGATACAGCACACTTAGAAACCATTCATAATGTACTCTGAATATTATTCATTCAGTAGGCATCACATCTTAAGGTCTCAAACATCTATAGAATTTCCATGTGATAGCCAATCATGACTAATATCTAAGAAAAGAATTAAACAATGCAAAAACAGGAAAAGAAAAAAGGTGAAGATAAACACAGGCATAGGAAGAAGCATTCATGTGAAAAGCATTTAACTCACTGACAACAATATTTTTCAAAAATCTGAATACACGGACATTGCCACTCAGATTGTTGGCGCATGGTCGGCTCCTACAACGTCTATCCCATGTACAGAGAGCAATGTCCTTATTCTTACCCTTACAAGTATGACCATGCATTTCAACATGACTTAAGATTGCTCTAGTTAAACCTCAGAAAAATATTTACCAACCACAAAAAATTCTAAACACCAACTGTTCCTAGTTAATGTGCTCTGAATAAAATTTACCAGTGAAAGGGAAGAAAAATTATGTTCTTCCACATAAACAATACACCAAGTAAAAGATATATACGTCAAACTGATAAATTTTCATATCTGAAGGAGAAAAAGTAGTTGATAATGATTGTTACACCTCAAATTAACAAAAATATATATATTTATATAATATTACCAAAAAAAATCACACATGAACATATAATTTTTATGGAGGCCTCCTAATTTGATAGTCACACAAGTAGTGCACATAAAGAAACACCAAGTAAATGCCAATACAACAACAATAATAATAGTAAGCTAAAACAGCCCAATTATTTGGGTCTTTTTCCTGCCATCGAATTCTGTTTACAGCATACCGCTAGTAAAATTAAAGCAGCCACTATAAGAGAGCAGTGCTAATTGCTGAAAAGATGCTAAGGAGCTCAATGGCTCTTATCTTTAAAGAAATGCCAAAAAAAATGTTAATTGTCTTGGAAAATTTTTATTTTTTTTAAGAATTCTGAATCCTGCCAAGTATAAAATGCTTAAGAAGTTCCATTAAGGTGTCTTCTCTTCACTGTACATGTTTAGTTACATATAAATTAAGAATTCCATGTGATTTTGTAGTAAGAATGCCATTACACATGGAAGCAACTGTGCAGTCAACTTAACAAAAGATTCGTGTGACTTTGTCACAACATAAGTGCAGTAAATGTACATACAATAAAAGACAAATAAATTTGTGGGATCAAAATAATTAGGATTCACCAGATAGTGGGTTTGTCCTATATCCTTCCCACCAGATAAAGAACACCCAGAAAAGAGAGCTTGCCTCTCCCTCCAACTACTAGTGAAGCAGTAGTACAATATCCTATATTTTTCTCTTACTGGAATCCAGCAACATAGTAACAAATGGTAAATCATCTTAGCTTCTAAAAGAAGCTCAATGGTCAAAATACTTCAACAATCAGTCACAGGTCCACAAATATAAGAATGTTAAGCATAAGAAGATAGACACGAGAGCTAATGGCTACCTTACTCAGCATTATAACAAGAAAAGTGCTTTCAGAAACTTTATTCTCATCCAGTGTAGTATCATCTTTAAGAATCTTCCCTTGATGTATAAGCATCTGCTGTTCAGCTGGGTAAACAGTTTTTCCTTGAGACGTCTCGATATATCTTTTCACAGCAGCAACCTGCAGAGCAACCACACCACAATGATTACTGTTCAGACAGTTTAGTATGCAAACTAAATATACTTGAGGCAAAAGACAAGAAATAAAATAAAACTAATCTAGTTGTGACAAAGGTTCGAGTTCTAGAACAATCCTATATGCATCTAAAGGCAAGGCTCTATTCTGCATGTCCGTATCCACATGAGTGATACCAGTGCATTTAATCATCGTCTCAAATCAGCAAGACATGCAAAGGCATAAACTCTAGGGAGAAGGGACAAATAGGTATGAAAAAATGATGATCGGAAAGGAGAAACAAGATAAAAATAATAACTAAATTCTTGCAACATGTCCTGCTAACTAATGCATAATCTTTATTTAAAATCATTAACGCTTGAAATATATCTTTCTTCCAAACATAAGCATTCAATTAAAATCGTTAACACATGCAATGTATCTTGATAACTAGTGCATAATCTACTATGAACGACCAATAATTGTTACATCAGATAAGCTCACTGTCGACCCATGCTAGCTGCCCTGTACCAGAGTGAAACTTGCTCATCCATTTCTGACATACATGGGCAAGCGATAATCCATAAGAGACAAATTGAACTCCGTTCACTCAGCTCTTCACTTACTGCTTTTCTAAATCAATGAGTTAGACGTAGATCTATTCACTTCTAAATTTCCAAACACATCTAGAACAGTACAAACTACCATGATTATTTTACACCGCTAGATTTGTTTCTCAAATCATGACCCTTCTTGCTTATCCACCACTAACAATGACTTATGTCTAACATCACCAGTCAAGAATTTTTCCCATACATCCCCTTGACCTTCCCAAAATCTCACATAGCAAGTAAAGGTCTAATCATAAGCATCAAACCTCCAATGACAAAATTCATAATAAACCCGAGTCCAACAAATGATCTCTCTTCCCCAAATACCTTCTCTCGGTTTAAAGTTGTCAACAGATACAACATGTTTGCTTGAGACATCAACTGTAGTTTCTGCAAGGGTCAAGCATTAAAGTAAAAACCCGCACTGAGTAAAACACAACCAGTCCAATTGGCAAACCCTACTAAATTATCCCTTCATTGTGCAGATAACCCTAAACAACCCCAAAACCAATATCCCAAGAAGTATGCCCTAATTTTAAAGAAACGAAACAATTCCACAGGAGGCAACCCAGATTTCTTCGACTACAAGATCTTTCCTAAGCCCTACTGCCCAAAATTTCAGCCTCCCATCAACATCAGAATCACGCCCAAATTGGGTTCAAGCAATCAGCAAGGGCAATCAAATTGGCAGAATTATAGGCAGGGAAAGATCAAAAGATAACAAAGAAAGACCAGTCGATTCGCCAACGAAAAAGGAAGGGATCGAGGGCGAAGAGAGGAGGGGAGGTGGTGGTACCGTGTCCTCGGGCTTCACATCGATCTCGAAGTTAGTGCCCTTAAGAGTCTTGACGTAGATCTTCATCCTGCTCTGTTTCGCTTCCGCAACCGCTGCTATCTCTCTCTCCGCCTCTCTCGCGAGGGTTGATAGTGCCGCGACTCCGACGAAAGCGAGGGGCGAGGGGCGAGGGCTAGGCGAAAGGGCAGGCTATCGTTTTATGTATTTATAGAGCAGTTGGATAAACACCGAAAGAGCAGTGGGTGAAAAGTATTCCTTATGGATTGGTGCCCCGCTGGGTCCGACAAATATCCCACCAATAATAACGCAGTTTTTTGTTATTGATGTTGCAGATCAAACACGGTAATCCGTCGAGAACGCGATTTTTACTGTTTTCTTTCCGGATACGTCTTTCATCCGCGCAAAGAACAAACCCTCCTGCATCGTCCTTGGAAAAGAGGTAGGAGGGGGGAATGCCGATGAAGTGGACTACGGCGACTGCAGTATACCGGACTCGAAACTTTGTGAATGATGTGGGACCCATCTCTGTCTTGTTTAACACCGTGAATGCGTTCTTCGGGTCTAGCTGGCCGCGCGACCCATCGGTGGGCGAGTAATGATGGGCATCTTCGTGATATTTATATTTATTTGTTATGAGATGAAAAATATGGAATCGGGCTATTATTGGGTATTTGGTTGGCCGGATTATACTTCGGGCAAGTGTATTCCGTGGAATACATGGAATCCACGTTCTTTATCCGACCTCGATGCAAAGTAAATAGATCTCGTGGATGTTGGAACAATATCCGTCGTATTCCACCCGGTAAACATCCTTGGGTATGATACGTATGCAATGGTAGCACGAGATAAGTATTAGCAATTAAGGTAAAAAAATAAATATTATAAATAGTAATCATTAAAAAAAACACTACAAGTAAAAAATTATAATATTAATTATTCTATTATTATTTAGCTAGCTAAATTTTACAACGATTATGCATGTAATGTTTCACCTAACAAATGCCAATCAGCCCATTAAATTTGTAATCATATGGCATGAAAATACATGTAGGAAAAAAAGATCTTTTTCCAACAATCACGAATAGCAATGATGATATATTTCTACAAAATAATTTTTAATGTTATTATAATCAATATTTATGGGAATAATGATATGGTCAATATCTTGAAGCGAAAAGCCCAACACTACATTATCACGTGGCCAATATATTGATGTCAAACATTGTAATCTTACTTATGAATCTTAGATTCAATGAGACATGATTATACTTAATAACTTAGGTAGGAAGGCGCATTATCGTCTTCGATATTAAGACACGTACTTAAAACTAATGATCTTAAAACCCTACTATAAAATGTCTCATGAGTGCATTCCACTATAAAAAGCCTTTCACATCCAAAACTTAAGTATCGAATAAGCTTTTAAAGTGAGGTTCGATAAGATAGTCCTAAGATGGTCATAAAAGATCGAACATCGAGCGTGTGATCTCCTCAAAACCATAGCGATTTGATTGATTGATCCTTAGAAACTAATCATCATACAATAATCATGAATTGTCAAAAACCAAATCAGATCAAATGAACTATAATAATCATGTAATAATCAAGGTGGCCCACTTACAGAAATTAAAGTGACAGGGAAAGATTGCACAAAGCAATTTGAATTGTTGTAGTGTATATTACACAAAATAGAACCCAAAAAGTGACCAAAGATAACGACACACGTGATGTACATAGGTACCACTCGACGATGGCACAATCAAATTTGATCTTAAAATATTTCTTAATCACAATATAATGGAATTTATCTATAGAGCATCTTCCGATGATATATCAAACCCAAGCATGAAGCATCATTCGATCACGATACAATCGAATCAAGCCATGAAACATTTCTCTACAACGACATGCCTGAAATTAGCCCTAAAGCGTTTGTCGATCATGAAGTTCTCAAATCCAACTATGAAGCATTATTTGTGGGTCAAATACCCTACGACCATGTCAGCATTCGCCTAATGTGCAAGGTCGGAGAACTAATTGAAGAGGCATAAGCTTAACGTTTCAGATGAATTAGACATTGCACTTCAGATCCCTCTTACGAGTTAAGTAGCTCGGGCATTGGAGGGACTGGTTGAACGAGGTGTTGCTCGTGCGACTATTGGCCAAGTTGTATGACTCAGGCAAAGACTGGTCCTACTAGCCGAGATACTTAACTCGGGCATTGGAGGGACTGGTTGAACGAAGCGTTGTTCGTGCGACTACTGGTCGAGTTGCACAACTCAGGCAAAGATTGATCCTGCTGGCTGAGCTACTTGACTCGAGCACTGGATAGACTGATTGGATGAGCCATTGCTCGTGCGACTACTGGCCGAGTTGCACGACTCGGGCAAAGACTGATCTTATTGGTCGAGCTACTTAACTCGGGCACTGGAGGGACTAGTTGAACGAGGCTTTGTTCGTGTGACTACTGGCCGAGTTGCACGACTCGAGCAAAGGCTAATCCTAATGGCTGAGCTAATCAACTCGGGCACTGGATGGATTGGTTGAACAAGGCGTTGCTCGTGCGACTATTGGTCGAATTCTACAACTCGGGCAAAGACTGATCCTGCTGACCGAGCTACTCGACTCGAGCATTGGATGCACTAATTGGACGAGGCGTTGCCCACACGACTATTGGCCAAGTTGCACAACTCGGGTAATGACTAATTCTACCGATCAAGCTACTCAACTCAGGCATTGGATGGACTGATTGGACGAGGCATTGCTCGTGCGACTACTGGCCGAGTTGCACAACTCGGGCAATTATTTTTATTTGTTATTATAGATCTGAGAGCACATCTCATGGGGGAATTAAATAAAGATGAAGTTCGTGCGTGGCGAACTATTGTATAATCTCTAGTTATATCCATCTTTACTTTGGCCACCATTAATGCTCTATTTCAATAATGACACAATGCTTACAATGTTCTCCTTTTTAGGTTTTAAATCATATTACCCATTCTTATAATTTACCTTATTCTTCGTTATCTCTTTTTTGTAATTCATGCAATAAAATGCATAAGCTTTCATTTTCTACATCCTCTTGTGAATCCTCTCTCACAAGTAACTCACCTCTTAAACTTATATATTTTGATATTTAAGGTCCTTCGCCAACACAATCTCATGATAGATTTAACCACTAACTTATTTTTATTGATCATTTCATAAAGTATATGTAGCTATTTCTCATGAAGTAAAAATCTAAAGTATTTATTATTTTTTCTATGTTAAAACTTATTGTTGAAAAGATCCATTATTTCATTTTATACGGATAATGATGATGAATTTTAAAAGTTTTATAACTTTTTTAAAACCAATAAAGTCACTTATTTTCTCATCCCATCTACATATAATAGGATCATGGAATATTGTCATAAGCATATCATCCAAGCTAGTCTCATACTCTTTCCTAAAGCTTCCTTATCTCTTCAATTTTGGTATCATGCATTTGTCATGTTAATTTATTTTATTAATTGCATGCCCACTTTAGTTCTAAACATGGTTTCACCATTTGAAAAACTATTTGAGTCCACTTCTAACTATAGTAAATTATATATTTTTTGGTGTTTATATTATCTATGGTTAAAATCTTATACTCATAATAAATTAAAAGCTCCATCAAAACTATGTATTTTTCTTAAATATTCTACTAATTAAAGTGCCTTTAAATGTTTTGACTCATCGGCTAAAAGAATTTTTATTTCTAGCCATGTTTTTCCTTATAAATCACTTGACTCTCTTTTACCTAGACTAACTTTTAATAACTTTGTTGATTAGGTCATCCAAATTCATGAGCCATCATATATTATCATTGCCTTTTAGGTTGAAACATCAACCCCACCTATCAATCTAAATATTTTATCTACTCAATATCCACTAAGTCCTTCCTCAATAGTGCATAATAAACAATATGTTACCTTATCCATTCAGTTGGCTCATGAGAGTGTCATGAATAAGGAGAACTTATGGAAATATTTGCTTTTGGTATCTCATATTTTAAATTCTTCTTATCCAACACGTCGAAGAGATGTTATTAATCCTACACCAATTTATTTGATAATTACTACATCCAAAAATTAAGTCTTTAAACCAAATAAATATTTCTTTATGTTTGTAAACTAATCCTAAAAATTAATTTCTAAGCCTTCTACTATCAACCAAGTCTTAAAAATTTTTGAATGGTGAGCAACAATATTAGAAGAATATAATATTTTATTATGAAATAATATATTGGACTTAGTCACATCTCATCCAAATCAAAACCTTATAGGGTACAAATCAATTTTTTTGTATTAAACAAAATCCTTATGTGTCCATTAATAAGTATAAAGCAAGACTTATTACAAAGGGATTCGATCAATGTCTAAGCTTTGAGTACCATAATACATATATCCTAGTTGTGAAGATAAGAATAATTTATATTATTTTATATCTTACTTTGTCTGACAATCGAAGACTTTGATAGTTGGACATGAATAATACATTTCTTGGTGATCATATTTCTAAAGATATATTTATGAGGCAACCTTCAAGCTTTATTAATCAAAATCTTCCTTAACATATTTATAAGTTACACAAAATTATTTATCGTCTCAAGCAGTCCCCTCGTGCTTAATATCATGAATTTTGAATACATCGAGTCTTAGTTAAATTTCATAATTCTCAATCTGATAATTCGTTATTCATTTATTCTCATGAGGGCATAATTATATTTTTACTAGTTTATGTAGATGACTTAATTATTATTGGTAATAAACTAATAATAATTAATCAGTTTATTCAGTAGTTTAGAAATAAGTATTAAGATCTTGGGTCTCTCAGTTATTTTTTTGGTATTCAAGTTATCCACATGACAAATGGTTTATTTCTTTCTTAATAGAAGTGTATTCATGACATTCTTGATCACATCAACATGCTTGAAGCCAATATTATTATTACGCCACTTAGTATTTCTCTTACCAACAATCTCTAAAATTATTTCTCTTACCTTATCTGATAATGCTAATTTTAGTGATGCCACTTAGTATCATCGAGTTATTAGCAGTCTACAGTATTTGACATTTACTTGTCCATACATTACAGATACAATGAATAAATTATCTCAACTAATGCATAAGCTTAGTTTCAACCATTGGACAATTATTAAATATTTTTTCTAGTACTTAAAAAGACATTATTGATCATGACTTATTTCTTCCAAAAGACTCTTCTCTATTGCTTTGTGTATTTTTAGATATCGATTGGACATATAATAAGGATGACAGGACATCTATTAGTGCTTATTTTATATTTCTTAATAACAATCCAATATATTAGAGTTCCAAGAAACAAAATTTTGTTGTAAAATCTTAGACCGAATATTGAATGATTGCTTTTACAAGTGTTGAACTTTATTAAATTCAATAATAACTATATAAAATATTTGTCACATTATCTAATTTTCTATCTATGACAATATCGAGATAACATATTTATGTGTTAATCATGTATTTTATTGTCGAATGAAGCACATAATTATCTATTTTAACTTTTTGATGATAAAGTTAAAAATGGTGAGCTACGTGTCTCACGTGTCTTATCTTCTAATCAACTTACAAATCCTCTTACTAAGCTTTTTTATCTTGCTAGTAATTCCTTCAACTTCGGTCCAAGATTAGTGTCTCCAACAAGATCAACATCTTACGAGGGCATATTTGAAAGAATATTATTAAAATAAAAAAAATAAATCATAATAAAATTATTATAATTATCTTAATATTTAAATAATATATTATCATGATTCTATATCATAAAAATTATAATATCATATGATTTTATCTTACAATCAACTTGCAAATCCTCTTACTAAGTTTTTATCTTACTAAGAGTACCATCTTACGGGGGGCATATTTGAAAGAATATTATTAAAAAAAATAAATCATAATAAAATTATTATAATTATCTTAATATTTAAATAATATATTATCATGATTCTATATCATAAAAATTATAATATCATATGATTTTATCTTACAATCAACTTGCAAATCCTCTTACTAAGTTTTTATCTTACTAAGAGTACCATCTTACGGGGGGCATATTTGAAAGAATATTATTAAAAAAAATAAATCATAATAAAATTATTATAATTATCTTAATATTTAAATAATATATTATCATAAAAATTATAATATCATATGATTTTATCTTACAATCAACTTGCAAATCCTCTTATAATTATCTTAATATTAAATATATATTATCATGATTCTATATCATAAAAATTATAATATCATATCAACATGTTTGTATCAAATAACGAGGATCATGATCATGATCTCCAATGTTATAAAACGATTTAGATGAATATTTATATTTATTATTAATTTAAAATTTATATAATTATTATATTTTATAATATCTCCCTATGTTATAAATTTATGTTTAATATTAATAAAATTTAAGTTACTCATTTCTTTCATTCTTTAACCCATCCTCTTAGCAAAGGAAGGGATCGTGTAGAATGTGTGGAAGTTAGAATAGGGTCCATTGAATTCCACTAATCAAACATCCTTTATACAACATATATGTTTGGTTAATGATATCATGAAATACGTATTTATAATTAAGGTAAAAAAATAAAAAATTACAAATAGCAATCATAGAAAAAAAACCTAAAAATTACAAGTAATAGGCATAGAACAAAAACAAACACTTAAAGTAGTAATTATAATAGAAGAAAAACCAACTAAAAATTGCAAGTGGCCATAAGATGAAGTATATGGAATATGACTATTGATTGGGTATTTGATTCATGGATTCAGTGAACTATATTCCGTGTAATACATGGGATCTGTATTCTTTATCCGTCCTCCAAGCAAAACAAAGGAAGTGGATTGCGTGCAAGTTTGGACTATGGTCCATTTAATTCCATATGTGTACATAACATCCTTGTAAACGATAAATGTTTGATCGATGATGGCAAGAGATACCTATTAGTAATTAAGATTTAAAGAATATAAATTGAAAGTAGAATGATAGGAAAAAAAAACACACACACACGTACACTACAAGTAGCAATTATATAAGAAAAACAAACTAAAAATTGCTAGTAGTAAATATAGAAGAAAAAAAACCCTAATAAGGGGTAAACTCTTTTTTTTTTGTTTCCTCTCATAGTATCTCTATTTTTATTTTTCTTGCCAAGAACCCTTAATTTTCTCCTCTCTCTCTCTCTCTCTGTCCCATTTTCATAACCATTATCATTATTTGTACTTACCAAATTATATGGTATATTATTTGTGTCAACTCTCTCGATATTTAGTGATACATTCTTCATTTTTTCTTTAAAAATATTTATTAATATTATGCTTTAACAGAGAGGAAGAGAAGAAGACTTGAAACTTAAAAAAAAAATCTATGATTAACAATCAAGAACATATTATAAAGTCATTGTAAGATTAATATGGTTTGACACTTTTCCATCTACATCTATGAAGAATATTAGAATATTAAATTTTTCCTTAAATCATCCTCTCTCTCTTGAACATAAATCATCTTGTACATCCTCTCACATAAATACAAAGGATTTATTTTTATCATTTTTAGAAATCTTATAGAGCACCTCTATAGATAAACCCATCAAAACTTAAATATATGAGATATTTATAGAATAATTAAACCCTTGTTTTCAAGATTCTTTTATTCACCGAGACTCGAAATCCCAAAAACTTACCCATCCCAACACTAAAACAACGACTAGTTTAAATGTATTGTAATGTTGATTAGTTTAATTCTATTGCCATGTAATGATTCGTACATCCATTTAAGTCAGCCTGCACGCGTTCCATACATACGAGTCGAGCTTGTCGACACGACACGCTAACACTCTTATCGTTTTTCCATAATAGTAGCACACACTGAGATCGCAGAAATCGATAACGTATGACAATCACATACAAAGTGGTCGGTCCCCTTTGTTGTGAGCTTACATAGTAGGATTAAGCAAAGAGGGAAGGGAAGGTCTTGATGGCAGCGAAACAAGATACATATAAGACCAGACCCTGATTCATGTATGCTAGTGCTGTCCCATCACACCCAGTTTGTGTTGACCAATACAGTGACACTCAAAACAGGAATCCTTATCATGTTACTCCATGTTTAAGCCATTCGGTAACTTTACAACGAAAGGTTTCAAGGAAAACAGTGGAAAATGGAATGCGGTCAATTCCTTGTGGGAGGGAGATTTAGTGGATCGGATGCGATGAACAAAGAGATACTGCTGCCGGAGCATTTCCCTTTGCTGCTTGCTTGTTACCTCAAATGTCAGTGGAAGCACATAGGCAACCACACAATGCATGGGAGAATAAAGTCAATGGAAGCAATGTAGATGAGTCGGTCAAAATGTGCAGTGAGATGTTCCCTCTTTGATGCAAGGTTAAGTCCTTTTGCATATAACGTGGGATTCGCTGCTAATGGCTAAATCTTTTCTGGGATGTAGTGCATTAATTCTGGGGGAAGCAGATAGATAATGATTAGGATTCCTGCATTCATTACATCAAAAAAGTTGTGGCGAGTCGTCATCTCATCTACCTTACTGGGACATGAAGTCACACACCGATGCATCATCCTCCTCCCCCCCCCCTCTGTCTCTCTCTCCATAGATTTGTGCTTTTATTTAATGAAGGAAGTATACTTCGATCGAGGTTTATAAAGAGGAGCCACCGAGTGTGTTTGTGGCTGGTCTTAAACCCTTCTTCCCTTCTTCCTTTTCTCTCTCTCTCTCTCTCTCGTTCTTTCTCTCTCTCTGTAGTTTTGTATCCATGGGTGTCATACTGCTGATAACAGGCCTGGTTCTTCTTATCTTTATTCTGAGAGCAGCATGGGTCACTTTCTCCTGGTACTACTGGATTCCTAGGCGAATCAGGAGGGTTATGGCAAAGCAAGGAGTTCATGGCCCCAAGCCAAAATTCCTGGTTGGGAACCTCAAAGACAGCGCTGCCCTCGTCGCCAGCTCGACTTCTTCTGACATGGAATCGATCAGCCATGACATCGTTGGCCGTCTGATGCCTCATTATGTCCTCTGGTCCAAACTCTACGGTACGCCAATCTCCTCTCCCCCCCTCCCCCTCTCTCTCTCTCTCTCTCTCTCGTTCATGGCGGTATGCATCATCTTGTCTGACAAAGGTTTGGGTCGCCGGCGAGTGCATGTACAGGGAGGACATTCATATACTGGTACGGCAGTGAGCCGCGGTTGTGCCTGACGGATCCTGACATCATCAGGGAGCTCCTCTCCTCCAAATATGTGCAGGTCTCTGGCAAGTCTTGGACCCAGCGGCAAGGGTCGAAGCACTTCATTGGGCAGGGTCTGTTGATGGCTAATGGCAGCAACTGGAACCACCAACGTCACGTCGTCGCCCCGGCCTTCATGGCAGACAAGCTAAAGGTACGCATATCACTACAAACATCCTGCGCATCGTTTTGGATAGACGACAACTGTCGGTCTCAACGAAAAAATATGATGGCATTATCACCAGACTCGTGTTGGGTACATGGTGGACTGCACTAATAGACTCATCACATCTCTGCGCGATGCTGTCGGGTCCGGCAACGATGAGGTGGAGATCGGAGCCTACCTGACTCGACTCACCGGAGATATCATCGCCGGCACCGAGTTCGGCAGCAGCTACGAGAATGGAAGGCAGATATTCCAGCTCCTTGAGCAACTGCAAAACCTCACGGCTCGAACCAGCCGCTACATTTGGATTCCAGGTAACAGGTGAGTCTGATTTCACGTACTCTTTGATGCATTCATCCCTCCTCACGTCCCTCCATCTCCGACATGTAGATCTATCACTGTCTGCAAATCCAGTTGGCTGTTTGATTCTGGCAACTGGCATCCACATCGAACAGCAGACTTGTATTGTTTATTCCGGTCTTTGAGCCTAATGCTTGATTGTTTGCAGGTTCTTTCCTAGTAAGTTCTCCAGGGAGATCAAGGAGTTGAACAGGAAAGTGGGGAAACTGCTGATGGACTCCATTCAGAGCCGCAGAGATGTCGCCGAGATCGGAAGGAGCTCGTCTTATGGCAATGGCCTGCTCGCGACGCTGTTAGCTGAGACCCAGAAGAGGACTGATGGGTTTAGCTACAGCCTCCAATTAGTGATCGACGAATGCAAGACCTTTTTCTTCGCAGGACATGAGACTTCGGCTCTACTCCTTACCTGGGCCATGATGCTCCTCGCGACGAATCCGGCGTGGCAGGAGAAGGCCCGTGCTGAGGTAGCTCAAGTTTGCGGCGACGACCCTCCATCGTGGGAACATCTTCCCAAGCTCACCGTGGTAAGCAATTCACCCACCTGGATCAGGAAGCCCTTGCAAAGATCAATACGTTTGGGCTTACATTGCATCTGCTTCTGCCTCTGTCGCAGCTGAACATGATAATTAACGAGACGCTGAGGCTGTATCCGCCGGCGAGCCTTCTGCCACGGATGGCATTCGAGGACATCAAGCTGGGCGACCTTCACATTCCAAAGGGCCTGTCGCTTTGGATCCCGGTGCTGGCGATCCACCATGACGAGGAAATATGGGGCAGGGATGCGCATGAGTTTAACCCGGAGAGGTTCGCCGGAAAATCCTTTTCTATAAACCGATACTTCCTGCCCTTCGCTTCGGGGCCCCGAAACTGTGTGGGTCAGACCTACGCCATGATGGAGGCCAAGATAGTCTTGGCCATGCTCCTCTCCAGCTTCAGCTTCACCATATCTAAGAACTACCGGCACGCGCCGATCAACGTCCTCACATTGAGGCCCAAGCATGGCGTTCCCGTTCACCTGACACCCCTCAAGCCATAGCAAATCTTGCGAAGAGAATGTAAAGCAATATGAGTTCCATGCAATACAAACTCGCCTAATAAGATTAGGTTAGATCGTCAGTCGTGCATTTTGAAGCACATCTGATAAGAACGATCAAGTTTTCTTCATCCATTTTGAGATGTTTGATATGTCTCTGAAATGAATATTCGATATGCTTTACAAAAGTAAAAAAAGAAATCGCAATGCTCTCTCTCTCTCTCTCTCTCTCTCTCTCTCTCTCTCTCCATTAAACAATGCGGAAGGCAATGCAGTTAGGGACAGAGAAGAGTGGATAAGCCCCATAAAGCTGTAAAGAAATAGCTGAGCTGCATGTGAGACTTCTTCTGATGCACAACTCAACGTTTATTATATTCTCCCACGACATGTTAAAATTAGTGTCAAGTACTCAGCTTTGACTTAAAATATGGAAGGTTGCATAACGATGTCCTCATGTTTACTGCACTCTCAGTCTCTTTATGGCTGCAAATCCGCTCAACCAACAATCTTTTCCACCCAATTTAGTGATTCTACTAGCAACCATTTGTCAGATCGTTCAGAGTCAACGCAAGAAATCTTACTGTCTCTTCAGGTAAAGTCAATATTCTTTTACCAGTAAGCAGTTCCCCCTGTCTCTCTGCTTCTGACTTAGCAGTCAAGTGTTCTCCATCAATCTCTCTGCTTTTGACTTTTGCAGTCAAGTCTTCTCCATCTAACTCTCTGCTTTTGACAAACGTCAACGCAACAATTGTGAGGATCAAAATGCTACATATTATTCACGAGCAGGAGAGTCAAAATGAGTGCAATGCCAAGTAAGAAGTCGAACCTAATTGACCCTGTTCATAGTACTTACATCATCTAATGAGTGGGCAACTTGTTGGCATCCGCAGGCATGAAACGCAGAACTAATAGCTGTGACTTTATGCAGTACATACAGATCTGAACAAGCTGTAGAAACACTCAGCATAGAAATTATTATCCTCGACTCACATCATCCGTGCTGCATGCATGTTTACTCTCCTGGAGCTGTCGCTTGTACCAAAAAGCAATCCAAAACGATTCCAGGATTGATTCCATCGTTGGATTTGATGAATACTTAAGTAGCAGTCAAACTAAGGGATAGTGTAAGCTTAGGGTGGCATAGATTCTTGTGGGCTTGCACAGAGAAGGCCACAGTATTGATGAAGGTGGAGATGTGATGATGGCCAATCAAGAGATATGATTCTTTGGGGGGGAAAGAAAAGGAATGGGGAGCCGGAGATGGTATGTGAACTGGCCACCACGCACTCCCTCTTACATTATTCTCGATCTACACTGGCCTGTGAGGTTAATTATTGTGATAAGGACAGAGGAAGACACACCATTATAATGATTAGAAGGCAACGAGCTCATCATCAATGCTTTCTTTTGCACGAGTGGGTGGGCGAAGCGTGATCAAAAGGGAGAGGCAATATACAAGTGAAGGATCGCGATGCCTCGTGCACCAAAAGGTTCCTCCGGAGGGCTTTTGCCAACACCCATTTCGCAAGCTATGGGTTCCAAACAGTGGACGGACACGCACTGCCTACTGCTAGAAAACAGGCAGGCATGCACATAGATTGCAGAAGCCATTGTTTACTACTCTTCTTCACTTGAGGAGAGAGACACACACTCACTTCTGCTCTCCATTTCCTCTTTGCCTTTTCTACTGCAGATAGCCATCACCTCCTTCCACTCCTTTTAGTAGAACTCAAAAAACTATGATATATATTAATTGAAGGGTGAGCAAGAAATTATGTCTTATTAAGCACTAAGGTAACCCACTATCACATGATTCTACAAAGAGTGAATAATTTATTTTGTGCCCTCATATTTAAATTGGTGAATACAAATAATATTTCATCAACTTAAGATTTGAAAAGACAATTAAACTTTGAAGGAATTAATTATTATATGTAAATTCTCTTTATATGTGATGTAGATAGATAGATAAGGTGTAATCTCATCTTTTCACTTTTAATCAGAACTAATCTGATTTGAAACCTATGGATACTGAAGTAACCTATGAAAAATTCATAGTGTCTTCTTCCCTTTGAGAAAAGGAATGGTCAGAACGAATCAGGTAGACCAGTGAATCGAGTCAACATGACTAAATAATTGGATCTCAAGTTTGCACAGATTTGGGATGGGAATTTTATTGAGATTTTATGAATCAATATCTTGAAGAGGAATACTTAGTTAAAGAAGTATAATGATTGAGAATCTTTTGTTCATATGACTTGAAATAAAAGAATTAGGAGGATGAAGCACCAACAAAATCACAACAGCAAACTCATTGGAAGTGCAAGATATTTCATCAGATCTCATGATACAAACTGAATATTTCTTGGAATGATCACCAAAAGAACTATCCTTCCTAAAGCATAAACATTTTATTTATCTCCTTTTTCCAAGAAACAAATCTGGACAATCGTCATTGGTTTTTGATAATTGATTTATTAACTTCGTAAACCTATATTATTAATGATGATAAATCTACCCTAATTTTATAAATCAATTTCATTGATGTTTCGATGTATGATTATTCTTAGTCGTAAGTATTTTATCATTCTCATAAAAATCTAAACATAAGAAACATTCAAACCTTACTAACTCTATACCACAAATGATTCTAATGTCATTTGTCATGATCCAATACTGATGATTTAATTTACTCATTAATTTGACATACGAGTGTTAAGATGGATATATCAAAATACTACACAAGATAGAAAATAAATTATTTTTATTTGTAAACAACCATATGATAAGATAGTACGAGGAGAGAGAGATAGAAGAAGACGTAAAAGGACTTTAAAAGAAACTATAAATAAATATTTAAATATTTTAAGTTTAACTAAATATATATTTTTTTAGGGATCTAAAAAATCATGTAGCCAACTCTAAAACTCAAGGTTGTGTTGTTAATATAATTATTGATTTGACATGCCAAAAATATATGACCTAAATTTATTTGAGCATCAGTTATGACTCATCAAAATAATATAGATTAACGTAATTGGTCTCTCAATATAAACCAAAACAGTTGATCACTGTATTATGGTTCCTCCAAAGAAAACACCATCAATCTCAGTGTTGACACTTCAAAATCTAACAGTAAAAGACCTGTCGCGATTTGAACTAACCAATCTCCATGAGACTAAAACCTGAGTGTCACAGTGCCTTCACGAAACAAACACAATCGATCTCAGGGTGGTCACTTTCAGATCCTGCATGATAAGCCCGCGAGAATCTGGTCGTCCACCTGCCCAGTAGTGATGCAAGTCACTCCGCAATGAACTCGAAAGAAGACATAGACACTGTCAAAGGAAGCTTCCCAAAGAGAGGGAAACAACAAGTGCTGCTACAGCAATGCCTACAAGAGGTACCCTCACGTGCGACATTGACTTCACAAGGTGCAGTCCTTATCTGTTCCTCCATCATGGTTTGGAGGACATGAGAGAGCCGAGGAGCGTCGTCACTTGTTCTCCTGCTATTCTTTCATTCTTGCTTGTCATTGGAAGGCCAATATACTTGATTGATTGGTGGCTTGTGGCCACTCCACCACGGAGGGTTTGATGAGAGATGCTGCTTAGAGGTTTAGGATGCCTATCCCAATCCTTTTTTATCTCGAGTTTGACTTGTGTTAGCTTCTTTCTCTTTCTCCTACGCCCATCCATTGTGTCAAGCTGGTGATGTCTGCTGCTCACTTCACATGAAGCCTGTCTCTGTCCGACAATGAGATCAAGCAGTGTGTGTTGGAGCAGTATATATCGAATTTTATTATGAAAACCAACAAAAATTATACAGAAAAATAATAAAAAATCATATGCACTATACATCTAATGAACCTTTAAATTATATAGCAAATGAATAAAATTCAAGAAAAAAATTATGAAGATTTCAACTTGTACTATCCTTCTTACAAGCATGATTATTAAGTGACTTGATTTTGTTTCCTTCAGTAAATCAAACGATAAAATAAAATTAAACATAAAAGAAGAGACACATTTTTATTCATCTCCACTAAGGTTATTTAGAACTCTATTTATAGAACTTGAAAAGAATCTTAAAACCACATAGTACAAGATTACACATTTTTCATTAAGGTAATTGTTTTAGAATTTCTCCAACTAGAATTTCATCAACAAATAACACGATATGATATTAGTTTCCTATGCACATGAAATATGGATAACTTAATAGAATAACAGTATATCGATACGTACCGACCCGTAAGCATTGAGATCGTAGATGATAATAACGAGTTCGGAAAAAAGATTATGGTGACATGATCTTGTTTGATTCAATGTGCAAGGACTAATGATGATGAATGACGGTTAAGAGTACATTCAGCAATTAGACTAATCGAGCTTGATTCAATTTGGCTGGTTACTTATGCTCAATTGATTTTGGTTTAATAGCTAGAGTACATGAGACTCATGTGGCTCTTGGATTGATATACTATCGATATATGGATCGACAAACTATCGAGAGAGATCACATATCACAACGATAAGTAAAGACGATAATGGCAGACACCGAGAGTTGTCATTAATGTTAAAAAGAATAAATCAAGATACAAAGTTATATCTCTAACCCTTTAAATCAGATTCAAATATTTTCTTATTGGAAATTCAAATATTTGTGGGTGTTACTTATTTCTCCAATTAGTGGTACAATTATATTCAAACAAGTCACCTAACGAAAGTACCAATGAAGACAAACCTCACTACATCCTGTTAGAACTCATGTTTCAATGGGTGAATAGGTCTACAGTCACATTAACCTAACCCATTAAATGTGTCATAATGGGATCTAAATAGTGTCTAAAAGATTTAAAACTATATACTTTTATTCGTCATTTCGTCTCTCTGAGTCGGCTGGTCTCTGTCTCTTTATTAATCTAAATTATATCTTGTATATAAGCGGTATAAATATGGAGATATTATAAGTCATATTTATGATTATTACAAGTTTTCGTAATATGATTGCGCATAGCTATCTCTGATATCAACGAAAGGTATGTCTTTGAGTATAATAGTCATAAAATATTACTATAAAAATCTCTCTCATTTATTTTTTTGTTAAAAATAAATAATAGGATATCGGTTGGCTTCGAGTCAGCATCGAAATTGGACAGCTAAAATTGGCATTAACACTTTTAAACATCAAAGCCATATAAACATCAACAACATAATTAGGCATGGAATTAAGGCATTAAATCAGCTACGGAGGCCCATCATCACTCAATGATGAACACTTCGGGTGGGAAAGCAGCTCGAACGCAGGGGAACACAGTTGGTGGGGTGCGACGAAGGCTTACTATTAGATTTATAGTCGGCCTGCATGCAATCAAAGTATCGAGTTGTGCGTCCTGAGAATTGAATGCGAGCTCAGTTAGATTCTCCCCATTTGAATGCTTTGAAGCCATGTCGCGGAAACGCCATTACCATACCAGCTCAGGCCATCACGATGCATTCATAACATCAACCAGACGTGGCACAGTAACATGCCGTGCCACTGTTCTGTTGTACCCCCAACACAGAATATTAAAGACGCCATGAAGACTTGCCGAGAACACTGTAGATATGACATAAAGAAGAGAGAGAGAGAGAGAGAGAGAGGGGATGGGTTGATGGACGCATGAGAGGGGGTGAAAGCGGTGGAATTATAGCAGCTTTACCACCTCGGGGATGTGCACGGGATAGCGGTGAATGCAGTCGGACCAGGGGCCGTCGACGGGGGTGGCGACGGTGCGTAGGCAACGCCACACGGCGCTGTTGCACTTGAAGCCGCTGCCGAAGCCGATCATCCACACGCGGTCGCCGCGGCGCATCCGGCCCTTGGCCTCGATGTAGCCCAGCTCGTACCACAGCGAGCTGCTCGACGTGTTGCCGAAGCGGTGCAGCGCCATGCGGGACGCCTCCACGTGGGCCGCTGACAGCCTCAGGTTGAGCTGCAGCTCGTCGATCACCGCCCGCCCTCCGGCGTGGATGCAGAAGTGCTCGAACGCCCGTTTGAAGTCCGGGATGTACGGCTTCCAACCCCGGGAGCGCAGCAGGCGCCGCGCCACCAGGCTGGCCAGGAAGCGGAGCTGCTCCGTGACCGGCAGCACCAGCGGGCCCACCGTCGTGATGTTGGACCGCAGCGCCTCGCCCGCGATGGCCATTAGGTCCTTGGAGAGTCTGATCCCGGAGTTGCCGTCCCCGTCCTCCACCTCGTAGACGCAGCGGTACGCCCGGTCGTCGGCGCCCTTGTGGGTGCGCACCACGTGGAGGAGGCGGTACTTGGCGCGGGCCCGCTCCCGGCGGCGGTTGGAGAGCAGCACCGCCGCGGCGCCCATGCGGAAGAGGCAGTTGGGGAGGAGCATCGACCGCTCGTTGCCGGCGTAGTAGTTGGGCGTGATGATCTCGGTGGAGACGACGAGCGCGTACGAGTTGGGGTGCGCCTGGCCTGGAGGAGGTCGCGGGCGAGGTCGACGGAGATCAGCCCCGCGCTGCACCCCATCCCGGAGAGGTTGAAGCTCATGATGTTGCTGCGCAGCTTGTACTTGTTGACGATCATCGCGGACAGCGACGGCGTCGGCGAGAAGAGGCTGCAGTTAACGACCAGGATGTCGATGTCCTTGGGCTTGAGGCCCGTCTTGGCGATGAGGTCGTCGATTGCGGAGAAGATTACCAGCTGGGCCTCGGCACGGGACGCCTCCATGGAGGGGCACGGTGGGATATAATGGTTGGCCGGTGGGAGGCAGGTCTCCTCGCCGAGGCCCGACCGCTCCAGGATGCGCACCTGGAACCGGACGCTCTTCTCGTCAAAGAACGGCATCAGGCGGGCGTGCTCGAAGAAGGTGGCGAAGGGCACGCGGCAGTTCCTCGCCGGCTGGAAGCAGGCATAGTCGACCAGGTACACCGGGCGCGGCCGCGACATGAAGTAAGCGGTCGCGACGACGACGACGAGGAGGACGGTGCACAAAGCGTGGATGGCATTGATGCCGAGGGACCTCCAGAGGGAGACAAGCTCGTCCGGGCCGATCTTAGCCGCCTCCAAGAAAGCGGCCACCATGACAGGAATGAGGAGGAAGGTGAGCATGTGGTTGGCCAGGTACTGGTACCCAAGCTTGACGTACTTGAGCTTGATGGAGCTCAAGAACTGCGGCAATGGCTCGGCCGGCATCTTCTAATCTTTCCAGCTAAACAAGGCAAGATCGAAAAGGAGTGCAGACAGTGGAATCGGGCGAGACGCAGCACTCTTCGATACCTGGGAGAAGACGCAACGGTACGGGGATTTATAGAAGGAGGACATGGCCATGGATCTGCAGACCGCAATGAATGGGGAGGCAGCTCGGTAGTTCGAACTTGATGTTCGCTGTCCGGCCAACAGTGAAAACAATGTCCTTGGGATCCTCTATTGCGGATATTGTTATAATATTTGTATTTGCAGTAAGGAACGGCTGCGATAGCATTACTTTTCGTACTCGATCATTTCTTTAAGATCCCGAACCTGATCCGGTCGATCAAAGCCGTGATCCGAACCGCGATCCTGAGGAATCACCACAAACGCACCGCCCATCGCACGAGCCATGGACCGGGGATGTGTATGCGCACGATGTCAACCACAATGTCAGCCATACTTTATTGGGAGATCAATGTCACCCATAATGTCTGCCATGCTTAAATTGGGAGGCGAAGTAGCGTTCAAACATGTCAACCTGTAAAGTGGGTGAGTAATCACTCTTCAATATGAGTGGTTGTGCAGTGCCCAATTTCACATTAAATATAATAAATACATCTAAATTTATATATAACATATTGCTACTATACATAAAGCATTCGCCTACCAAATCCACTTACTATGTGGTGAAAAGATCTGACTTCTGGTTGAATAAAAATTCTTCCTATGATTTATTTATAGATTTAAGGACAGAATTTGAGATGAAGGGTGGCCAAAACAGTAGTGGAGATAAAGGATGAGTTGGCCAATGGGCCAAGATGTAACCAAGTAAGGGACAGTGTGGGAATAGTTAAGGTGCACAGTCATGGCTTGATGCATGAGGAAATAGGGGTATATTGGATAACCTGAACATGAAGTTAGAAGAAGAGGAGGAAAACCAATGGAGAATAGGCAGTATTGTTGTTTAATTTGATTGTTCAATTATCTTTTTTCAATTTTAATGTAGCACATATAACCCTGAAAACATTTAGATATTATAAAAATTTATCCTAAAATAGTTAAGAAAATTTAGACTCTTTTGTTTTTAATTTTTAATTTTAAAAGGATTACAAAATGGATTTTCATATATTATTTAGGCATATTTTCTAATATTTGGATAATTTTGAAAGTTAAAAATCTTAACATGAACTCAAATAGATGCTGATCAAATATCATCTCAGTATATTTGATATCCACCTCATTGGACACGTTTCCACTCCTCCCTAGATAAAAAAAATAAAAAAAATTAAAACAAGAAGTTAAAATGGTATTTATCATTTTTACAATTCTATTATAATAACACCCACTTTTTTAAAATAATAACATATCAACTAGCTTAATTATTTAACATTTTTATTCCAATATCGTCTTAAGAAAAGTATATTACTTAATCAGTCGTAAATAAAATATAATAGAACATTAAAAAATTATATACTCATCCATCTACGTTGAATACATGCATACATACATACGTATATATATAATTAAAAACTAGTATAATAGGCTAATTTTACTTATCAACCAATCTTTTGTAGCTAATTTCGATCGAAAAGTATCATTTTTAATAATTATTAACAATTGGAGTAGTGGGTCATCAATTACATGTGATTACATACATACATACATACATATAATATATATATATATATATACATATATATAATTAAAAATTAGTGTAATATACATGTAAGCCTGAGGCTAATTTTACTTATCAACCAATCTTTTTTAGCTAGTTTCGATCGAAAAATATCATTTTTAATAATCATTAACAATTGGAGTAGTGGGTCATCAATTACATATGATTATATACATACATACATATATATACATATATATATATAATTAAAAACTAGTGTAATATACATATTATCAACCAATCTTTTGTAATTAGTTTCGATCGAAAAATATCATTTTTAATAATCATTAACAATTGAAGTAGTGGGTCATCAATTACATGTGATTCATCAACAAAGGTACATTCATTATAGTTGAGAAAATTAAACGATACATCACATGTCAGGGCAATGATTTAGCCACCTAAGGTACATTTATTGTAGGTAGAGGAAGACCTACCAAATGATCAGACGACATTGCTTAACCCTTTGGTCCCCGAGAGAAAGAGGGGGCATCGCAATAAAAATAGAGGTACGTACTCTAGTAGCTGGTTTGCATGCATCACCTTCTTTGAATTCAAGAGGGTTTAATGTCGATGCACAGTAGTAAATGCAGGCACTCATCATGCTAATAGTCGGTATGCATGATGTTCATCGAAGGTGTTTTGATGCCAATCTGTGGTGCAACAAAAATGGAGGCACTTCTTATGTTAATAGCTGGTAATAATGCATTATGTTCTTTGAATTCAAGAGGGTGTTTGAATGTATAGAACAATAAATATGAAGTCATCGTATGCATGCTGTTTTCTAAATTCAAGAGGGTATGTTAATAAATTAATAATAAAAATATTGATCTGATAATATATTAGATCTATTTATCAAAGGTTTGAAACATCATTTGAGATATATTAATCCGATAATAATATAGTGAACTCACTTGTCAAAGCCTAAAAAAACCTCATTCGATTTATATTTTGACCCCATTACAGATAGAAGCAAGAGATATGATATATATGAAACTTAGGAGAGGGAAGAATGATGAAACCTTAATAGAGAATTTCTAATTTTTTTGTCTAAATAAATCCAAACTATTAAAGATGCATTAATGAGTAATCTTTCGCCCGATTATAAATATACTATTTTCATAACTCCAATCCTGTTGTTAGGTCTCATCATCAGCAATCTTACTCTAAATATACATAGGACTATTGTACTAAACAGTACTTTAGACACCAACTATTCAATTTAAACATTGCTTAAGTTTGATCATCAATTTTCATTACAATAAGACCTTTTGATAGATATGTTTCAATGGTAAGTACAACAATAACATTACTTCATTGCGACATGAACCATCAATATTTAATGTTTAAGCTAAGAAAATGATCTCTTTATTTGCAGGGATAAAGATAAGTATATTGGATGTATGATTTTTTTTCATGTTATATGAGTCATGACATATATTTAGTATTGTAATGTACTGCAATTATATGAAAGCCACAATGTCACAACCGTATATTAAAACAGCAACATTTCTTAAATATTACTTTTTATTTTATAAAACAAGTGATAGATATGATTTCTTTGCCTTAATTGGAAGGATGGAGGAGTTTATCCTTTTTTTTAATTTCAAAAATAAGTGAAGAAGACTGATTTTGATTTTCATCTGACTAACAAAATCTTTATCCCTCTTAATTTAGAAGGTCAAAACAGTGTATTATTGTCATATTCCAAAAGTTGGGATCCATATTTTGTGCAAGTGATTTATGAGATTGAGACATATGTTGAGAATAACTCAGATAAAATAATCGTCAGCATAAATGATGTGAAAGACACCTGCAAAGTTCACGTGAGGGCCCACCGTTCTTCCGACTTCAATGGTCAGAAGCCTCCCCCGTGGCTGACGCGTCCGGCTTCCGCCAGCGGCAACAAGGCTAGTGCTGTACCCTGCGGCTTACCCTTTGACCCACCCTCAAAACGATCCAGATGTCTATGCCCACCATTGTGTGGATCCCAATGATCTTGTCCAGTGACGATGACGGTCGACGAACGGGTATCTCCCGAACGATGTACTGGCCGATCAAACCATCGTGACTCTTGGCGGCCTTTCGGTGCCCAATCACGAGCGGGTGGTTAGAGTGGTTTATGATGATGACGACGGTGAGATAAGTGCGGGTCCCACTTTGGGGTTATGATGTTGTTGATGATTAAGTGCGAGTTCCGTCTGGCGTCTATCTTTATTCTCCTCCCTCGTCCGGGAGGTCGCCGCCCCATCCGGCCCGCGCTCGCTCGCCGCCAGCTGCCTCCGCCTCTCCAGGAAGGTCTCCTTCCTCTCCCACTTCCTCGAGGAGATCCGCCGCCAGATCCGGCGACGCCACGCAACCGCCTCCCCCGGAGGCGGCCTCATCATCGTCGCCGCTACCATCCGCTCCTCGTCTTGCTTGGTTGATCTATTGATGGCGCTCGTGACAGCCAAGAAAGTGAAAAACCCTTTTTGCTTTTTCGCAACCGCCGCACTGCTTGCGCGAGGCCTACGGCCGTTGTGTGACCGTCGCGACGAACGGCCGTCAACAACAAAGCTGACGCTGACCAGAGTCTGACAGCATCCTTTCCGATGCCCGAACACTGAAGAAGGCTGTAATCCGAATATGTGAACGGTGCATGATCACATGCTGCATACGATCGAAATAAAAGTAATAATTAAATATAATCAAAATAAATTTAATATATAAATTGATATTATTTTTTAATAATCTTTGATAAATTAGATATTAATGACATAATTTTGATATAAATTATAAAAAATAAAATTATTATGTAAAAATTTAATATCAAGGTTGAAATTAAGCATCGTAGATTCACGATTCTTTTTCTACTTTTTTTTTTATTTTTAAGATAACATAATATCTCAAAAGATCTTTTCTATATATAGTCGAGAACAGAAAATTTAGAAAAAATAATTAAGAGATTATCTCTCATCAAATTCATCTGTTAAGGTATTCAAACATAATTGAACTTTCATTCTATTTATCGATAATTATAATTAGAATCTAATTATAATATTAGTATATCTTAATTAATTAATTAGGGCTATAAAATCAAGCAATTTTTTGTACAATTAGACCAGCATTACAAGAGAAAGATGGCGAAAAATGGATAGTAGCTAAAGATTGTCATGATCTTTGATATCCCTTACAAGGTCAACCTCCTAGTTGTGAACTGATGTATACATCAGATGCCTAATTGTTCCATCTTCATGTGATCAATTTTAACTTAGATTGAATGACATTTTGTTTTTTTTCTCATTTTTGATTCATTTTATCGTTAAGTGATATATAATCATGCTGTCTTTTGGACTATTTTATTGGCCAAAATTTAGTCATGCTTCCATTTCCTTTCATGAGCTATTGCAGATATGCAATGTCATCTGCAATATGAATACTTTCTCATCCTATCAATTATTGTATTTACGCTTCTCTGGATTATATGCAAACTTCACTCGATCTGGCATTTTCTTTGTAGAATGATCTTGCTTTACAAATGTCTTTTATGACAATTTAATGGTCAATCACATGTGTATTTGTTTTCAAAATCTTTTTCTTGCAGTGGCATTCCAATCCTAACAATGTGATAGACCATTGAGGCTTTTGTTCAGACTTGCACCACTTTTCCATGCACTATACTGCTTGTCTATTGTGTGCCCTGTTTTACCTCTGATCAATCTTTGTGCTCCTTCATATAGGACTTGGTAGAAAAAAATATTGGTATCCAGTTCCAGTATGTACATGGCAGCTGGAGAAGAAGGTTCTTTTCTAACAGCAGAGGCAGGGGCCATTCCAGTTCTTGTGAAGCTGCTATCAGCCAATGATCATCAAATTCAAGCCCCTTTGAGCAATGGCATGATCGATGAGGCACTAGCCACATTATCACTTCTTGTCAGCCACCAAAGGTAAGATGGCGATTGCCAAGGCTAACACTATCCCACTTCTGATAAGGGCTGCTAAGCACTGTGCAAGAAAGACAATGAGAACTTGGCATGCATATGGAGGTTAGGTGCCTTGATACCACTGACTGCACTTGCAAATTGTGCCACTTCTCTCTTGGAGCATCTTAGTAAGTTGCAGATGATATGGCTGAATTATGCATTCTGGTATTACTTACTGAGCTATTATTGTGTATGCTTGAAAGCTAGCTTGCCTAAATTATCAGTGAAAATTGTAGATGACACTCTTTTGTATTATTAAACTTCTCCATTTGCGTGTAAATAATCTCCCTATCATTGGTATTATTTAGATCTATTATTAATCTACCTCTGCTAGTTCAAATGCTGAAGATAATCTATCCATCAACTCCTTGAAATATATGGACTGAGCAAGAGAGATTGGGGAATGAGTATGACTCAAACTGATCAAGACTAATGTTGATGCTACTAAATATCAATACAAGTCAAGTCTAATATAAATCAATTGGATCTTCCAAACACTTAATAATAAGTCTAACAAATTAATATTTTCGTAACATATCTTCCTTTCACATGTGGGTTGATTATCTCTGTGCTCTTTAAGAAAATATTCAATTATACTCAAGTCAACGTATAGTTTAATTTACATTACTTGACTCATCTATTTTAGTGAACTAGATTAATCTATTTCTTCTTTTTTATGGGTTCAAACTCTACTTGATTCACTGTTAATCCTTTTGTCAGCCTTAATTCTGATAGCCTGTTGAAAAAAGTTAAAGATGGTAATCCTGAGCTAAATTCATCAGAATTAACATGCATAAAACTAGACACCAGATTATGACACTTGACTTTTTCTTATGAGGTACCAATTTATTAAAGCTTGGTTCTCAGGTTAAACTGACAAAAATTAACCCTAATTTTGAGAGATATACATGTAATTTTGTTAAATGGTTGGACTAATATGTAAAGATGATAGGCAAAAAAGTAATTTCAAGGATGGCAGTAGACTAATTGCATATTATCCTTTGTAGTTAGACATCTTTAGCATTCCGGTCCTTGGACTTAAAACATCTATATTGAATTTTCTATAATCATGAAAGTAAAACATTTAATCCCATTTACCCTAATGTCGTTGGTTTTACTGATGAAAAATACAGCACATGCATAAGTATAAAAATAATAGCCAAAAAGGTAATTTCAATAGTAGCGACGAATGGTGGCGTTGTGGGTGACTATTATGGTGGTGGTCGACGATAATAACGTAGTGATTGACCTTACTAATATCGATCCAAACATCGATAATAAGAAGGAAGAGGAGATAGATCGATGAGGTATCTATATTGACACTAGAGGAGGAGAGGACGGAGGTGAGGCATTTGCATCAGCGTTGCATTGCTCTACCTCCTCTTTCCCCTCTAGTATTATTTTGCATTTACGTTGACATTGAAGTAGGAAAAGGAAGGAGGTGAGACATCTGTGTCACTAAGGACGAGGAGGGAGGAGGAAGATAAGACAAGTGAGGCAGCGTAGATATGATCGATCGATCTCAAAACCCTAGCCAAAATGATAATCCCCAATTCGATGATCTATCGTTTTTTCATCGTCTCGCTCATCATATTCATCATCGCCATCTTTTTGATACTCTCCCCCACAACTATGGTGTTGGAGGTGAATAGGAAGGAAGATTATAGTTTATTATCTCTCCCACTATCGATTCTGTACTCTTTGGGCCTCCATTTTATACGACAATTAATTCTTGTCGTTCAATCAGAAGTGAGTTGGTGATCATGCCATTATGGCTGGGGCGTAGTCATCATTCTCCCATTGGCTGAAGCTCGAGAGCTCGAAGCAGGCAAACCTCTTTGTTGAGCTTGCTCGCAATCTCTCCCTCTTTCTTGTTACCCATCACCCCTTAAATTTGTCATGCTATTGGATGAAGTGATTGTTTGAGGATTTGAGCATGACATCAATGTAGATGCCTTACCTGTCTTCTCTTTCTCCTTTGATTTTGATATAGATGTAGAGCAACGTCGAAGGAGGAAGAGGAGGTAGAGCGGTGTGACACTAACGTAAATGCCTCACCAGTAAAATTATCTTTTTATCCATCGTTTAAATATTTTATTTTTATAATTTTAAAAATTTAAATATAAAATTTTAAAGCAGGTCACCGCCTGCTTTGTCCCGATCAGGATAAAATTGGTTGGAACCTTCCTCCTCGCTTCTCTCCTGTGCGCTGCAAGGAGCGATCGCCTCCTTTGTACGATCACCCGCCAACGCCCGGTCACCGCAGCTCTCCCAGCACCAACCACCGCCCCGGCCGTCTCCCGCGCCACCTGCCATCAATAGGTTTGATCTCTCCTCTCCCTCCACTCTTTCGCTCTTTCTCGTTCCTCTCGTCCGCAGCATGGAACCGCCCCATTGTAGCCTTCCCCGCTCCTGCCTCCGTCTCCCCCTCCTCTCTTCTGTCGCGGACACGACTCCTTCCTCTTTGCTTCCCTCCTCTTCCCTCTCGGCAGTGGCGCCTTCCTCTCTCCTCCCTCCACTCTACTCTGGGCCACGACTTAGAACCGCTGTTGCTACACTCCCCGCTCCTCACGTTGCTTCCTTTCCCTCCTCGACCGCAGCCTGTTGCGATCGCCCGATCTACGGTGCAGATCAAAAGAGGCGTGTCGACTCGGTAACTGACCGAATTTACCGATTCGACTCGGTGATATATACACACCCACCCCTGTCGAAAATAAACGCATACCCTAGCCGCTGCCGCCTCCAGCGACATCTCTCGAACCGTCCGTCGCCGCCCTGCGGCGTCGCCCACTCCGGTACGCCTGCTCCGCCCTTCTTCTTTCTCTGTTCCCCTCTCTCCACGATTGCCGCCCTTCCACTCATCTCTCTCTGACCAGGAACGCCCGGTCGAACGCTCTACTCTCTTCTTGTCTCATCTCTCCGCCGTCCCCTCCTCATTTCCACAAGTGTCTCCCCACTCGCTTCTCCCTCCTCCCTTTCTTCTCCCACCTATCCTCTCCTCTTAGAGGCAAAAGTAATTGGTGCTGATGCTTAATTTTGTCTCTAGATAACTAATGTAGAGGCATATTTTTACAAATAGTTTTTCTGTCTCCAGTACGTTGCAACTAAATCTGTTTTATGTTATCATTTGATGTGTATTGTTTTTGTAGAACTATTTTCCGAAAATAGTTTTGGTCAAAAACAGCTCGCCTAGGCGCTCGGGCGAGGGAAGGCGCTCGCCCGAGCGCCTCATATAAGGGCCAGGCGGCGCGCTTCAATAAAGCGCCGCCTGGGCGCTCGCCCGAGCCCAGCGCCGGGCGCTTCGAGCGAGCGAGCGAGGGCCCGATTGATATAAGGCCCTCGCCCGAGCGCCTCATATAAGGGCCAGGCGGCGCGCTTCAATAAAGCGCCGCCTGGGCGCTCGCCCGAGCCCAGCGCCGGGCGCTTCGAGCGAGCGAGCGAGCGAGCGCCCGATTGATGTAAGGCAACCGGGTTCAGTTAAATGTGCGCTAGTTGGTTCGAACCAACAAACGCTCGCAGTTACCGCAAAAACCTGCTCGCGACCCTGACTCCCAAACCTAGCGTGCGCTTTCTCCCTCTGCATCCGTAGCCGACGATTTCTCCCGCTGCCTGGAGTCTTACTCTGTCGCCGACGATTCCTCAGCTTCCGCTGCTGTCCGCTGCCGCGGCTGTTGTCCTCTGCTTCTCACCTCTGCTTCTCTGAGTTCTGACTTCTCACTGTCGGTTTCACTTTCACCGGGTGATTTTTTTTTATCGCTTTTAACAGTTATATTTTTCCCTTCTAACTGCTGTTAACAGTAAATTATTAGTTAACAGTAGATTATTAGTTACTGTACAAAATAATCTTTATTTATTAGATTAATAATATAATATATTTTTTATATTTTAATATTCTAGAGCATTTAAATCGCTGCGTTATATTAGTTAACTCGGGTGTTTTGGGACCTTCGTGCTTAACGATTTTTAAATCACTGTCCTGAAACCATTAAATAAGTGAAACTTTATAAAGATGATAGTAAATTTAGTCAACGTAGCCAAAGAAGGATGGTTTCTATGATGATTAAACATATATTAACGATATATTATGATGGACTCCAAGGTCAACCATGTTAGAGCAATTATGAAGTATCAGGACATGTCTTTGTGTAATTTAGCAATCAAAAGTAGCGATGCAGGACAGGTTTGCGACAATTTGAGGAAGTACTATCTTAATTTTTTTAGAATAGAGGAAGGGAAAGATAATGCCTGAAAAGAAAGGAAAAAAAAAATGATGACACACTCTGGCTCGGTAATGAACTTTCATGGATGAACGCCTTGTAACTCTGCACATTTCATACGTGCACAACGGAACCTGATTGCATCATTCTTTTATGTATCATACTCATAACAAAAAAGACCGAGTTAATTTACGAAAAAATACTAAAATTTTTAAAAGCTTTACTTGCTGGAATTAAAAAAATAATGGTGTTTGAGGAAATTCAATCACATTTTTTTGTTTTCACTTTGAGGAGTCTTGTTGATTTTTTTTTTGTTTGGTAATCTGTTTGGTATCTTTTTTTTTTCCCACTTTGAGGAGCATTGCGGTATAATTTTAAAGTTTTGTTTCTGTTGTAAATTCTTTTTTTCAGAAGGATGAAGGTGAATGGCATGTTTGACTACGAGGATTCAGGTAATGGTGGAAGCTATCTTCTAACTGTTACTATCTTAGTATCCATCTATGTACTAGTTTGTCATCTAACACAATGTATGTGCATTTGTTAGATAAAGGTAGCTTTGGGGAGGAAGAAAACCTTTCTAGTTCACGGAAAAAAGCCAAAGAGCATGTGAAGCAATTGCAGAGACTTCAAGAAAAGGTGACATTTTTCTCGTGTCATCTTAGTACATGAGTTTGTTAAAGATATTTATGCACTATTAGAATCTTCCCCTTCAATAGCATTTTAGGATGTTTTTGTCTTTTATAGGTACTGCCATGTTATTTCGTTTAAGTTGGTTGTTCTTGACCTGGTATGGTGTTTGATGCTTGGACCAAAATATTTGATTGAAATGACCTGTCAATGTATTTGTCTAGGAGCTCTGCATATGCATGCTTGTCTCATACGTAAAGGAGTTAATAGTGTGTCTTTGTTATAAAAATATTGTAGTGATCACTAACTAAAATTTATTTAGAAATCTGTGAAATGTCTAGACCAAGGCATTAAGATAAGGGAAAAAATGATGGTTATCTACCTGATAAATGATGGAAGAATTTAAAGATAGGGAGAGACTTTGTCTTCTATGCATGGTTACTTTTGACTTGGAAAAGCATATGATATGTATCTTAGGAGAAGAATCTAGATTTGTTGATGTAATTATGGTGTGTAGGAATTACCATAAAGGATTATATGAGGTGAGTCAATTGAGTTTCTAGTAAGAACAGATTCATATACTTTTACCTATTTGGACTAATTGTGTTTGCACTTACAAGACATTCATGGTAAAGTAGAATAGTGATCATTATTGAAATCTATTGAACATTTTGTATGTTAAGTTGAAAAATATTGATAGAATTAGGGATGACTTGTATTACAAGAAAAAAACAATGAGAAGTTGCACTGAATATGAATTACAATTGAGACCAATTGAGTTTAGGAGACCTGAATTTATTGGGGTGGTTCTGTAGATAGATCTAATGAGGACTTTTGAGAAGTTGAACAAAGATTTGCTTAGAAAAACGAGAGAAGGTGATATCTTTAAATTACGAGGATTATCACCCTAAGTGAAAATAGATTATAGGATAGTTTTGCTTGAGGTTTTTGCCCTTTAAGTGTTTAAATCATAGGAGAGGCCCATTGATTTCAATCTCGGTTATTAAAAGTATGGGCTGATTGTTATACTGTCACAAAGTATAAGTGAAGTGCTTCAAATATTTAGATCGTAGGATAGGCCAATTTAAAAAAATTGACAGGAAGATCTAAGGAAATTTTTAGCTCATAGTTTATAGCAAATTTTGCCTTTACTTGTATGATAGAGTTTCTGATAAAACTATTAGGTAGTGAACATTAATCAAGTTTGATGCAGTTGTTTGTTTGAGAAAACAAGTTATGGAAATCAAACAGGCTTGAAACTTGTCTGCCACCAACGTAGAAAGATCAAATTTATTGTTCACCAATATGGCATGAACATATAATTCGTAGAAGTATGGCAAGATGCTTTTGAGTTATACAGGCATTAGAAACAAAAAGGTTTAAATTAATTAGGACCAGGATTGATCATGTGAAATATAATCTAGCAATATTAAGAGAGAAACTGAGGAACTACTTGAGACGGAGAAATGAGATGTTACTGCATGAATTGCCGGTATCATACCAATCCAATAGGTGAGTGTGGTATCAGACCAACCCTTAAATCCTTGCATAATATAATTCCGCAGTTTTTTCTTTCAACATTAGAGAGCTTCATCTATATTGGTCTGGATGCATGATAAAGATCAAGTGCTATATACATGATTACTCGAGAGAAACCAAGGAATTACTCGAGACGGAGAAATGAGATGTTACTGCATGAATTGCCGGTATCATACCGATCCAGTAGGTCAGTGTGGTATCAGACCAACATTTAAATCCTTGCATAATACAATTCCACAGTTTTTTCTTTCAACATTAGAGAGCTTCATCTATATTGGTCTGGATGCATGATAAAGATCAAGAGCTATAGTATGTACAGGATGCTGAGATCTTCACATTTTGCTTCAGCTCTGGAGCTTGTGGTATAAAATATTATCAACATAATTGTTCTTAGAAATGGTTATGACTGCGATGACCTTTGTTGGCAACCTTGTCTGTTGCTTCTCCACTACAGAAGATATTATTCTCTTGTAGCCTACTATGCACCTCTGTAATTGCTGGTCTCTTCTCCTACATTTCGACAAATATCAAAGTATTTTTTTCATATTCTCCATCAAAGTCAAAGAAGTAATGTTTAAGACGACTTCTGATAAAGAATTTTACATTGGATTCATGTGACCAGCTTGATTGAACTTCATTTAAACATCAATTTGTTTTTGCAGGATCCAGAATTTTATGAGTATTTGAAAGAGCATGACAAAGAGCTGTTGGAGTTCAATGATGAAGATATTGACGTGAGTGTCAATCAGATTGATTTATGGTTTCATGTCTTGTTATGGCCAATTAGAAAGCTGACCTGTTTGCTCAATGTGCTTTCTAGGAAGAGTCGGGAACTGATTTGGAGGAGGATGTTAACTCTCATGTTACTGTACAAAAAGAGCATGAACCATCAGGGAAAGTAATCACTACTGCGATGGTTGATGGATGGTGCATCGCAATTAAAGAAAATAAAAACCTTGGTGCACTTAGATCTCTGCTGCGAGCTTTTCGGATGGCATGCCATTATGGTGATGATAGAGAAGATGGTTCAGCTCCAAAGTTTAGTATCATTTCGAGCAGTGTATTTAATAAGATAATGGTGTTTGTTCTAAATGAAATGGATGCGATTCTCCGTGGTTTGTTAAATGCCCCTAGCTCAGGTGGGAAGAAGGAGACTGTTATAAATCTCATGACATCTAAATCGTGGAAGAAGTATGGTAGCTTAATGAAGTTATATCTTGGTAATGGACTCCATATATTAACACAAATGACAGATGAACAAATGATATCATTTACTTTGAAGCGTGTCAAGGCATCAGCTGTTTTTTTAGCTGCTTTTCCTACTCTTTTGAGGAAGTATATCAAGGTACATCAAAATTGACGTCCTTTTGCAGTGCATTTTTCTTATTTCAGTGTCTAGAGATTTAGGACTTTCTCCTCTTTTTAGATGTGATTTTCAACTGTTAAGCTGTTCCAGGTTGCTCTTCACTCTTGGGGCACTGGCAGGGGTGCTTTACCTGTGGTTTCATTTCTGTTCCTGAGAGACTTGTGCGTTCGACTTGGTTCCGATTGTCTTGATGCATGCCTTAAGGGTGTATACAAGGCTTATGTTTTAAACTGCAAACTGTCCAAGTCCATAAGCAGATCAAAGTTGCAACACATTCAATTCCTTGGGAATTGTGTAACTGAACTGTATGGTGTGGAACCGCCAGCTGCATATCAGCATGCATTTGTTTTCATTCGTCAGTTGGCAGTAATATTACGAAGTTCCCTTACTGAAAAGGGAACAAAGGTATGGCAGTACAGAAAATCTTAGTTTTTTGAGTAAGCATATGTACGCAGATAATCATCATGATTTGTCCTTTGTTTACTTTTTTAATTTTATGCTTCTCATATTTCATCTTGAAGGCAGTAAAAGACAAAAAGAAAGGGAAAAAACAGCAAGAAAGCAACAAAAGCACAAAGCAACAAGTTCAGGTCAGTCCTGTAGTGATCTCTTTATGGTCCATCTCTTTGTACTTGTAAAACTGGCTTGTTTAAGATTAAGGTTTAGTTCTTCATTCTAGCGAAACTTTGAAATCTGCTGTTTCATTTTTTTTCTAATTTCAACAGCATGGTATATTTGATGAATGTTAAACTTTTTTTTTCTAGTTTCCATGCCTTATTAAATGCACTCAATCAGCATTACATTGTTCTCGAAATATTTTTACTGCAACATTAGGAAAAAATATCTCATGGGAGGTTTTGCAATAGTAGGATTAGGTAAATACTATTTACTAACATGCTTATTCAATGCATTTATCAGTATAAGGTTCTTTAATAGACAGTGGAAACGAAGATGTAGGTTTCTTTTGATGTTGCAGTTCTTTAATAGACAGTGGAAACGAAGATGTAGGTTTCTTTTGATGTTGCAGTCAACGATTTCAATAGGCGCTTGGCCACTCGCATAGGTGCTCGGGCGAGGCGAGGCCCGAGTGCCTCGCTTCATGTCCAACCGCCTCGCTTTAAAGAGGTGCTGCCTGGGCGCTCGCCCGAGCCTGGCACCTGGCGCTTCGGGCGAGCGCTCGGGTTAAATCAAGCGACCGAACCAGTGTTTTACGTATGGTTCGATCTCCGGTGCTTTAGTTGGTTCGATTCGGGTTAAATCAAGCGACCGAACCAGTGTTTTACGTATGGTTCGATCTCCGGTGCTTTAGTTGGTTCAATCGAACCAACTAAAGCACCGATATCAGTCTCCCAGTATTCCTCTCTCGACTTCTCCAACCCTAACCCTGTTCGCGATTCTGTCGTTGACATTTTCTCTCTGCTGCCACTGCCTCTCTTCGTTGTCGTTGCTCTCCGCTGCCACTATCGTTGTTGTCACTGCTCGCCATCGTTGCTGTCGCCGCCACTTTTGTCGCCCACTGCTTCCTCTCCTTCTATTGCTACTCGCTGCTATCGCTGTTGCTTCTCTCAGTCAGCAGCCTCAGTCTTACACTTACACTGCGCCCCCGTTACTGCTGTCGTTGCTTGCTGCTACTGTTACCGTTGTCGTTGCCACTACCGCTGCTCGCCACTATCGTCCCTCCTGCTCCCGCTGTTGCTGTCACTACTCGCCACTATTATTACTTTGACTCCCTCTTCTCACATCGACTCGATAGTATACTGTTAACTGGATATTAGAAATAATATTTTTATTTATTAGATTAATAATATATTGTTTTGATTTTAATACTGTTAACTTTTATTTATTTGAAATTATTGTTATTGTTTTGAATTTTGAGGTTTTTTGTTAATGTGATATTGTGATTATGTAAGATTTTTTAAATTTAATATCATATTTTATTTAAATAATTATATTTATTAATTATATTATATATTTTTATATTTTAGCATCTCGTTTCGCTCGGGCGAGCACCTAGCGCTTCGGGTATTTTTGGACCTTGGCGCCTAATGCTTTTTAAATCACCGGTTGCAGTCCTAGTGGGTAAATCCTTTAGAAAATGGATCTATTTAGTTGTCTTGTTTTTGTAGCATTTATATTTTCAAAATAGCCTCATTGTTTCATACTGTTGACATTATGGTTCATGTCCTTTTGCAGAAAGCGTATCAAAAGGTCTATGATTGGCAGTTCATATTCTGCCTTGAAGTTTGGACTGGTGTTATATGTGCCTACAACTCGGAAGCCGATTTTCGACCTTTGGCTTATCCACTTACTCAAATAATAAGTGGGGTAGCAACATTGGTACCAACTGTTCGATATGTACCACTTAGGCTTCGATGCATAAGAATGCTCAACCGCATTGCAGCAGCCACTGATACCTTTATTCCTGTGTCTTCCCTTCTGCTTGATATGTTGAAAATGAAAGAACTGAATGGTCCTCCTAGTGGGGGTGTTGGTAAAGCAGTCAATTTGCTTAACATGAAGCAGGTGAAGTTTGTTTTGATAATTTTATAGTACAGACTGACAGGACTGGAAGAATTTTCACCTTAAAATGTTATTGCAGGTGGATAAGACGACAATGAAGACACGTGCATTTCAAGAGGCTTGCATATATTGTTTGGTTGAAGAACTTGCTGAACATCTGGCTCAATGGAGCTATTCACCAGCCTTTTTTGAGCTGTCATTTATCCCTCTTGTTTGGCTGCGGAGCTTTTGCAAATCCACCAAAGCGGATAGACTTCGGCGAGAAATAAAGGAGCTAATCCGTCAGGTATTGTGTGGTAAATAGCTATGCACACCAATGACAAGTACCAAAAAAGGAGAAAATAATGTGTATTTTCACGTACTGTTGTGCCTTTGTCTCAGGTGGAGGCAAATTGTGAATTTACAAACTTAAGGCGCACAAAAATTGAATTCTCACCTAGCGATCCCGCCATAGCATCATTTCTTAAGGTATCAGTTCCACAAATTTTTTATAACTTCTTTATCAGGGCTAATCAAAATTTGTTTTACAATAGGCTGAAAAGGAATGTGGAGATGGTCCTCTTTCAAAGTTTGCTGCTAATTTACGTTTCAGATCTCAACAGAGGAATGACTCTCTGGTGGAATCTAGGTTGGTATTATTAGGGATGCAAAAACATCACTGACTTATTTTACTGTTTTAAAGATAAGAAAAATGGACTAGAGTGTTTTGGCCAGATTCAATACATAGTCAATTGAATATTTCATGATCATCTCTTTATATTTAAAGAGAAGAGAGAACCATTTTTTATCTTGATGCTGTGTCTGTAGTACGTCTCAAAACGAAACCTTTTTTTCTAATTCCAGCAAAATTAGTCTGATCATCAAGAGTTGAGTATAGATTTAAAGAAACTTTAGGGGGGGAAAGAGAAATAAGTGTAGAACTAAATAGTAGGGATGGCAATGGGGTGTGTTGATGTAGGTTTTACCATCCCATCACTATCCCAAGTTAGATTTAGTACACTCTGTTCCTACCATATTGCTCGGACATCTCTGTTATAATAGGCCAAGGATTGGATGATGGTGGCATGGCTTCAAATCCACCGAACAGCATTGATGATGGTGAGAGTTATTAAGCAACAGATAGCTTGTTGACATTGCGCTGCAATTGTTTTCAGATATGAGTGAGAGTTGCAGAGGAGATACTTGCAAGGAATATAATTGTGTAGCAAAGGAAGGAGAGAGGGGATGGTAGGGAGGGAAAGAGATTGAGAGGAAAGGAGGGAGGGAAGGGAAAGCAGTGGAAGGACAGGGAAAGGTGCAAAGATAAATAGGAATTGGGGATTAGGAAGAACTAAATGAGGGATGTGCAATGGGGTGTGGTGAGTAGGCTTTTACCATCCCATCACTATCCCAAGTTAGATTTAGTACACCTCTGTTACCTACCATATTCTTCGGACATCTCTGTGATAATAGGACCAAAGGATTGGATGATGGGTTGGGCATGGCTTCAATCCACCGAACAGCATTGAATGATGGTGAGAGTTAGTATAGCAACATGAAGCTTGTTGACATTGCTGCTGCAATTGTTTTCAGATATGAGGGAGAGTTGCAGAGGAGATACTTGCAAGGAATATAATTGTGTAGCAAAGGAAGGAGAGAGGGGATGGTAGGGAGGAAATAGATTGAGAGGAAAGGAGGGAGGGAAGGGAAAGCAAGTGGAAGGACAGGGAAAGGTGCAAAGATAATATGGAATTGGGGATGTGAGATAGGAATTTAGGCTAGGTGATTTAGGGATATGTGAAACATTGAAGGGATTAAGTTTGGGTAACTCGGTTTGAGGTTTTCTATCCCCATGGGTTCAGATTTTATTTTAACTCTGCTACTTACTGGCTATAGAATAAATAATAGTGGACCACTGAATCTTGGAGCCAGTGAAAATCATGACTGAAGATCTTATGAATCAAGGGGAACAGAAAGGATTTAAAGAAACCACAATGTTTGTTGTTTAATGATTTAACAAAGAAGTGTCCACCTCTATGCAGTTGAGTTTGATAGATCAATTCATTTATTGCTTAGGTAAATAGTACAGGCAACTAGATTGCAAATAAGAATTGATTGAATCATTTACCACTCAATATCTCTCACAAGTGAATGTATATAATGCCAAGTTTAAATGTATATAGGTTTGTCTATATTACAACCAATCTCATTAGAGATTTGAATACAAATTTGGAATTAAATGGGATGTAATAAATAGCATAATTATTCAAGGCTTTGAATAATGAGGCACACATTGTCTGTATTAAGTGAAACAGTGGCAGATTTTCTTTTCCATTTAAAATTTTGAACACGATGGTTTTGAGCTCTAGTTCAAGTATTGTATTTTTCAATATGGTACATGTTAAAATTTTGAGTGTCATGCCTAACGAAATTTCTAAGCTCTTTTAATGTTTTAGGAAAATAACTTGTTCCTATCCATTGGCTTTCATGAGTGCTCCTTTATTTCCAATGAAATTCTTAATTTGCTTGACATTTTAGAAGTAGACCTGTCTTTAGCTTGCATGGGAGTTAATACATGTTCTCTTCTATTGTCAGTGTTCTCGTTGGAGCAGAATCTTCTGTGTTTGGCAGCAAGATACCTGAACTTGATGATGAAGATGAAGGTGGAGATACTGAAGAAGGTGCTGCTGTGTTTAGCTCATCTTGGTTGCCTGAAAAGAAAAGGTATGGTCCTATTTATGATTAGATGCCCATCTTCACTTGTTGCCATTTATCTTCCACATTTTGATGATGTACAATGTTGCACAGTAAGGAAAAGAAGAAGAGCTCGAAGAAGCGACCCAGAGATGACAAGCACGATGTTGGTGCAGATGAGGATGTGGTTGAGGATCTGGTCCTTAGTTCAGACGATGATGGTGATGATGTTGATAATGGCAGTGCTCATATCAGTAGTCCCCCTCTCGAGGATGGATACCAGGAGGTGGGGCAGGATTCTGTGAAACAGAATCATAAAAAACGGCAGCTAGCTACCTCATTAGATCATGTCAAGGGCCAAGAAAAGTCGTCAGCTGCCACTGGTAAAAGAAGAAAACCTCGGAGAAAGAAAGCCAAGAAGAGTGTAGATCCTTGAAGTATGGTTCCATACTGTGAGAAACTTGCTATGTTCCTGCAGTCGGAAGCAGAACACAAATGCTATTGGTTTTCGTGCCTGTGAATGAAAGTCTATTTTAAAGGCTATTTGGCATAGAGAGAGGCAGGGAGGGATAGTTTTCACCATAGGTAGGGGAGCAAAATCAATCATGGTTGATCGGAGATCAACAAAAATTTTGCTTGTGAGATGTATATCTTTGGTGATCGATAGCGTTTTCTAGTTTCTAGTGTCTTGTTTATTGGATTAACTTCATTCACTAGGTTGTGTTACTTCTGAAATGGGAAACAGAATATTTTTTGCTATATATTTTAATAAATTACACTCCCTGGTGATTGTGGTGTCTTTTAGAGATCCTTGATCAAAGTTGATGAGTCATTAATTTCAGCTTCTTAGTAATCATGTTTATAATTATTTTGAGGTTTTTATATGGATATCCTTTGCAAATTGGAAATGGTTTATTAGTCTGTCATACTGTATAGTCTTTCAAAATGGTGCATCAGTCTAAGCAATTGAGTTGTTTTTAATTAAATGACAATCAACAGATAGAGATTAACCATTAAGGGTATATGTACATTTATTTGTATGAAAGTTTTTAGATTTAGTAAAGAATTACATATACTAAACTTCAATTTAAAGGGACAAATGCAGAAATCATTGATTTTGGGGAGCTCTCTCTCTCTCTCTCTCTCTCTCTCTCTCTCTATATATATATATATATATATATATATATATATATATATATATATATATATATATATATATATATATATATATATATATAATTTTGTTAATTATTTTACCTTATTTTAGAAATTTCTCATAATATCATTTAATTTCCAAATCCAATCATTATGATTTGCTACATACTGAATCTTGACAGAAGAAACCTTTGGTTGGCATGATGCCATGTGGTTGAGATTCTTAACACCACATCATCCAACAAAATCTCCTCATCAATCATATTCCACTCACTGTTCCATGTTTTGGAGCTTAGTCATCGTTTTCGTAAGATTTTAGATTCGAATCTCATAAAATAATAAATAAAAATCTGAGAAAATAAGGGCATGTAAGATGGCCTTAGCTTCCCTCCGTAAGCACATTATCCATGAAACCTTGGAATATTTTGCAGCAAAATTGAGGTCCTCAGCTTCAAATTTCTTGGCAGATAAAGACACTCTGACATGCAACCTGATGCTCTCTTGGAAGTTGCCAACATGCATTGATTGGTGGCTCTCATTTGGTGCTCTCAGTCTTCCCTGTCATGGGCACTTACCATCTTGCCAACTCACATTGCAGAATTATTTGGTCCAGGGAGATTCTTTGATCTTGATTGATAACCAGGTCATTCAACAACGATGTGAAGGAGCAGCCTTGTTGCCAAGCCCTTCTCTTACGATACGAATCGGATCATTTCAAGTACTCCAAGAATAATTTGTGGTGAGTATCCAATTTACAACTTGTAATTTAATGAATGATTCATATCTCAGACAGGATGCCGAGTTGATGATGACATATTTAGGTCATTCACCCGACTGGACCTAAAATGATTCGATTTCCTCGTGTAAAACACGTCCTTCTTTTCTAATCTCAAAATTGTAATGATCGAGAATCATTAGATAAAGACATTCACAATTTGAACCATTATATATATATATATATATATATATATATATATATATATATATATATATATATATATATATATATATATATATATATAATACAATCCAACCAAAACGAGCTCTCTCTCTCTCTCTCTCTCTCTCTCTCTCTCTCTCTCTCTCTCTCTCTCTCTCTCTCTCTCTCTCTCTCTCTCTCTCTCTCTCTCTCTCTCTCTCTCTCTCTCTCTCTCTCTCTCTCTCTCTCTCTCTCTCTCTCTCTCTCTCTCTCTCTCTCTCTCTCTCTCTCTCTCTCTCTCTCTCTCTCTCTCTCTCTCTCTCTCTCTCTCTCTCTCTCTCTCTCTCTCTCTCTCTCTCTCTCTCTCTCTCTCTCTCTCTCTCTCTCTCTCTCTCTCTCTCTCTCTCTCTCTCTCTCTCTCTCTCTCTCTCTCTCTCTCTCTCTCTCTCTCTCTCTCTCTCTCTCTCTCTCTCTCTCTCTCTCTCTCTCTCTCTCTCTCTCTCTCTCTCTCTCTCTCTCTCTCTCTCTCTCTCTCTCTCTCTCTCTCTCTCTCTCTCTCTCTCTCTCTCTCTCTCTCTCTCTCTCTCTCTCTCTCTCTCTCTAATATAATTAGTTTAATTTGGTTGAACTACAACAAATATTGATCTCAGTAACTATTATAGTTCGATTGGGATGGATATAATACAATCCAACCAAAAATATAATTCACTTTGCTAACTAAACGATCGAGTGGAGTGTGTTTGGATAGGACATGTTCCACGGACCACACAAGTAGTCTTCTTGCATCTCCCTCCCTCTTGCTTTCTTCCAATTGTCCTATCTTGCCAATTAGACAAAAGATATAATACATGAGAGATGAAAGGTTTTGTCTCTAATAGTAGAACTTCCATCTTCATCTCACACAAGTCATGTATTTTTCTCATGGCCATGATTGATGATGATGATTATTATTATATTTCATAAATCTGAACTAGCTTAAATTATCGATCAAGGAAGAATTATATATTCCTTAAGAAAAAAAAAAGATTAAGTAGTGCTAAAAGAGTATTTATTATATGCATAATCAATCAATCAATCTTAATTAAGAAAAAACCAATCGGATATTACATTAAAAAAAATGATCTCTGTTTGAAATAAGAAATAACATGTAAATTTTAGAGGATATGGCAAACTCTGTTAAAAAAGTTCTTATCATCAAAAGCAAAAAAAAGAAAAAAGAAAGGGTAATAATACCTATAAACGTTCTTAAATTAGAACTGATATCAAGGATTAGAACATTTAATACATTTGGATAAGGAAACAATACTATTAGTTGAGTTCGAAACAATAAATGCTAAGATCAAGGAAGCCTAAATATCCTCTCCTTTTGAATCTCCCCAATCTCCAGCACAATATCTAATTTGGATCATGGGAGAAAGTTGAGGAACGTGTGTTCTAGTTGGGATATCTATTCGGAACCCATTTGGTTCAGTTTCCGAAAGAATAAAGGCACAAAGTAGTAAGAACACATTGTAGACTTTATATGATTCCTGTTCAAGTACAACAAAAAGGTTGCACATAACAAAGAAGATAAAGATGCCATTTCACTTTATTATCCTCTCC